>CM060901.1:1252472133-1253072133 GCA_030737815.1 Allium fistulosum
TGATGATTTGCCCACGTCTGGAGCCTCCGGATCTCCTGCGCCCTCTCGTTTGTCAACGTGGTCTCCTGCCTTAGTGACTATTTACAGCGTTTGGCAGTGTTGCAGCCTTTGTTGTCGTCACGAGACTCTGGTGAGCTTTCTCGGTTTTGGTCGTGTGTTTTATGCGTCTGGTTTTAAATCTGGGTCGTTTGTTGTGATTTTTGTTGGATCTGATCTTGGGGTTGTGAGTGGATTTTGGCTTCTCATCACGGGTGCTTCTCCTCAGCTCTGCTCCACTTCCGCTGCCTCGCTCGGTGGCGATAGCCTTGCTACGACCGAGTTTGTGTGTTCGGTGGTCATGTGGTACTACTGTTCTTGGTGTCTCCGTGTTTGGTTTGTCATTCTTTTGCAACTGGCAGCTCCTGTAGCTCCTGTATGTGTAATTCTGGATGTGATTCCCTTTGACAATCTTGGTATGCTTCGTGGCTGCTGTTTGGCTTATGCCTCTAGTGATCGTGATCGTGTTGTTTTGATCAATGTCATCTGCTAGCAGTTTGCTGGCTTGTTATGTGCAATGTCATAGTCTTATGTTATTGTTTGCTAAGGAAATGTTTAGGTCTATGTATTTTTTTTTGCCTTTTGGTAATCTGTTGTGATGTTGCTCCCTGCGTGGTGCATTTGCTATTAGCTGTCTAGATATGTTGTCTAGCACCTATTCTCTAAGCTAGTTAGTTCTGGTGGTCGCTCCACTTTATTTCCATGTATTGTAGCATAGGTGCCCTGCCTATCTCCTGTTCCTTGTATTTTTTATTACGTTTTGTTGTAATAAAAAGTGGACGGTCCACTTTAAAAACTGACTGGCCTTGCCAAAAAAATAATAACGAAACCATCATCACAATTAGATTGTTGCTTATTTCAAATTGGTTTGTTTAGACAATTGTCTTGCTAGCGGTACCATGGAAGCATGCGTGATTGTGTTTCTCTTTTAAAATAAATTGGACATTGACGCAGCGGATTAGACAAAAACAAGGTAGATCGATGAACGTAGCAATCGGTGGATTGATGAATACTGAAATGCCTAAATTCGTTGATCCGAAGATACCGAATTTTAGCTATCTACGTCACGTTGATCGATCACGATACCGTGAAAGTAGATCTTCAATTCTTCGAGCGTTGATCAAGCACACTTGATACTGCGAATTGGCTTCACGATCGTTGAATCGAGCGCACTCGATTGACCGAAGGTGGAGATAGGAGATCACACTCGACTACCAATTGGATGAAAGCACAAAGCTAACAAAGTAAATTTTATTTCAAAATCAACAACCTTTTACAATGACATCACGTCCCTATTTATAGGGTTTACAACACGACACAACGACTTAAGAAAATTACAACACTCTACACAAACGACATAAGAAAACATAGCACCAACGTACAACGACTTAACAATAGTGTTTCAACGACCTAAAGAAACAGTCGACATCCGACTTAAAATTCTCGCGACTTATCAAAAATCATCTCTCGACTTAAGGAAAGTACGGCAGCAACGAGTTTCACGACATAACTATGTCGTTTACGATCTACTGAGTTTTCCTCGGCGACTCAAGGAATCGCGACCTAAAGTAGACAATCGACTTCAATGCTTCGCGACTTAGGGCTAGAGAAGGAGCGACTTATTGGAAGGGTTTAAGTCGGAAAAGTATAAGTCGTGGCTTTGGGTTGTTGTCGGGGTGATGTTAGGTCGTAGGAATTAGGTCGTGGAGAAGTTGGGTCGCTGTGATTGGTAGGTCGTGAAGGTGGAGGTAGGTCGCGGAGTTTGGTAGGTCGCGGAAGTGTTAGGTCGTGGGATATGGTAGGTCGGGGAAGTGTTAGGTCGTGGGGTTTGGTAGGTCGCGGAAGTGTTAGGTCGTGAAGTGCTGACGATAAGTCGATGATGGATTAGGTCGCTCGCGTTCGTCTTCGGTATGTGCTGCATCAGACATCCTAGATGTCATATGTAAAATAATGGTATAAACCAACCATGTTTGATAAATAAATTTGAGGGAAATGCTTTGACTAAAATATTAATCTGGTTATACTGAAAGGCTGAATGAACCATTTGATCAGTTCGGTTATATTTTAATTTTATGTTTCTTTTGTTCGAGTTTTAGATTAGCTTCAATAATTTTGAGTAAAGCAATGGTTATCAGGATTCACAAGCTTACGATATTCATTGTGTAGAAAAGAAGAGAAGGTGAATATTTTGGAACAGAAGAAATAATCCCGTCAAAAGGCAATGCCTTGATAAGCGTGGCAGCTTTGACCGGTCGTATTCTCTTTGAAGAGTAGAGTACAAGTCCATTTTGTTTGGGACCCAAAATAAAAGGCTGTTCGTTAAAGTACACAGGCTTTTCCTTTTTTATGATTGGACAATTTTAGCCTTAGTTCTGTCCTTTAGCGGGATTGTCCCTGACACCCTGCTGCTGCAATTTAAGCTAGTGGAGTTGGCATCTTGTGAATTCCCTGGATGAAGGCACGTGACCATTTCCAAGAAATGAGACCAAATGTTTACCCTACTTTCGATGATTAGCTCATATGTTTTACAAACCTACCTAAAAAGTTTAAAGTACAAAAACTATAAATAAAAAATTAGACATTGCAAACAAAATTTTGTATAAATAAATTAAAATGTACGATAGTAAAATACCCAGGTGGGTCCAAAATGACCATGCATTGTAATGGCGTGAAAGCTTAGGAACCATGCTCGAACCTAACGTGGTTAGAGGATCAACCACGTTGATGTTATCTTGAAACTCGGGTATCATGACCGAAAATAGCATGCTATGCTACACATTCAAACTTGACGTTGTTTAGAAAGCAACCACGACTCCGTCATCTTTTTTCGGTATATCCATGGTTAGTTCATTATATTCATCTTTTTTGGGTATATACATTTAGGCGTGTGTGTGAAAAACAAAAGGAAAACCTAAAGTAAAACTTAACTAGTTATCACATAAGAGAAAAAAGGCTAGGAACGCACCCTTATTGAAGTCCTTTTGTTTTCTCACCTCCCTCCCTTCGTGTCAGTTAGTATTATTCTACCGTTTGTTTTAGACTGCTGTTGAAAATACAATGAATATTATAAAGAGTGGATAGAAGTGGTGGAAAATGCTAGCACAGCTCTTTCATGAAAACCTAATAAATCCATCTGTACACTTGTATCCCTACACTTCATCCAAAGGACACTGCAGCGTACTCATACTCCAGTATAAAGAAGAGCCCTACTACAGTAAAACACCCATATTCTTCTTCTTCATTCCAACATCGGAAACTTTCTGATCCATCCCTCCTCACCAAACAATGGCTTCCACTTGCATTAAAAATGCAGTTTTCCCTTTCACCTTTTCCGATCCTAACCCAAACGACTTCATCGACTTCGAGTTTCATCACAACGACCCTGTCGCCATGATCACAGCCGACGAACTATTCTCCGGTGGCAAGCTCGTCCCACTTAACCTTTCCAGGTCTTCGGATGCCGCTGCCGAAACCCTCATCTGCGAGGACCCCATACCCGAAACTCCATTGCAGCCTGCTACCAAGCGCGATCTAATCGGATCGTTGTCGGATCATTTTGCGGTTTCCCCAAAAGCCCCGACTTGCTCCATCCGCTGGCGCGAGTTCCTCCGTCTCAAGCGACAGCAGCAGACGAAAAAGGATCCGGATCCCAGACTTCAAAACCCGAACCCCAAGTGTAGCAGGTATCATTTACTGTCCTCTCACCTGCTTCATAAGCAATCCGAATCCGAATCAGTCTCCATTTCGTCCCGTCATTCACTCTCCTCTACATCGTCTGGGCGGGTTTCGGAATCCGACGATCCGCAGTTGCCTCGTCATTATTTAGATTCTGAGCACATACCGAACCAGAACCCGATCCTCTTGAATCGGTATCCGCCTAAGAATCAGAAGCGGGTTTCTGGTGCGAAAGCTGTACATGTTAATCCTCCGACATTGGTGGACAGTCCGAGAATGAACGCGTCGGGTAAAGTTGTGTTTAACGGGCTGGGCCGGAGCTCCAGCAGTCCGAGCACGTGCGGCGCACGTGCTAAGCAGCATAGCAGGGTAGGAATGGAGCGGTCCTATTCGGCCAATGTGAGGGTGACACCTGTCCTAAATGTGCCTGTTTGCTCGCTTCGTGGCGGATCCAAGGGTTTCGGGTTTGGTCAGCTTTTTTCGGGTTCGGGTTCGAGTTCGGGTTCAAATTTGAAGAATGGCGGTATCAAAAAGTGAAGTTTTCATTGACTTGAGTGACTATTTTTATTGTACATAGCAGGTAGCTGCATGAAGATTTTAATGGCTATTTGCTTCTTAGACTTAACATTGTAGAAGAGGGGGGGTTTTTTGCAAAATTCGGTCGAGAGTTTTGTTATGAAATTAATGTATTTTTTTCTTTTATTTTGATTTTTTTTTTCCTTTCTGTGATTTGTCGTGTAGCGTTTGGGAGATGATGCACAGATTGAGTTAAAATGGAATTTGATATGAACTTTCACAGGCTGCCTCTGCTTCAATGCAATAGCATATGTATGCAAATAAAGTAAAATCTGATTCCATAATTTTGTATTATTGTATTGGTTTAATTATTCTTGTTTGAGATAAATAACAATTATGTTTTGTAATTTGTGAAGTATTTAACGTGCATTGTTAAGTGGTGATTTGTTTATCGCAATAGCATGCTGCTTTTTGTTAATTATTATGAATTCTGAATGATTGTCTGCTGTTTAGGGTGCAAGATTCATAGAAAGACATGAATATTTAACTTGTTTATAGTTAGTGTGATTAAACTTTTACTCTAATTAACGACTTGTTATCTCATCCAACCAACCCAACAGGGTATGAAGTTTTGCAATTTTGGATTAGCTGTTAATTTGAATTTTCCCTAGTACTTCAACCTAGTATTTAATATTTAATATAAATACTTGTCCAATGCTCAAAATATCCCCCCTTTCTCAGTGTATCTTTGTATACACACAGGAGCAAGGACCGACCACACCTCGTTTTGTCTACATCTCTGTTTCTTCTTGATTTTCACGGTAAGTTCATATTTAAATAATAACATGAAGTGACTATAAAGAGAAATTAGGGAAGATTTAAAGTGTAACCAAAATGAGACTAAGCCGATCCTAAATCCAGCACATAGCGCGTGCACGAATGAGGTTAGCTAAAATGAGGTGTACATATTCTACTAATTAGAAGAACAGAGTGGAAAAGAGAAAATTTACACCATGCACTTAGCGCGTGTGCGAATAGATATCTAGAGTAATCATACAATTGGACATTATTATTCGGTATTTTTCTCAAGTGCTGATAGAATTAGACTACAAAATGATGAAAGAATATACATCGGACTTAAAGTGTAATTGGTGAGATAGATGAGACTGAGATTGCTTGGACTGATTTTAAGAGGCGCTTTGACATTTAAGTTTATTTCTGAGGCAGAACGGGGAGTGAAACTAGAGAATTCATCCATTTGGAGCAAGGGGACCATAGTGTCAAGAAGTATGTCAATGAAATTGATCAGCTAGTGAAGTATGACTTAGACCTTATCAATGCATCCATGAAACAGGTGTTAAAGTTTACTAAAGATTAAGTTTGACTTTGAGGGACGTCACTTTAGGTCATGTACCCATTGAAACTACTTTTGAGAGCTTGGTTGAGATGGCATTACCGAACACGATCACTAAGGATGAACATAAGAAAGTAGAAGAGAAATCGTTTTAGTAAAATCAACGCAAGGGTGTAATGGAGGCTCAAGGCAAAGATAAAGAAGTAGGAGCTTAGGTGTAGGAAGTGCAGTTTTAGAGGACATTTAGCTATGATTTGCAAGACGAATATAGCAAGGATCAAATGCTACAATTACAACCATCTGGGTCACATGAAGAGGGAGTGTCCGACCTTGTCTAAGACTTCTACCCAGGTGGTCCCAACTTATGCACTAGATGTTGTTCCTAGCTCAAGCGCGACTCCAACTGTGGAAAAGGGAAAGAAAGTCGTCTTGGAAGGTGTGTTAACTCTTTCTAATTTATATATTCGCACTTTGTTTGACACCAGGGCATCACACTCATTTATTTTAAATAAACTAGTAGATGAATCGCAGTTAAAGACTAGTATGGTTACAGACACTGTTATACTGCCAAACCCTATTGGAGAATCGATAAATTTATCCCTAAATTATAATGGTTTGAAATTATATATTCTGAGTGTCAAATTTGATTGGGATGCTTCCTTATTGGGATTTTCTAGGTCTAGTTTAAATTTGGGAATGGACTAGATGGCTATGTATGGAGCAGTACTAGATTTTGATAGGGAAGTTGTTCATTTGGGTACTTATAGTGGACGCAGCCTTGAGGTTTACTATGATACCAAAAGTTCAATTATGTCGAGTTACCTATATTCTCTAGACATGTCACATGATGAGTTAGCTTCAGTACCAGTAGTTCGTGACTACCCAAATCTCTTTCGCAAAGTTTCTAGCCTCCCTCCTCATAGGAAGATTGAATTTTGAGTTTATCTTAAAGAAAATGCAAGACTTGTTGCCTTACCCCTTAAGCATATGGATCCTAGAGAAAGAGAGAGCTAAATAAGCAAGTGAACGAATTATTGAAGAAAAGCTATATTTGGAGAAGTATTTTAAAATTGGGAGCACCAGTTGTCTTTGCTACTAAAGCAGATGGCTCTTTAAGGATTTGCGTCAATTATTGTGAATTGAATAAGTTGACAAGGAAGAATCATTATCCATTACCACATATATGCGATCTCTTTGATCAGTTAGTTGTAGCAAAGGTATTCTCTTAGCTTGACTTGGCTACTAGATTCCATCAACTGCATGTGGCCGAGGACAGTATCTAGAAAATCGCTTTTCGTACACCCGACGAACTTTATGAGTGGTTAGTCATGCCATTTGGATTGACCAATGTACCAACATATTTTGTCGACCTCATGGGTCGAGTCTTTAGTGGGTTGCTAAATAATTTTATGGCGGTATTCATTGATGACAAACTTATCTATTTTAAAAGCGAGGAAGAGCACAAGTTGCATTTAAGAGAAGTGCTCGATATTCCACGTAGGCGAAAAAGCAAAAATTTCCAAATGCCACCTCTAGCTCATGGAGCTTCACTTTCTAAAACATGTTGTCTTCGAGCATGGACTATCAGTTGATCCTAGTAAAGTTGTCGCAATACAGGATTATCATGCACCAAAGAGTGCTAGAGGTAAGAAGTTTCCTTGGTTTGACTGGCTATTATAGGAAGTTCACTAAGGAATTACCTTAAATTTCTGCACCATTAACATGCCTTACCAAGAAGAATTTAGTTTTCTCATGGAACACAAAATGCGAGGATGCTTTTATTAAGTTGAAGGGGTTGTTGATTAGTGCATCTATTTTACTACTCCATGATGGTTTGATGGCGTTTGGAGTATATACCGAATTAACGATGCTTGCGGTACATGACCGGGCGTTGTGTTGACGTAGGAGGGTGGAGTTGTTTGTTACTCTAGTTGACAATTGATGGTACATGTGAGAAACCATCCAACCTATGATCTTGAGTGGTAGCTATTTTCTTCACCCTCAAATCATAAAGATGTTATCTTTTGGGGTGAGCATTTTGAGTTATTCATGGATCATAAGTCTTTAAATTATTTTTCTTCCAAAAAGATTTGAATTTGAGGCAGCAGAGGTGGATGGAGTTCTTGGCATCGTATAATTTTAACATCTCATATACTCCAGGCAAGGACAATGTTGTAGTCGATGCCTTGAGTAGAAAGCATGCAATGATAAGTCTTATGTTTTGGGAATGAAAGCACTTAGAGTTTTTTCTACACTTGATTTTTGACGTACATAAGACATTACACTGGGGTTGTCGGCAACTTTAGATGTTTAGCCTTCACTTATGTACCATATTAGTTCAAGTCAGAAGCAAGACACAAAGTTATTGGGTATTTTTTAGAAGCTGAACAAAGGAGAGCATTCTAGTCATTTGGATCGTTATTCCATTAATTTGAGAGGACGGTCGCAAAGAGATGGTAGGTTGTGTGTTTCTCTTGTTAAATGGTTGATTGATATGATACTAATAGAGTCCCATCATTCTAGGATGACCATTCATTCCGATGATGAAAAAATGTAATGATATGAAGATGTTGTTTTACTGGCTAATTATGAAGAGACATGTGGCGACATTTGTTTCCAAGTGTGTGACTTATCAGAGAGTAAAGGCAAAGCAAAAGAAGCCTGGTGGATTATTACAACCTTTGGGTATTCTGTAGTGGAAATGGGAGAATATCTCTACAGATTTTGTTGGTAGGCTACCTATAAGTAGAAGGGGGAATGAGAGTATTTGGGTCATTGTCGATTGGCTGACCAAATGCGCTCATTTTATCCCAATTAGGTGTACAAGGACAGCTGCATCTTTGGTGACCTAATATGCAAGGGAGATAGTTTGTTTACATGGAGTTCCTTCTAATATTATTAGTGACCAAGATATGCTTTTCAATAGTGAATTGTGAAGGGGTCTTCTGGAGGCCTTGGGCACTGAACTAACTTTAAGCACAGCTTATCGCCTACAGACGGATGGGTAGACTGAGAGGGTGAATCAGGTATTGAAAGATCTGTTATGGATGTGTATCTTGGATTTTGTAGGTTCTTGGGAGGATTAGTTGCCATCAGCAGAGTTTGCTTATAATAACAGTTACCAGGCAGGTATTAGGATGACACCATTTAAGACGTTATATGGGAGAGGCCATATAAATCTATATTTTGTTAGTGGAACATTACAGATAAAATCATTCTTGGGATAGACATAATTAGGTATACTTCAGAGAAAGTAGATTTAATCCATAGAAGGATGAAAATCGTACATGATAGGCAGAAACCATATGCTGTAGAAGATGTACGGAGTTGAAGTTCACAGCGGGCGATATGGTTTTTATGAAGGTCTCACCGCTTAGACTTGTAATGAGGCTTAGTAGTTTCAAAAAGTTATCATCAAGATTTGTTGGGCCTTTTTCGATTTAGGAGACATTAGGGTGTGAGTCAGCGGAACAGGGATCTTAAGGCTAAATTTACACTAGAGGGGGGAGGGGGTTGAATAGTGTTTAATTGATTATATGAATATTTTTCAAATTCTTTAAGATTCTACTTGGAATGATATAATGCTCTAGCCATAGACTTTGACCATAATACTAACCCTATATAACCAAGGAGACGAATCCTCTCTTGAATAGTGTTTCACTTCTAATGCTTCCACTCGAACCAATTATAGTCGTTCGATGGATACTGTGTCACAATTTAACTATAATCAAAATGAAGCTTCCACATTAAAGATCATGTTATCCCGCCTTTTGGCAAGGCCGTGACACCAAGGACTTGACTAAATACCGGTAACAGATTGTCTCGGAAGTCGGTTACACGTGAGGATCACTACGGATATCGATGGATTTTGTCCGAGTCCAGTTCGGGCTGCAATTGATAAGACGCGTCAAGCAGAGCCTTGGGGACCAACGATCCAAGTTTCAAGTCAATCCGAGTTCGTATGCTCGAGATATCGTCGACGAAAGATGGAGTAGGGCACCTTTAGTTCGAATCCATAGGTTTCGCCTATGTTCGAATCCATTAGCCAGGAAACAGTTCGAATCCATCGAACTACCATTGCCTCGACTCCAGCAGCTCTCCCTTGCTTCGACTCCATCAGCCTAGAAGCTCTCGTTCGAATCCAGCCGGACCAAGTAGTTAGCTGTACTTCGAATCGATTCGAACGATACCTTGAGTTCGAATCAATTGGAGTTTTCTACAATTCGAATCCATCAAGAGAGGGAACTTCGAATCCATAAGACATTGCTTCACTTCAAATCCATCGTGGAAGCTTACCTTCGAATCGATAAGACAAAGCTTACCTTCGAATCGATAAGACAAAGCTTCACTTCGAATCGATAAGAGATGGCTTCACTTCGAATCCGGGAGACGCAGCTTGCCCTCGACTCCACCATCTTCGAATCCATGTCGTGGATTCGACCCAGTCAAAGCGGAGTGCAAAGCGGACCGATTCGAAGAAAGCGCACCACGTCACCATCCTCACAAGCAGGAAGATCGATTCGAACGAATCGATTCGAGCATATCGATTCGAACGACTCCAGAATACGAAAAACACCAACTTGAATCGATCATAACTCGAGTTCTACAAGTCCAAATCCCATGAAATTTTCACAGAAGCTCAAATACATGATGAAGAATGTACACACCAAATTTCAGCTCGATTGGATGATTTCTTGATCGATTCGAACCAAGGGTCGAATCGATCCCAAAGTGGGCCCGGGTCTCTAAATTTCGGCCATGTGGGCCCCCTGACGTACCAGAACTGGTCTCCCCACATTTTGGGCGAAATACCAGCCTCCTACACCTATAAATAGACCCCCTGGTCATTCAGAAAAGGGGTCGGAGAATTCTAAGTACTGAAGAGCGCCCAGATTCTGCCAGATCTACTCCAGAACACCGCCGCTGCTTTAGATTGACACTTAGCATTTAAATTCAGTTGTATTACCTTATAGACTACTGTAATCTACAAGTAATCGAGCAATAAAATCATCAAACTTCATAGTGGACGTAGGCAAAACGCCGAACCACTCTAAATCGCTTGCCTTTGCAATTTACTTTCTGTTATTTGGAGTTTTTGTTAGATAATCCACAGCTTTAATTTTCATTCTTCACCTTTATCTCTTCAAAAACTTCCGAAGAGTGTTGTGCCCATTTTTGGTACAAACACTTTGGTGCTTTCACTGAGAAAAAACCAGCTTTTTTCTCCTGCTCCTTGGATCTACCATCGATACCGGATTGCACAAATCCAAGAGGAAGATCCAGATCTTCGATTCACAGTCCTTCCATTCTATTCAGATTTGCATAAAATCTAGGAAAAGGATTCATCGTTCAAAATGGTTAGCACGAGAACCACTTCTGCAGCTCCAGGACAAGAAGGTAGGGATGGACAAAATCCTGCTCAACAGCAGCCACCCAATCAAGACAATACTGCCCACTCAGATCCGTCTGGGGCAGTCACTAGACAAGAATTTCAGATGTTACTCCAAGAATTGACTCAGAGTCGGCAACAGTTAGCCGAACAGCTGCGAGCCAATATTGAGTTGACAAATCAACTGAATCGCCAGGGCCGTAGGAGGTCCAGGAGGGATGATGCTTCCCGCTCACCCACTGAAAGTTCTACCTCGTCTGACTATCATCGTAGATCTACCCGTCCCCGATTAGACGGAGATTATGCTCAGACTACGGGATATCAGCCCGCCCTGACTGTCGGGCAATTGAGGGTAGGACCATCAACCAGCTTCCAGGCTGGGCCATCAGCACGGGGTGGCCGCACTTCACAATATACTACGGACAATCATGTCACAGCTGCAACAGCGGAAACAAGGGTCGATACCCGATATCTTCCAGATTCGGGTAATCAACAGCAAGGACGTACTTCTGAACCATACGTCCAGGAAGACGCTGAGCCAAGGAGGCGAAACTTGGACCGTCGACAGCGCCCGGTCCAAACTCGCATTGTGGAACCCGACCACACCTTAGCTCAGCAAGCTCAAAATGTGGCAATGCCAGACATCCCGACTATGATACGTCAAATGATCCGTGAAAGCCAGGGGCTTACCAATGACGATTGGGGAATCTCTCGAAGCCATACTCCTTTCACGGACGAAATACTATACGCTGAACCTCCTCGGCGATTCAGAATGCCGACTCTCCCTATGTACGAGGGAAGTTCTGATCCCAATCAGCATATACTGAAATACGAGTGGTCAATGAGCGCCGCAAGGGCCGACGATGCAGTGAAATGCCGTAGCTTCCCCATTTCACTGGGGGGAATTGCAACAATGTGGTTTACAAGACTACCTCCAAGATCTATCTCGTCATTCGACCAGTTGGCTAAGAAATTTGTTGAACAGTTCCGTATGCATGTTGCCAGACCCAAAGATGTTAACACCCTGTCCAATGTTACCCAGGCTCGAGGGGAAACATTAAGGCGTTACTTGGAGAGGTTCCATGCGGCATGCGTGGAAATAAGTAATCCCAATGACAACTCAATTTTAATGGCATTGACAAAGGGAATTGATCCCGATTCTGAATTTGGAAACTGGTTAGCCGGAAAACCCCCCGCATCGTTGGACCGTTTCTACTCCAAAGCCGCTCAATTCTTACGGCAAGAGGACGCGAAACAGTCTAGGAAGCAGGACGATGCAAAACCCGGGAGTGAGGAAATACAAAGCAATGTCGCAGTTAAACAGTCCGGTGACAATTCCGGAAAAGTCCAGTTAAACATACAGAACAAGCAAGCTCAGCCAAGAGGTGGCAATGGTCAGAATAAGAAGAGAGACCCGAATCCGGGCCCACGGCGAAGGGCTCCGATGTTCGAAAGTTATACACCGTTAAACACATCACTGGAGAATGTGTATCTGCAGACTTGCAACACCGAACAATATAAGAAACCCGCTCCGAAGCGGTCGTCAGAAAGGCAGATTCAGACGGGAAAGTTTTGTAGGTTTCATGAGAGCTATGGCCACAATACTAATGACTGTCGCCATTTGCAAGATCTGATAGAAAAGTTGATCAGGGAAAGGAAGTTAGATCAATTCGTGCGGGCGCCGCAGTCTGGTGGTGCGGGCCCATCGAATCCAAACCGTGTGCAAGATCAGGAAAGACAAGAGGAACCCGCTCGTACAGGCGGGAGGCTAGTTATCAATACCATAAGTGGTGGTCCTCATCCAGCAGACAGGAGCTGGAGGGAAATGGAGTCGTATGCTAGCTCTATCAGGCATGCGAGCTTCTAATGCTGCAGTAATTGTGAGGATGGAACCCCGGCTAAGCAACAAAAGACGATGTCTGACGATATCATATTCAGAAGCAGAGATGCTGACAAAATCGAAGCTCCAACGATTGATCCACTGGTCATATCTGCCCAGGTTGGTCCTGCTTGGATGAAGAGGATCCTGGTTGACAGTGGGAGTTCTGTAAACATTCTATTCAAGCGAGCTTATGATTTAATGAAGATGGAGGCAAAAGACCTAAAACCCTGCCAATCCCGGGTTCATGGCTTCAATGGCAGTGCAACGATACCTACTGGAATAGTGGAACTACCAGTGGAACTGGGGATCGGAGAGCGCAGGAGAGTTCGACTGCTGCAATTCGTTGTTCTTGACATTGCTTCACCATACAATGCCTTCCTAGGTCGACCAGCTCTCGCTGAATTCAGGGCAGCCATTGCCCCGTGGTGTTTGACTTTAAAATTCCCGACCGATCATGGTATAGGAATCGTTCAGGGAGATCAGGCAGCAGGAAGAGCCTGTTATGTTGCTGAATTGCGAGAAGCACAGAAGAAGGAGAAAGGAAAGGGCGTAGAGGAATCTCTCTGCGTCCGTTTTTCTGATAATTGACAGCTAACGCCTGGGCCCCGGCCCGGGCACCACCACCAATTCCTTAGAGATCTCGACCCTAGAGATAGCGAAGATAAAGCTGAAGTAGAAGAGAATCAAGCGTCTCCAGCCGAACTGACTGTGGACGTCCCGGTCAGTGAGGATGACGACTCGAAAGTACTGAAAATTGGATCTCAACTGGGAGAACAGATACAACAGGAATTGGTTGAATTCCTTCAGGCGAATCTTGATGTCTTTGCCTGGACGCACTCCGACATGTGCGGAATCTCACCGAACATTGCAAGTCACTCTTTAAATATTGATCCACGACATGTTCCGGTCAAGCAAAAGAGGCGTGGTATGGATCCAGAGAGATCTGCCGCCCTTAAAGAAGAAATTGACAAATTACATTCGAATGGTTTCATCCGAGATGCTCTATACCCAGAGTGGGTGTCAAATCCGGTAATGGTTCGAAAGCCGAACGGGAAATGGAGAACTTGTGTCGATTACTCTGATTTAAACAAAGCTTGTCCAAAAGATAGTTTTCCACTTCCCCGAATTGACCAACTCGTTGACTCAACTGCAGGTCACGAATTGTTATCCTTTATGGATGCTTATTCAGGTTATAATCAGATACCCATGCATTTACCCGATCAAGAGCATACTAGTTTCGTAACCGATCTGGGACTCTACTGTTACAGAGTCATGCCCTTTGGTTTAAAGAATGCCGGAGCAACTTACCAACGCTTGGTTAATCGAATGTTCGCTGATCAAATCGGGAAGACCATGGAAGTCTATGTGGATGACATGTTAGTTAAGTCCCGATTTTCCACAGATCACGTCAAGGATTTAAATTCAATGTTCTGTATCTTGCGTGAATATGGAATGAAGCTTAACCCGCTAAAATGCCATTTCGGCGTCGCATCCGGAAAGTTTCTAGGGTTCATTGTTAACGCTCGTGGGATAGAGGCAAACCCCGAGAAGATCTGGGCGATAAGGAATTTGCAAACTCCAAAGACCATCAAGCAAGTCCAGAGTCTCAACGGGAAGGTAGCAGCGCTAAGCAGGTTCATCTCAAAATCCACTGATAAATGTATTCCTTTCTTCGATCTAATCCGGAAAGGGAAACGAAACTTTGAATGGACCACGGAATGTGAAGGCGCATTCCGATCGCTGGTTCAACACCTCTCTACGCCACCGATTTTGTCGAAACCAATTGATCACGAACAATTATACCTTTACCTGGCGGTATCAGAGCATGCGATCAGTGCTGCTTTAGTCCGGGAAGAAGATCGAATGCAGAAACCGGTCTATTATGTCAGTAAACGACTGACCGGAGCTGAGAGAAATTACCCCAGGTTGGAGAAACTGGCTTACTGCTTGGTCATTGCCTCGAGAAAGCTTCGTCCTTATTTTCAAGCACATCCGCTTACTCTGTATACCGATCAGCCGTTACGACAGGTCCTCACGCGGCCTGAGACGTCTGGAAGGTTACTCAAGTGGAATATTGAACTAAGCCAATTTGACATTACTTATGCTCCGCGGAGAGCCATTCAAGGGCAAGTCCTAGCTGACTTCATAGCTGAATTTACTATTCCTGACGAATTACCTGAAACCAGCGAGTCTCCTGAATATATATGGAAACTTTATTCAGATGGTGCATCAAACGATCGATGTTCGGGCGCCGGAGTTGTACTAGAAACCCCCGAAGGTCGATCCATATGCTATGCTCTGAAGTTCGATTTTCACGCAACCAACAACGAGGCCGAGTATGAAGCCCTGTTGGCTGGGTTAAAGCTTGCCAGAGATCTGAAAATTATCGCTATAGAAGTTTATTGTGATTCGCAGTTGGTTGTGTGTCAGGTACGAGGAGAATATCAAGCGAGAGATCGAAGGTTAGCTGCTTATCTAGCCCAAGTTCAGGAAGCGCTGGATCAATTTGATTATTATGCTATTTACTACATACCACGAGATCACAATCAAAAGGCCGATTCATTGGCAAAGTTGGCCAGCACAGGTGAAGCACAGCAAATGGGGCTCGTCCCGGTCGAAACTCTGCCTTCCCCGAGCATCGATCAAATCAAAACAACTGATGTGTTAGAGACCTTTCCCAGCAGAGAATCATGGATGACTCCATATCGAAATTATATTGAGAATGGAATATTGCCTGAGCACCGAAATGAGAAAAGGCAAATTCTATGAAAAGCTTCGCGGTTTATCATTCAGGACGGGATCATGTATAGAAAAGGTTATTCTGTTCCACTCCTCCGGTGTATCGCTCACGACGAAGTCAAACGAGTGTTACATGATGTACACGAGGGAGAATGTGGCGATCACACCGGTGGACAAGCGCTTGCTAAGAAAATACTCCGATATGGATATTACTGGCCGACAGTAAATCGAGATGCAGCCAATTACGCCAGAAAGTGTGACAAGTGCCAAAAACACGCTCGAATTCCAAGAGCCCCGCCTACCGAGTTAACTCAAATGGTCAGTCCCTGGCCGTTCGCTATGTGGGGTATCGATATCATTGGCGCTTTGCCTCTGGCAAAAGGTGGTGCGAAGTATGCCATCGTTGCAGTTGATTACTTCACGAAATGGGCTGAAGCCGAAGCACTCGCAACGATTACGTCAAAGAAAGTGATAAACTTTGTGGTCCGCAATATCATTTGCCGATTTGGACTCCCGCACACCATCATCACCGATAACGGGACCCAATTCGAGAGTTCAGAGTTCAAGAGTTTCTGCCAACGATTTCATATTCATAAAAAGTTCTCTGCAGTCGCACATCCACAAGCAAATGGTCAGGTCGAAGCTGTTAACAAAGTTATCAAATCCATCTTAAAGAAGCGACTGGAAAAGGCTGGGGGCAAATGGGTCGATGAACTTCCTATGGCGTTATGGGCTTATCGAACAACTCACAAGACCGCAACTGGACACACCCCCTTTTCCTTATCCTATGGCTCGGAGGCCGTCATTCCAGTGGAGACAGAAGTATTTTCTCACCGCGTAACTTATTACGATCCGAAAACAAACGCTATATTACTCGCTGAGTCTTTGGATCTGTTGGACGAGAAACGAGAAGAAGCTGATTTAAGAGCGGCCGCTTACCGAAGTCAGGTCGCCCGATTATATAACACCAAAGTTCGCCCCCGAACCTTTGATCTCGGCGATCTGGTCCTCAAGAGAGTATACCCGGTTCCTTCACACATGAAACCAAATTGGGAAGGACCGTACGTGATTACGCAACGACTTGGAGATGGCACATTCAAACTATCTACCGTGGACGGTCTAATTTTGCCAAGAGCCTGGAACAGCGAGAGTCTCCGCCGCTATTACATATGACAGGCTTTATTCATTTCATTATGTTTTTTATTCAGCAATTTACTTTTGCATTTCGAAATTAGAATTTGTAATAAGGCAACTGATTTGCCATATTTTCTTATTTTCAGCAATAAAATGCCATCTCTTCGAGCCAGAGCTGTGATTCATTAAATACAATGTACAACATCACGATGCACGAAGAGCTAAGTTCCATCACACAGTGGAATTTATTCGAGTAGGGAGTGGCTGTGAAGCAATCAACCACTCGCTAAATGAAACCCGAGCTCGGGGGCAAGCCATCACGTCAGGCCACGAAAATGGGTTGATACACGACAACCCTTCATTCAAACTCCGTACTCCCGGAGTGCGAGGCGGAGTATAAACATTTTACTAAACTCCGTGCTCCCAGAGCGCGAGGCGGAGTATAAACTCTCATTTAACTCCGTACTCCCAGAGTGCGAGGCGGAGTATAAACATTTTCCCTAAACCCCGAAGTACTCCGAGAGCGCGAGCTGGGTACAAGCTTTTTACTTAACTCCGTACTCCCAGAGTGCGAGGCGGAGTATAAACATTCTTCTAACTCCGTGCTCCCAGAGTACGAGACGGAGTATAAACATTCTTCTAACTCCGTGCTCCCAGGGTGCGAGGCGGAGTATAAACATTCTTCTAACTCCGTGCTCCCAGAGTGCGAGACGGAGTATAAACATTCTTCTAACTCCGTACTCCCAGAGTGCGAGACGGAGTATAAACATTCATCTAACTCCGTACTCCCAGAGTGCGAGGCGGAGTATAAACATTCTCCTAAGAACTCCAGCTTCCGAGAACGCGAACTGGAGTATAAACATTAACGAACTCCAGCTTCCGAGGACGCGAACTGGAGTGTAAACATTAATTAACTCCGTGCTTCCAGTACACAAGGCAGAGTATAAACATACGTCAACTCCACACTTCTCCCCAGTACAGGGGGCAGAACCATAACACATAACAAGTTGAAGACAGAAAGAGAATAGATTTTCATTTCCATTATCAACAAAAAGAATCTGATTACAAAGTGTTTATGAAAAATTCTGCTAGTGGGAGCCGAATCCACATCTATACACGGCTATAGAAAAAATCGACAAAATGCTACCCTACGCGACAAAGATTTAGGGAAAGAAGTTCATTCTTTCTTCTTCCTTATCTTCTTCTTTGGAGTAGCTCCACCTGATCCGCTGCCTGACTTCTTCCTCAATCGCTTGCTCTTTTCAGACTTGCCCTCCGGCAGCGATATGATGTCGACATCCTCCTCAGAGCTGGAGGCGACGGAAGTCCTTCTAGGAGGACGAGCCGGGGGCATAGGAGTAGTAGCAGGAGGAGGGACAGGAGCGGTCTCGATCAATACAGTACCACCCGGCGAAATCACCATTAACGGGGCAGGCCCGGGCGGACTAGAACCAACATTCCCTGCTGTCATCTCGGCAGCAATCTCAGCTAAAACGTCGTCCTCACGAGATGCTTGGGCCGCATCAGATGTGCCAATGGCTGGCATAGATAAACTAGCGGCCGGAGCAGCCTCATTCACAACATCGGACGGGTTGGCAGAGGGATCGATGGGTTCATTGAGAAGCTCCTCAATCATCTGAGCGCTGAAAGAAAACATATTTGCATCTCCCTCCTCGCCAATCAAAGTAGAAGTCGTGATGGCTTCAGAAAAAACTACCCCTTGTGTTTGCTGAGAAACTGATAAGGCAAGGGGCGCAGAAACTATAGCTTCGGTCACTGAAATACGACAAAACGAAGGTTGTTAGCCAAGTGTGTTGCTTAAGGTTCTTCACAACAAAACTACGAGAAGCGTTCAAATACCTTCCTTAGTCTGGACCGAAACATGGGTGGAATCATCGGCGGAAGATAATAACGGTTGGTCAGGATTATATGCAGGAACAGATTGGGGGTCTACCGCACCAGTAGTCTCGGGCAATGTTGAGATTACGGCTCCAACACTTGCCTCGTGATGCGCGGTCCCCGAACCTTCGCCTGTCTCTGATGATTGGACGCCGAGTCTTTCTTTCGCCATAGAAATTACCACCTCATGAAGGGTCTTCCTCTCATCCTCAGTAAGCAGGCGCATCTCCAGTTCAAAGTCGTCAAGTGCTCCATCTGGATGCGCCGCTCTCTTCTCATTCACCAGCCGGGTCCAGGCATTATACAAGATCATGGAGTCATCTCCCAGCCACGCTAGATTTCTGTGTTCCAGCACATTAGCGTTATACGTGACTAAGAGATCGTCAAACTCAGCATCTAGCCTGGACCTCTCCTCCAAGATTTTTTCCTGAATCTCCACTTCCACAGACTTAGCCTTGACCGCCGCCGCAGCAAGTTCGGCTCTGAGGGATACTGCTTGGTCACAAGCCTCTTGAGCAGTAGCATTCGCATCGTCCTTCTCCTTCACCATTTCAGCGAATTTGGCCTTGAGCTCGTTCAGCTCTTTAACGGCTAAGTCTCGCTCAGCTGCAACGGTGGTATTGCGATGGCCCATCTCTTCCACTGTGGCACAGTGTTCTTGCTGCATCCTCGCTAGTTTGGCCACGACTCCCTCGTGTTTCTTGAGAGTTTCAAGCTCTGACTTTCGGGACGTCTCCACTTCGGATTGAAGAACTTGGATAATGCGTTTCTGCTTCGCAATGTCGACGTCACGTTCAGCAATGACTCTCGCCCGGTCGAAAGCTACTCTAGAAGCCTTCACGGCTGCCTTATACCACTCCTTGTACTGAGCGTAGAAGTCGTGGATGTAGTTATGAGCAGTGGTCTCAGCCTCTGGTGGGATTCTTTTAAAGTTAGGAGGGAAGATGTAGCCATCCATGCAAATCTCCAGGTAGTCGTTTTTCATTTGGGCGAGTTTGGCAG
Organism: Allium fistulosum; assembly: GCA_030737815.1. Taxonomy (NCBI): domain Eukaryota; kingdom Viridiplantae; phylum Streptophyta; class Magnoliopsida; order Asparagales; family Amaryllidaceae; genus Allium; species Allium fistulosum. The sequence continues at coordinate 1,252,491,760 of CM060901.1, forward strand.
CTCCCTCGCTTGTCAGCTCGGCCGGAGCTTGTTCAATTATAGCAGCTGCCGTTGGTTCCACTCTTGGCCGTTGAGCATCAGGCCGAGAAGACTGAGAAGGCAACTGTTGCTGATGAGATGGCCCTGGGAGGTCTACTGGAGCCCTGGGAGGCGGAGGAGAGCGAGATCGGGGTCGGTGTTGGTATCCCCGATCTCTGTCAGAGTAATCATAGCCAGAACGGTTACGCGAGTAATCTCTGTCTCTATCGTAACGTTCTTGACTCGAGTAGCCTCGCCCATGGTCCCTATCTGTCTCTCTCCTACGGGAGTCATAAAATGGAGAAGATTGGCGCACGTTCCGAAGCCTATCTAAAGTGGAGCCACGTCCTGACATCTCACCTGCGATAAGAAAGAATTACGGGTTAAAATCCCATAAAGCAATGTTTACTATGCAGAAGTCATGAAGTGCCGTGAAAGTGTGTGTAAATGTGTAAACCCCCAAACCGACCGGAAGTGTTGACCGCACTTAAAGGAAAGGGCTCGTTCATATTTAAGACATCTTGTAATTCCTCCAACCCAGGATTATGAGAGATTGATATATAATCTGGGATAGGAATATCGTCAAGCCCTTTGAGAGAATCTCTCGAGTGAGAAGGGGCGGCCTCAGAAATCATAACTCCGGAAGCGGGAAGAAACACATCTACAGATTTTCCCCCTTGTGACTTAAGTTTTTTGGAAACGGCGGCCTTGCCTTTCCGTTTTTCTCCCGATTCCTCCAAGTTTCCCGAAAGGTCAGCCATAGGCTCTGAATCCGTCTGGGTTCTTTCTTCGTCACTCGCCTCGATTATTCTGATCCCGAGTGACCTCTTCGCTTTTCTCTCCTTGGTTTTCTTCTTATTTTCCTTCTTGGAGACGGACTTTGAAAATCCCTCAACAACTATGCTTTGGTTAATGTCAATCAAACCCAGAACTCTTAAGTTATAGTCGTTCAGCACCGAGTCAATATGCCTCAGCTCGCTTGGGACTTCCTGAAGACTCCGGACAGTACCCTTGAAACGCCCTCCATCGGGCCTAGAGATAATAGCTGAAAAGGGAATGAAATGTCAATTTTAACACCGAAGAGAAATTGGTCAAAGAAACAGGTTAAGGCGCTTACGTCTAGACAACCATCGCCTAGCAAAACCCGGAGGGCATCGAACGTAGAACCATTCGTTCTTGAAGTAGCTCAGTCGCGTCCAAGCTCCAACTACAACTTGGCAATTTCTGACTGCCTCCAAAAATGTAAACGACGGGCTATCACCCCTGCTCTTGAAGTTGAATATATGTCTGATTTCAGAGGGCCTCGGCGGGCGAAAAAGACAGTCCATGAATATTACGAAGACACTATTCAGCAACGCGTGACCGTTGGGATGAAGTTGCGAAGGAGCGATCCCTAAATATGATAGCATCCTTCGGATATATTGATTGAAGGGAGGAAGAGTTCCAGCCGCACAAGCATGACGGTAAAATGCTGTATATCCTTCAGGCGGATTGTGCGGTCTATCGGTGGTGCTGGGCAATAGAGCGTCACCAAGAGATATGTTATGCTTTAAGCATATTCGTCCCAATAAAGATTCAGAAATGTTGGACTGGACCGAGTCGACAGGGTCCTCAATAAATATCGCCTCCGGCAATTCATCTGGAGCCGGATCGATTACGTCGGCAGGGATGTCAGGAATCTCAAGCACGGGAGGAGTCGAGCTCTGCACCTCTTGTTGTTGGGAGCTCGAAGATTCCATAATTAGCTAACTCATTAGAAAGCAACATTAAGTTTATGAACAAGCCCGTGCATGCCCCAGTGTAGTGTGTGTGAACATGTCGTGCAGTGCAAGTATTATACATCACTCGAGCAAATTTAACAGAATGAAGCGAGATGTTCGTACAACATAACTTGGGAATTTAAGAAAGAAAGTGACCGTCATCGCTGACCGTCATTTCCGCACCATCCAAACGCTACGGACCGACTTCAAGTATAAGTCAGTTGTATTATTGGTTAAGTCATGGTTCCATCGACGAGCTTCAAAGGAAATTCAGGTTCAAGTCTGTTAATCAAGTTCGATTATGCAAGGCCGAAGCTCGTCGGAGTCAATTATGCCAAAGTTCATTAAGTTCATCAGAGAAAAACTTAAAACTGGTCGTAGTTCATATGATGGAGCAAGTCAGGAAGCAATGGTATCAGAGGATGAAGACGTTCGAATCCATCGACTTCGAATCGATAAGGGTCGAATCGATGGAGTTCGATTCCAGGTACTTCGAATCCGTATGGTTCGACTCGATGTAACTGAGTGATAGAGGAGCGCTTCGAATCCGTAGGCTCCGCATTGCTTCGAATCGATCAGTATTCAATCCCTTCGAATCGATTTAAATGACATCACTTCGAATCGATCAAATCCCTCCAAGTCATCGATTCGAAATCTTGCCCTCGAAATCGATTCGAACCGGTCATTCCTGGATCGATGCGAAGCAACGGGAGGCGACCCAATCCATTCAGATCTCCTCGCTCCTCGACTCCATCGAGTCAACCCATTTCATTCAGACCTCGTCACTTCTCAGAATTTTCTAAGGCGAAGATGGTTCTATTTTCCTCATCTCGAATCGATCCATTGAATACCTGTTTGGATTTCGAGTAAAAGCGTGGAAGAGATCGATTGTTTTGAAGAGAGCACGTTTGTCTTGGCCTAGGAGAAATCGATTCGAAGAAGAAGCTCTCGTAACAGTAAAAAGTGAAAAGTGAGAAATGAATAGGAGCCCGGTATATATAGGGGAGATGTGGCGATTCGCCTCCCGGTATATCTGACCGGCTTCTATAGGTGGGATAATCGACTCGAATCGATTCGTTGCGACATCTTCGAATCCATTATAACCTTTAGTTCGAATCCATCACAACGCAGCGTCGTTCCACCAGTTCGAATCCCTCCTTTAGTTCGAATCCATACGGTTTCAAATCCTTTGCCACATCGAATCCATTCCAGTAGCATCGAAACAAAGCAACATTGATTCGAGCACTCACAACTTCGGCTCCATCAACTCAGAGAACATCGAATCCACGCCATATCGATTCGAAGAGGCACACCCTCGAATCCATCGCCAACCACTAATGAAAATGGACGAATAGTCTCAATGTTTAAAATTGTTTGTCTACTCTTGTACTGATTCAGGAGAGGATCAGTACGAGAGGGTGATCGTAGACAATCATAAGAGCAGTGTTCTAACTCAAATCTCAAATCGGTCCAGGAGAGGACCGATGCAGATTTCGATAGTAAACCGAACTGACAACGACTTGCGATCACGCAACGTTAATCAAAGCCAAGGTAATACACGTATGCACGTATTTCTGACTAATGTTTGATCTCTATCATTTACAGGGATCGAATATTCATCTCGTCATGACTCAAAAAAAAAAAAAAAAAAACTGACGGCCAGTCACTATTGTACGACGGTCGATTACAGCGATACAGAATGCAACTTTCGGTAAAGCATGTCATAGCTGTCCAGTGAGAGACTGCGACTTTTCAAAGCACGTCATGTTTACACAAGACGTACTTTGGGGGGCAAATGTTATCCCGCCTTTTGGCAAGGCCGTGACACCAAGGACTTGACTAAATACCGGTAACAGATTGTCTCGGAAGTCGGTTACACGTGAGGATCACTACGGATATCGATGGATTTTGTCCGAGTCCAGTTCGGGCTGCAATTGATAAGACGCGTCAAGCAGAGCCTTGGGGACCAACGATCCAAGTTTCAAGTCAATCCGAGTTCGTATGCTCGAGATATCGTCGACGAAAGATGGAGTAGGGCACCTTTAGTTCGAATCCATAGGTTTCGCCTATGTTCGAATCCATTAGCCAGGAAACAGTTCGAATCCATCGAACTACCATTGCCTCGACTCCAGCAGCTCTCCCTTGCTTCGACTCCATCAGCCTAGAAGCTCTCGTTCGAATCCAGCCGGACCAAGTAGTTAGCTGTACTTCGAATCGATTCGAACGATACCTTGAGTTCGAATCGATTGGAGTTTTCTACAATTCGAATCCATCAAGAGAGGGAACTTCGAATCCATAAGACATTGCTTCACTTCAAATCCATCGTGGAAGCTTACCTTCGAATCGATAAGACAAAGCTTACCTTCGAATCGATAAGACAAAGCTTCACTTCGAATCGATAAGAGATAGCTTCACTTCGAATCCGGGAGACGCAGCTTGCCCTCGACTCCACCATCTTCGAATCCATGTCGTGGATTCGACCCAGTCAAAGCGGAGTGCAAAGCAGACCGATTCGAAGAAAGCGCACCACGTCACCATCCTCACAAGCAGGAAGATCGATTCGAACGAATCGATTCGAGCATATCGATTCGAACGACTCCAGAATACGAAAAACACCAACTTGAATCGATCATAACTCGAGTTCTACAAGTCCAAATCCCATGAAATTTTCACAGAAGCTCAAATACATGATGAAGAATGTACACACCAAATTTCAGCTCGATTGGATGATTTCTTGATCGATTCGAACCAAGGGTCGAATCGATCCCAAAGTGGGCCCGGGTCTCTAAATTTCGGCCATGTGGGCCCCCTGACGTACCAGAACTGGTCTCCCCACATTTTGGGCGAAATACCAGCCTCCTACACCTATAAATAGACCCCCTGGTCATTCAGAAAAGGGGTCGGAGAATTCTAAGTACTGAAGAGCGCCCAGATTCTGCCAGATCTACTCCAGAACACCGCCGCTGCTTTAGATTGACACTTAGCATTTAAATTCAGTTGTATTACCTTATAGACTACTGTAATCTACAAGTAATCGAGCAATAAAATCATCAAACTTCATAGTGGACGTAGGCAAAACGCCGAACCACTCTAAATCGCTTGCCTTTGCAATTTACTTTCTGTTATTTGGAGTTTTTGTTAGATAATCCACAGCTTTAATTTTCATTCTTCACCTTTATCTCTTCAAAAACTTCCGAAGAGTGTTGTGCCCATTTTTGGTACAAACAGATCAATAGTATTATCAAGTCAAGAGAACCGTGTAATTTTGTCACATCGATATTTTTTGTTTGACCTTATTTATATTAACTAATAGAAAAATATTGAGTGAGTCATTCCATAATTACCCAATAATTATCAATATGTAACCTTTTGATGCCCCTAACAGTCAGGAGTATTACACTGCCCAATACTTGGAGAGCATTATGTATGTCTCAGTGGATGTATCGATATCCACTCTTGACATGTCTTGACTAGAAATATTTAAAACAGTACGTTTAATTTCATTATGATAAGTTACTCATGGTTACAATACTTAGTAACTACTATCACAAAACGTACCTTTTTGGATTTTCTATTAAATACACTTTTAATTAAATTAATTAATATAACATATTATATTATGTATATAACAGAAACAAAACACATTTTATTTTGAACAAGATTGGTTATCGAGTTAGATATATGTAATAAATTACGTAATTGCCCCTAGGGCATACCCCAAAACTCTATCAATCTCTTACTTGCACTTGCGTCCAATTTATGGAATCTCTATCCCATCCCTTCGAGAACTGATCAAGTTAGACCCTTTATGAATGGATTTTCTATGTTGTTTTAATCATCAACTCTTTCAATCAACACTCTTCGATGCTGATAAACTACCTTTATCATGTGGAACAATTCAGAGTATGTTCTTGACTTCTAGAATCAGTCAATGGAATGGGTAGTCAACGATTTTTCCTGATGACCGATAGCAACAATAGCATTACTCATACTTCACTACCCGGAATAAGAAAACAGCTTCGCTACCTTGGCCTTTTGGAAGAATAACTGTAGAATACAATAGCCTATGATTTTTGTTTGATGATAATAAACATATATATATATATATTTGTTAAATGTATTTGTTATTGTACTATTTCATTTTTCCACATAATCAAATAAATATTTGTTGAATAAAATAAATAACTCATAATTCATATTTTAAAAAATATTTTATTCAAACAAATATTTTACTGCAAATTCAAATAATACAAAATTGAGCTCTCACTACATTTACACATTTTCAATTACAAATACAATTTCAATTACAACACAATTTTCAATTTACAAAATTTCACCTCACTACATATTCACTCTCACTCGTATTTTATCTTCAACTCTATTCTAGCCTGTATCCAGCATCTGAATTATCAGCAAAATAAATACCGATGCAGTAAAATTGAAAAAGAAAATATTTTGCAAGGCACAATAAAGCGTGTGTTTTGAAAATTTTATTTGCCTCAGTTATTTGGGATGTTCGTCATCATTTATTTTTAATTCATTGTACACGAACAACTTGTGACATGCACAATGTATCACTGTACATGCCACAAGGTCGTGCACACCGATATACACTTGCTTGATAAAATTGCAGGGATAGGTGAGCACAAGGTTAAACCCAAGCCTAGGCCAGATTCAACTCAAGTGCAATGCAAACACAAATCAAAACTCAACAAGTCAGTGGGAAAAATATGGACCAGTCAACAAAGTCAAAACAACACAACAATATGTTCATGCACAAGGATAAAGCAAGTATGACTCGAGCAAAACAAAACAACAGTTCAACATGCTCACATGTACAAAGTGGTGAATGCAACATTTCAACCCAGACATGTAGGCATTGGAGCAATGAAATGGAGATCAAACCATACTTCACAAATAAGTTAACATGAATACAAAGGACTCAGCAAGCATTGGAGCAACAACATCAACCACATGAAGATCAAGACATAAGCAACACACAAGAGTTGCAATAATACCAATCACACACACAAGTACATGAAGTACACAAGCAAACCCCAGAACAAAGTCACAATGAAGACTACATGAACAAGACTCCAAATGTACACAGACTCAGTTCAACATGATCACATGACAAAGTAATGTAACCAGACCAGACCACATGGCAACATGACTACAAGAACAAGACATGACCACCAAACCACTCTAAAATGAAACAGATTCAAATGGAACTCAAAGCAACAAGCCAGTGCAATCAGACAGACTCAAATCAAACCAGATTTCAAGTGGAACGAGACAGCAACATACCACTCCAAAATGCAACAGTAAGTTACAATGCAAATTGAAAACTTCAAGGGAACCAGACTCCAAATATATAAAGGCAGAAGCAAACACACATACAACAACAACAATAACACTGCAATACAAAGCATTCAAGAGGAACAGAACCAAACCAGAGTTCAATGGAACAAGACTGCAACAAATAACATGAATATGTGCATGATCTTCAAAATCAATGAACAAATGGAGACAAACACATGAATGCTCATAACAACAACAAGACTCCAGAGAATACCAGTACACTCAACAAAGAAAAAATTAAGTTCAGTTTCAACATGGATATGCATTCAGACTTTCAGGCATTCAAGAGACTTTGGATCAATAAAATGACAGACATCAGAATCATATCAAGTGGCAGCCATGTTTCACAGAGATGATACAAGCAAAGTCAGAATCACACACATATATACATACATATATATGTATGTATATACATGGAGATGACCAGCAAACATTTCAAGAGAATTCAATCAAAAGAAACAAATTTCAGAATATGAAATAGAGGGTAACATGATAATCAAATCAGAGTTCAGGACAAAATTATAGAATCCAATATTTCAGGAAGTCGTATTTATCTCAAGCCGTGGGTCATACATTTTCAATCAGAGCTCATATAAGCAACGAATTGAACAAGCCAGTGGCAGTAATGAACGGAACTGCTCAAACTATTCAAGAAAAATTCAAATATATCAGAGATGAACAAGTCAGAATCATCACAACCGTTCAAGCAAAAATCAAATGGCTGAAGTCATAGGAGAAAAGAACGCAAAGCAACTCGAATATATCAACTAAGAATAAGTTAGAAATCATCACCAATGTTCGATTACAAATCATCGCCGAGCACAGAAACTTGAAGATTCAAACCAACAATATACGAACGAAAATATAAGGATTTTATCCCTATTTAACCCAATTTCATCATCGAAAAATATTCATTCGAGTTCAAGCAAAATCTGAGAGCAAGCCTTGAAATAAATCACGAACCAATCCAGAACTCGAATCAAGTCGAGCAATAATCAAAATCGAAAAAGGGGCAAAATCACGTACCGATATTCGAGCTCGACATTAGAAGCGACCGTGAGCAATCATAAGCAAGGGAATCGATTGACGAAGCAATTCAACACAAAATCATCACTTCAATCGATAAATTTGATCGGCGTCTTCAATTTCCGGAAACCCTAAGTTTTGAAGAGAAGTAAAAGGGAACGACCAGCGTATACGAATTGAAAAGAAAGGGAGGAGATAGTTACTCTAATTATAATTGGGCCGGTTCCTCCTTTTAATTTTATTTTGGGCTTAATTTGAAATATAGGGTTTTTGTTTAGTCTTTTATTTTCATTTGTAATTTTTTCCTTTTAAATTGTGTAACTTTCTAGTTGTGTAACTAGGTACAAACTACAGGACGTAGTTTGAGAATTCGCAACTCAGTGGTTGAGTTATGGCAGGGTTTTGAGCTTAGAGTTAGGTTAGTCAAGTTAGCGGGTGTCGCAAGTTTATGTGTGTTTGTAAGTATCTAGCTACTTAATTTCTAATAGAAACCTTGGGGGCAGCACGTAGGCAGGTTTTTGCCGAAGTTGGGTAAATTTGAGTGTGATATCTACTGCATTTCTTTCTGTTTTTATTTCTACATTAATTTTTATTATTACACCCTATTCACACCCCCTCTAGGGTGAAAACGATCCTACAATAACTTGTGCCTTGTTACCTTGTCAGTTCAGGGCATTCCTTTCCAATGCATGCATAAAGTTGGAAATGCCTAATAGCCGCCTCATCAGCTTTACCAGGTGAGTGGATTAAGCATCAAGTACTCCTTCCTTTGTTTTTCAAACAAGGACTTCGCTCGGCGAGGCATTTCGATACCGTGACATGGTCTAGTTGAAGAAAAAAATTCATAGGCGACCCCAACTCTTATTATTATGTTGTTATTATATAACAATGAAATAGTATTCTCAATACTTAGAATCGCCTTAGCTCAGTTATAAGCTTGTCTATTTGTATTTATACATTGCTTTTGTTGCGGTGCTATTCAAAGCGATGTACCTAGCCTTTAGTTGAATCAGCCATAACCTTTCGTTTGAAACATTTCCAACTTAAAGATTCTTTATTAAGGTTTGAATGTTAATTGATATTGACATATTATACTCGACATCACTTATGAATTTCGAGTACAAACACTCATTTATAAGGAGTTCGTTGTTTATGTAAACAATTCTCTAGTTTTTCATAAATACTCGAGAACACTCTAAAATATCATTTAGTGATCTTAATTTTGATTTGATTTTTCTTCATGCATCAAATACATTAGCAAAATATAATATTGTATACAATACAACATGTATGATAATTCCCTATTTTCAATTCACATGGAATCCACCCTACATGTTCCACATCAAACATTTTAACAACGTGTCTTCATTTAGAACATTCCCAACTGTTTATACCAAAACATGGCACAAACATCTAAAGAATTAAATTGGAGAGGAAAAAATGAAGAAAACAAATGAAAACATGAAACAACAAGACATACAAATTTTATAGTGGTGCGGCTAATCGTTGTCTATGTCCACTTGACTTTATTATAGATTTGGATGTTGTTTATAAGAGGCATTCATATGGATCAGTGACAATCCCTAAGGTTATCAGAGAAGTACATAATATTGTTAAGAGAGCCAAAAAAGATCCTTCAAATGATGACCCTCCTCCTTTATTTATAATTGAGGGCCGTCGGAATTTTCTCGTCCATGTTGTAGCCCACTTTCCCCACTTCCATGGTGTGCTAACCGAAAAAGACAGTGGCCACGTCATCAATGTTCAGGGACTAGTACCAACCCATGCCAAGGATCAGTATCGATCCATGAACTTGCTTCCTAGACCACGACTTCCCTCTTACGAATACTTTAATGACTTGTATCTTCATCCTTGCCAACAAGTTGTGTTGATATGAGCTCGAGTTTGAGTGAGTTCGTTGGTTTGGATGTCGGTTAAAGCTTTTGGTTTCCCATCAATCGTTTGAGTTGCACCTTGCTAGCAAACCATCATCTAATCGCATGTTTGAGTTGACGAGGACCTTAGCCCTACATTTCATGAAGATCAAGAAGTTTTGGTGTGACTTCCATGGATCGGTACCGATCCATGGTCATGGATCGATACTAATCCATGATTTTGATTCGTATTCGAGTATGGATCTTGCACTTGGGATTGTTTAGCATGCCTGCCATTTTTGGAGTCTTTGGAAAGTTGGTAACTTTGTCTCCTGACTATTTTCGATATCCAAGTTTGACAGCTATCATTCTGTATTTCTGCTTAGTAATTTCTCTGTTTAATTGATCGAGCTCATCAAGTACGGCCTGTTCATAAGGCTGGATAACATTTCCCCCCCAAAGATTGCCTTGTGAATGGAAGGTATGCTTTGTTCAAGATTGAACATCGAAGTCAAAAACATTAGTGGTTGAATTTTTTGGCGATTAACCCACCAAAAAATGGCGAATCATCCGGTTCCTTTGGATTCACCTGTAAATCAAAGATCGCTCTAGACCATTATAGCTAGGAAATCAAGTCCCAACTCGAGTGTTAGTCATGGATAATCATTCCATGTTCCCCCTAAATTATTATATCTTATGTTGTGTCACGAATCAAGGTCATCCCGTGTCCATCTGGGAGTTAGCAATCATGCATTAAATCAATGGCTCGATTCTATAATTGCTAACGAATCGTATCAGGGTCAAATGACATTCTAAGTCTAAATTTTGATTTCCCCGGGTCAAGTATTTGATGACCAATTCAATTCCTGATCGTCCTGATCTTTAGTTGAAATCTCGATCTCTCCGGATCGTTAATAAAATTCATAGCCTTTTCAGGCCGTTAGTTAAATCTCGATCTCTCTGGATCATTATTTCAATCCATGAACTTACCGGATCATTTAACATCCAACTAGGACTCGATCTCTCTAGATCTTTGCTGGGTCCAATCTACTTGCTCTCCGACAAAGGGACTCAATGATCGAAGCAGCTCCATCCGCTCACTTTCCAATGAAGGGACCTAATTTTGTCAAGCCCAATTTTCTTGCAATTTGGCAAAGGGACTTGTACCTTATGGTCATCACCCCGTCTCTCTGGGCCGTTAGTCAAATATTGGTCATCACATTCAAGTGGATTTCAAAAATCAAGCATTTGTTTATAAAGTTCAAATTCAAACATCAAACACACGTCATTTTGTCTATCTAGGAATTACAGCCTAGCATCCAAACTAGAGCGTGCTTAGAGACCGATTAAGGTCTCATACATGAGTAAATGGCTTGAATGTACTACCACATCATTTAGTGCAGACAAAGACAAAGTGTAGGAAATGAACCATACTCCCTGTCATCTCGATCAAGAGATAACTATCCTTGACCTAGATCCAAAGCTGCTTCCATTTGCTGTGGATGATGGCTGCTCATAGTCTATCACTGCAGCTTGGTTTTTCATGTACCGCCATAGCTAGTTGTTCCTAACCTGCTCCTCAATCAAATCATGAAGATATCTATAGTAATTCGTTTCATGCCCATCCAGCTCATCGAATAGGCAATACTTTCTCGATCTTACTTCTCGATCGGTGGATTCTCTCTTCATTGGTTTCCAATAGGGGATATGCCCTTTGGTATCAAGGTAAATCTACTTTGGGGTCTCGTTCAGTTCTGTATAGGAGGAGAACTTTGGTTCCCTCCCTTGTCATTTTCGTCCTCCAAAGCCATCATTAGCCTTTCGCTTTCCTTTGTCTTTATTAGATCCTGCTCCGGACGGTCCTCCGCCATCCACAACATCAACTTCTTCCTTTTCACCTTCGGCATCCTCTTGATGCAAGTATCTCTCATCCTCATGGTAGAATTCTACGAGATCTGCCGGTGGATCATTTTCCAAGGCAACCTTAATATCTATCTTACTGGCAACTCCTGAAACTGCCACCATCTGAACCATCGATGGATCTGGCTTATGAACCGCACAGGCTGCTGCGTTAAACCTTAAAAAAATCATCTTAGGGTCTCTCCAAACCTTTGCTTCACGTTCGACTATGCCATCACATTCTTTGGTCTTGAAATGTGAAATTTGAACTACCCCATAGATCTGTTCACTAACTCGGTCCATGTGCTGATGGAACTATTCTGCAGCTGTCTAAACCGCGTTGCTACTAAGTCTGTCAAATACAGAGAGAAACACCATCCCATTACTTCTTCAAATGCACCCAGCACCTCCATATGTCGAATGTATCTCATTAAATGAACCATTTGATCGGTTTTTCCATCGTACAAATCCAGCGTCGGTGGCTTGAAATCAGGTGGATTTTTGGCGTACTGAAAGTTAGGTATGAATGGGTTTCTAGTCCGTCTTGTAGGCTCTAGTCTAGTGGTCCACCTCTCAATGCTCGCCCGACTATCTCGGCAATTCTATCATTAGATAATGGAGGTCTCCGCTCTATATTCTCATTCTGCCCCCCATTCCTACAGGGAAATTTTGGCACGTACTCCTCCGGCATCACTTCGACCTGCTCCATTTAGATCTGCGTCCTTGGATCAGTACCGATCCGTGGTGCTTCTATGGGGGTTTCTTTGACCTGCTCTACTTCGACCCCAACTATGTTTGTCCTGCCTTCTGGCCTTTGATTCTGGTTTTCAACTATTCCAATCATCGTTCGCCGTTTCATTCTTCTGAAGAATCCCTCCATCATTTCTTCCTAGCGGGCTATCATTTTCTCTTGCATTTCTATCATCATTGTTTCCATTTCATCTCTTGTTATGTAGATGGAAGGGGGTTAAATCCTAAGGACACTTCCTGGCTGCCCTCATGTCCTTGTTGGTTTCCACCAGCAGCGGTTTTCTTGGTTGATGGTCTCGTCATCCTTTTGTATCTCAAGTCTCAAGTCGTTGAATTCAAGTATCTCTCAATAAAATCACTAATACGTTTATACCAAAATGTGGCAGAAATACCCAGGGAATTAAAGTAGAGAGGAAAAAGCGAAGAAAGTAAATGAGAACATGAAATAACAAGATACACAAACCTTATAGTAGTTCGGCTAATCGTTGCCTACGCCCACTTAACTTTGTTACTGATTTGGATGTTGTTTACAAGAGGTGTTCTTATGGATCGATGATGACTCCGAGATTATCCGAGTTGTATAGGAAATTGTTAAAGGAGCCAAAAAAGATCCTTCATATAATGCCCCTCCTCCTCTATTACAGCTGAGTGTTGCCAGAATTTTCTCACCTATGTTCTCGCCCACTTTCCCCACTTTTAGGGAGTGCAAACCGAATAAGACAGTGGCTACATCATCAATGTTCAGAGATCGGCACGGATCAAAGCTAGGAATCGGTACCAATCCACGAACTTGCTTCCTGGACCACGATTTCCCCCTCACAAATACTTTGTTGACTTGTATCTTAGTCCTTGGCATCAAGTTGTGTTGATATGAGCTCGAATTTGAGTAAGTTCCTTGGTTTGCCCATCAATCATTTGAGTTTCACCTTGTTGGCGAACCATCATATAATCACATGTTTGAGTGGTCGAGGACCTTAGCTCCGCATTTCATGAAGATTGAGAAGTTTTGGCGTGACTTCCATGGATAGTCATGGATTGGTACCGATCCATGACTTTGATTGGTATTTGAGCGTGGATCTTGCACTTTGGTTTGTTTAGCAAGCCTGCCATTTTAGGAGTCTTGGGTAAGATTGTAACTTTGTCTCTTGACTTTGTTCGATATCCAAGTTTGGCAGCTATCGTTATAGGTTCTTGCTTGGTAAGTTCTCTATTTAATCGATTGGTTTCATCAAATATGGCATGTCCACAAGGATGGATAACACCAACATCCTTTATACTTACTATAAAAGATATAATTTATAAATCCAATATCTAGTATTTAACAACCAAACTATTACTGATTTTAACAAAAGTACATCGTTGATAATCAGTACTGTGTTATTTACTTATAGTTTTAGAAATACCAGTGTACCTTTTAATGTTCTTTCTTATGGATATACGCTTTCTCTACATTTATTGAAAATCAAACAATTGGATATTTCTTTCGGAAACTTATTCAATTCTAATGCTTATAGAATGATACTTTCATATCATTTCTTGGATCATATACGACAAAACCCACAAACACGATATCGCTTCCACTGACTTCGAACACTTTGGTTGTTATGTGCAAACAATCGATTTAAAATCATTATTTAGAATTCTCAATTTCGACATATATGTATCAAACACAATGTCGCATCAAGCAATAATTTTTTGAGTAAATCAGATTTAACTCGAGCATGTTGAGTAACAAATTTATTACGCTAATTTCAGTAATTGAAACTTACAGTGTTATACTTATCACGTTGCTCAATTTATTCCAACTGCATTGGTCTTGCTTTCAAAGACACATTCACAGCCGATGGATCATATTTCTTTCGGTACAACTACCAAAATCATATATTGATAACGTACTTGGAATCCACTTCGGATTTGCGCATCGTATCATATTGTGGAGTTAATACTCTTGATGGTTTAACTGACAGCTAAGGATTATCTTTGTCGAATTGATAAGAAACTCACAATTTCTCTTCAATATGCGAGTATTTAGTAAACATTCTAATGCACTAAGTTCAATTCGGTTTGGTTAGTTTCATTTCATCCCTCGTAATCAGTTTCAACTTTAGTTCATATCCAAATCCATTTTACTACCAATAATTTTTATAGAAATTTTTTTGCTCTGAAGTTGGTATTTCTTGAAACATCAGTTGTTTTTTAGTATAATCGAACATGATTCATAAAGATTTTATGAATATAAATCTGATTTAGTTTTAGCTTACAATACTTATGTTCAAAACATAAATTGGTCATCTAATAATAATCATTCCTAAACTCTTGGAGTGATTCACACAAGATCCCTCACGAATAATTATTTCGTGCAATATTTCGAGTTACACAACCCGCTAACTCCTTGGTCTAGGATATGTTGGGGTTTCTTATAAATCCTTACCTCGTATGATTTTGTAAACCATTTTTAAGAAGAAATTAATTTTAACCTTGTGTACTACTCTTAAGTACACGACCTTATAGAAAGAGGATAACTCAACTTCACTCACAATTAATCGTACTTCATTCAACGAAGTTCGATTACTCCTTATCGATACATCATCATGTATCATAAGGGGGAGTGACTTTTGAGATCGTATCTTTTTTCAAGTTTAGATATGTGCAGAACTTTTTCCAATATACTCACCTATTCGATCAAATCAAATCATTTTATTTTATTTTACATGTTTAATTTAATACCATCTTATAATCTATGAGCTTATCATAGAAATACTACGTGTGTACCAAATACACATGTTCATGTTTGTGATAACCTATCTATGAATACAATGAAATACGTGGAACTGTTTGGGTATTAATAGGTTTACAATTGCATAAATCTATATGTATCAATCCGAAGAATTGATCAACTCTTATGTTTCTTCCACTGAATGGGCGCTTTGCCCTTTATTGTTTGAGATATAATTCACTAGTACCATATGATTCATAATTATATAATCAAAGAACTATTTCTCCAAAACTTGGCTTAGTCTATAATTCCAAAATAATTGCAAATAAATTTAGATAATTATATATTTTCAATGCACCACAAATATCACTATTATAGTTTTAGTTTATAATGAATATTCATAGTATTCATATTGAAATAAAACCATGTCTATTTTTCAGTCGGTATTGGAAAATAATTATTATTTCTTAAATAATGTTTGATATATTTTACGAAGCAGTTTTCGTAACTTGATGCGACCAATAAGTGTTATATGGCATATGCACCCACTATTTTCGCCATTACTATAATAGCGTATGAAATACGAAGCTTCATTCAACTACTTAATATAGGGTATTTATTTCATTTGTTGTAATTAGTTTACTGTCGAGAATTTTCAGATCAAGTACTGTAAATACAAAGAAATAAATATCATAGAAAACAATTTTCTATGTGAAAATACTTTTGAAATTTATATCTTATTTCCTATTCCTGGTTAGTTATCTATTATTATTTTACAATTCTCGTTTTCAATGTCTTTTTATAAAGTAGAAGTAACTATTCACTCTCTTCGTCCCAATCGTGCATTAAGTTACATCTACTCTTGTACATTCACTTTCCTTTCTAAACGATTGAAGCATTCAAAGGAAACTCTTACTACAATATCGTAAAGAACTCTTTACAAAAGTGCATTTGGTCATCCTTACATTTAAAGATATCAAATATGTTGCACTGTTAACCGACATTTTAGTGATCATATTCTTATACCTATCTTGTAGCTTTTGATCTAGTGTTACATTTAATCACAACAAGATCATTATTGTAATCAATTGTATTGAATACACGATCTCACACTACAGTTTACTTGCTTATTTCGAATGAACTAATTTCATTGAGGTTTTGTATATTATGAATTATAACCATTCACCATATAACATTTATATGTGATCATATATGGATCAAATATCCATATTCTTGTGTTGATTTTTGAATTCAAACCTCATAGAAGGCAATAAATGGTCTTGGGAAAATACTTACTATTCAAAAACTGTCCAAATTTCAAATAGCCATATCTCATAAATGGTAAGTCCAAAAGCTATTATTACCTCTCTACGGAAAGAGAAACCATAATATATTTCCAATGAAAGTGGTCTCAACTCTTAATTCGGCTCTTATCAAACGTTATTATCCATATAAGTTACCAAGGTCAAAATCATCCAATGAAATTCCTAGATGTCACCACTCTACATTTCCCGACGTTACCACATCGAATGACCCAATGTGAATTCAAAAATAATATATTAGGATTCTTCGACATGTAAAATTCAGATTGTTACACTCTACCTACCCATATGATTTTTGCCCCGAAATCCATAATGCAAACACAGTAAAGACAAATATAGCTACCATGCATGCCTAACAATCACAAACAACGACCCCAACCATCAAACAAGCAATCATGCTACCAAAAACAGTCAAAAAATATCTATGCCCATCCTAGCATGCAAGGTACTAAATTATCCTACACGATATCAAAAGCGAAAGTAAATGCAATAAAAGGATAGTCTTACTATGTTAAAAGTTCTTAATAAGTGGTCCTCACGCTCTCCTTGGTCTACTACGTGCAATCGATTTTGCTTTTACCCCATTGAACCTTTACCAACTTCACCGTCTTCCCCCTAAGTTGCTTTCTATCACCTATGACTAAAAAAGTTGGCCTATAAGGTCTAGAAGGTGCTTGTTCAACTTTGATATCACCTAGTCGACACGGTTCGATAATCATACTTGAGCTATGTATAGGCTTTCATAAATGGAAGACATGGAATACAGTATGCACACTTGCCATCTTTAGAGGTAAGTCGACTCTATAAGCTAGGTTCCAATCCTTTCAAGTACCAGAAAAGGACCTATGAATCTCGGTGCCAACTTCCCCTTACAACCGAACCTAACTGCATTCTTCTACGAAGAGATCTTAATAAACACCATATCACCGATAGAGAACTCCAAATCTTGGCATCTCCTATTAGTGTGTCTCTTTCATGTATCCTAAGCCGCCTTATTCAGTTGTCAAATAATCTCGATCTTCTCCGAAGTATCTCTAATCATTTTTGGCCCAATATTGGTTTCTTGTTCACTTCTCACCAATGCAAATTACACATTCGGCTAATGCCTTTTATGGTGCCATACCAATGCTAGGCTTATAATGTTATTGCACGCAAACTCTACGAGTGTAAGTGATCAGCCCACGACCTCCAAAATAGAGAATGCAAGCTCGCAAGAGATCCTCTAAGATACGATTCACCCTCTCAGTCTGTTCATCAGCTTATGGGTGATAAGTTGTGGTCAGATGTAGCTCCATCTCCAACGCCTCTTGTAACCTCTTCCAAAACCCACTAGTGAATAATGGATCTCAATCACTCATAATGTTCTTTACCACATTATGGAATCACACAACCCACTTCACATACAACTCAACTGGTTTGGATGGCGTTCTATTTGACTTTATGGGTATAAATCTAGTACTCTTCGTCAACCTATCGAATATGAACTAGATGCTATCGTACCCTCCTCTTATACTCGACCATCCATCGATGAAGTCCGTTGATATATGTTCCTATTTCTAGTCAAAAATCTCAACCGGTTGCAACAAATCACTTGGCCTTTTTGTTTAACCTTCACCCACTAACAAATCATAGATATCAATGTTAATGTTCCGACATCCTTCTTCATCCCCTACTAATAAAATGTCTATCTCATACCTTTGTACATTTTATTTCCTTTAGGCAAACGGTAAGTATTGAATGGTGGAATTCTCATAGCACCTTATCCCTTAACCCGTCAACATTGGGTACAAACAACCTCCCATCCTTATGGATCTAACCATTTCGGTCGAGTCTTTCCTGCTTTATCTCCTCAAACACTTCTTTTTCCTCTAACTTGTCACTATCTTTGCTAGCCTCATACCTCTAACTAGTACCAATTTTCTCAATAAAGGTAGGTCTAATGGTCAAACTAGCCAACATATCTGGCTCATACTCCCATCGGGGTCTGAGGTCATAGAAAATAATCTACTCAAGTTGCGTCCACTCTAGGAACATCGCCTCAAACCGGCATGTCTTCTACTCTGAGCATCAGCGACTGCATTTCCCTTACCATTCGTATAAGAAACGTTAAAGTCATAGGAGGCTAGGAATTCCAACTATCATTGCCGACGAAGGTTGAGATCCTTTACGAGAAAATTTACTTCAATGATTTATGGTCAGTGATAAGTCAAACCTCTCTCCTAATAGATAGTTTGTCCAAATCTTCAATGCGAACATAATTCTCGCCAACTCAAAATCGTGAGTTGGATACTTCCTCTTATGTGATTTCATATGCTAACTAGCTTATGCAACAACCTTGCCCATTTGCATCAATACTGCACCTAGTCCAGTACCACAATCGTTTGTGTATACGGTCGAACTACTCATTCCCACTCATAATTACTAACATTGGGGCACTCGTCAACCTTTTCTTCAGACTCACAAATGCATGCTCACACATGCATCCCAAGGAAATGTCTGATTCTTGTTTGTTAAATTGGTTAATAGCGCTGCTACCTTAGATAAATCCTTGATAAAATGTCTACAGTATCCCACTAACCCAAGGAAACTCCTCACGTTCGTAGCATTCTTAAGTTGATTTGAATCATGAACTAATGCTACCTTCGTAGGATTTATTACATTCCCTACTCGAAAATAACATGACCCAAGAACCTCACTTCCATCCTTCAGAAGTGGCATTTAGAAAAGCTCTCCTTTAGTCGGTGTTCCCTCAATACCTCCATCACAATACTCAAATGCGTCTTGTGCTCCTCTTCCGTTCTTGTGTAGACAAGAATTTCATCAGCACATATAAGCATGAACTTATTTATCTGATCCCAAAAGACACTGTTCATGAGATCAACAAAGTATGTTGGTCCATTAGTCAACCCAAATGGCATGACCAAGCACTCATGAACCCAAATGACATCCAAAACACTGTCAACGGCACACTCTCCTTCGCCACTCTCAGTTGATGAAACCTATCACAAGGTCCAACTAAGAAAATATCTTGGCACCATGAAGCTGATCGAACAAGTCATCAATACATGGGAAGGGATACTTATTCTTTCTCGTCGCCCTATTTAGCTCACGGTAATCAACAGGAAGTCTCATAAGGCCATCTGCCTTTGTGGAGAACATTCATGATGCTCCTCACTTAGATCTACTCCTCCGAATGAACCCTTTCCTTTGTAGGTCATTCACTTGAACCTCGAGCCCTCTTTGCTCCTTACGTACCATCTTCCTCAAAGGCATAATTGCGAGCCTAACATCTCTAACAAGATCAATGCAAAACTCAATCTCTCAAAGTGGTGGTAATTGATCACCTCCTCAAAATAATTCGAACACTCTGTAGATATAGGCATAGATAACAACTTATCCTGTGGGATCCCAAGCAAAAATAAAATGTTAACCATCACCCCATCTTTCGGTAGGCTACCTAACTCTATCCTCCACCCCTCCTTAGTCCCAACTATCGCCAACGACCTTTCACGGTCCACCACTACTTTGTACCTCTTTGGCCAATCCATCCATAGAATGATGACAAACCCCACAAAACCCAAAATAAAACAGTTCAAAAAGAAGTACATCCATGACTCGATAAGACTACATCATCACAGACCATACTCAAATAAGTCAAACCTCCTACATGGTTGGATACAATCAAGGTTCTGTCAACTAAATCAGGTCTCAAACCCTATCTGTCCACTAACTCTCTAGAAATGAAGGACTGTGAATCCCTAGTATAAAAAAAACACATATGGGAAAATCATATATAGAAAGCATACCTTAAATGACAACGCCTTTTGATTTTTCCTTCATTGATAGAGCCCTCGAAGAAGATGGAACGACATTTAGAGCATATGCTTTTACCATTTGCCTCTGGTTCACTGGTTCGAGACAGTTCCGTCTGAATATGCCTGAATTTGCTCAAGTTATAGCATTTCTTTCCATCATTCTTACAACCCTTACTCAGATGGCCTTTATCACCATAGCAATAACAAATAGGCTCCCACTTTCCCTTCTTTTGACCATCCTTCTAAAACTACTTCTTCTTATTGTTGTTCCATTTTATTTTACCACCCTGCATGCCTATGACTTCAGGTCCTCCTTGGAGGCAACAGCTGGCTTTACCTTCGGATTCAGACTCTCATGTCGGAGAGCATTCTCTATAAGCTTCTCGAAGTGTTCATTAATGTGGCCCACTAGCTGTTCCCCGAGATAGTCATCTAATCCTATAATAAATTTCTCATTCTTCTTTAGCGGAATATCAATAAAAGGTAAGCCGTACTTCAACAACATGTTGAACTCAGCCACATACTCCGAAATAGTCATATCACTTTGCCTTAAGTCAACGAACTTATGGAACAACACCGACTTTTGAGAAGCTGGTATTAGTTTTTGCTAGAACCTCAACTTAAACTGCTCCTTGGTAATCGATCTTTGGAGGGGTAATCTTGATAGCATCCCACCACCCAATCGCTCGCCCTTAAAGCTATTTAGAGGCCAGCTTCTTCTTCGTCATGACTTCAATCTGTAAATCCTCAAAGTTCCTTTCAAGAGTGTTGATCCAGTCTAGTACTTCCACAGCTAACTCCATTCCAAGGAATGGTTTACCTCCTAAGCTAGAATAATCTTTATTCAGCTTAGAAAAGTCAACCCTGGGCACTTTCACTTGAGCACCATTAGCATTTGGAGCTACTTGGACATTCCGAACCATATTTCACACTATCTTAGCGAATATGTTATTTATGTTGGGGTTGGCAGCCCCAGATTTTTCTGCTTCTCAACTCTAGAAGTGGAGTTTCTAGAAAAATTTCTTGTATGTTGGCTCATTATTAATCTCTAATAAGAATGATCTTTCTTTTATAATGAAAAGTTGCATCAGT
Organism: Allium fistulosum; assembly: GCA_030737815.1. Classification (NCBI taxonomy): domain Eukaryota; kingdom Viridiplantae; phylum Streptophyta; class Magnoliopsida; order Asparagales; family Amaryllidaceae; genus Allium; species Allium fistulosum. Next base: position 1,252,513,393 of record CM060901.1, read on the forward strand.
GGTACTCTTGTGTGTAATGCGACTTATACTACATATACTACTATATAGTTTTGAAAATCAAAATATATAACAAGTATGCTCTCTCTTATACTCTCTATCCACCATAGAGGATAATCCATACTCTATCTCTGATGGATCCCGGTACCCTTTAGGTTAACCATGCAACCTAAGATATGATACCAAATGTGACAACCGCCCTGCACCTCTATTACCTAATATACCAGTAAAGTGTATTGTAATGGTACCCTCTAATGTAGGACAATTGTCAAGTGGTAAAGTACTAGAAACAATCATAAAGCTTATCATATATCTCATAGTGTAAGGATAAAATATAATAGTAATCAGAGATATAAAACAATCAAGCTAGAAATATAGCCATATGAACCATCACAAAAGAGAGCATAGGGTCATTACAACTATTCAAAAAAGTAATAGAGTTTATACAATTGATATATAAACCCAATATAAATCTACAAATAAGTCAAGTATTAATAAAGGTCAACAGTGTTGTACAATGGAATAAGCAATAAAACTCAAATATATATATATATATATATATATATACACACACACACACCACAGCCTCTTGCTCGTCCTTTGAACATTTTTATGTGCTAATACCATATCTGCTATCTAATATAATTATTTAAAGTACCTAAGATAATAAGAAGCAAAGCATAAAATCTCGAATCTGGCAACAGTCTGGTGTGAGCAATAAGCAATCTCAAAGTACAGAAAAGTAACACAAAGACATTAAGTAGGAAGAGTTATACCTGACATGTCCCTGCATCCAAAGAGTTAGCACATAATAGTATATGCTAAACTACTATTACCATCATCCTATAAGAGTACTACATATCTATGTACAATATCAGGTGTCCGGGCATCCAAGTCTACAATACTTACGGAATACAACATCCTAGAAAATCACATAGAAAACGTAGAATCCATCCAATGATCCTCACATCATTTGAGCATATTGGATATGTGATAAATCGCATGGAAAATCCACTTCTAGAGACTAGTGGAAGTCTAGGTTCCTAGATGCTCGAATCCATGCCACAAAATAAGGCCAGGAACTAAACCCTCATATCCTCAATTTCCAAGGTATACAGATCCATATTTACGATCTAGGATATCATATCCTCAAATCCAAATGGGCATCCCCATCTATCCCTCCTCTTTATGAGCATACCTAAAAACCTCCGAGTATCAACGACCCTTTTACAAGCATTTCCATTGTCAAAACATAATCCTTATTCCATTCCATTCATCTCCTTAGTAGAATACCCTCCTCATTCTAGTCATAAGTTCCCATCCTCGAACTTGTCCTTATAGATGATCATCACAACTATAACCATCGAGTTGCCATTATCAGAATATTTCTAAACACACCTTCCTATGTCATAGAGCCATCGCATCAAAGTCTCGATACCATTGCGTCGAAGCGTCACTTCCTTACTTCACGACCAAAGTTATTCTTTATCGTGCGATAACATCGAAATCGAACACTAAACAAATGTATACACATAGTATGCTCGCTAAGGCACCATCATCGCCTCCTAAAAGTTTAGTGTTAATCGGCCTCTGATCATGTTGGTGTCGACATGATTCATTTTGTTGGTACCGACATGATTACTTCGTCAAATTTTTTTGAATAAATTTTTCCATGCCTCAACTCAAGCCTAAAGTGTTTCCTTTACTACCTCGAGAGTTCTACACCACCGCCTTGAACCTAATCAGGTTGGTATTGACATGATCAATTTACCTAAAAAAAATTCTAAGTCCTTTAACTACTCGAATTCTCCAATGTATGAGGTCCTTCTCCTCTCATCCCGAAGTTTCTTCATCTCATGCCCTAAGCCATGTCAGCACCAAGAGCCTTGCCATGCTCTAAACTTTCTAGATCCTAAATCTCTATACATTTATTGTAACCTAAAGTGTTTCCATGCCTTACCACCCCATACCTGAAGCTACCCTCCAATTTCAATTGAGCACCGACTTGTTTACTACCGCTATCGACCTAATTTGCCTCCCACCACCGACATGATTTTCTCACCTCAAAACTCAACCAAGCTTCATGTGACTTGTTTTGTAGGATCCCTAGGACTCCAAGAATAACATACCTAAATCGCATCATGTTTCAAGCATTTTTGCTTACCGAATCACTCAAATGACGATCACTCACTAACTACACTAAAATGGGTTTAAAACACAATGAATAAGCACATGCAAGCAATACATAACATCCATACAACACATATAAGCAATTTAATTATAATTCAAACACATGTTTCGTTCTAGATCTAGCCATGTACAAAATGACAAGTTGTTTTACAAGATAGTCAAAAATGAATCAACAATATATCCTTTTAAAATTCATTTTAAAGAGGTTATTAAGGTTATATCTAAGTTTGAAAATGTTTTAACATTAAAATCCATCTTAGAAACATATTTTTCTTATACCAACTAGCATAGGATAGTGAGAAACACAAAATCACTCACCTTATACTAAAATACATGAATCCATGGGTAAACTTTATGTAGAACAGTAGATGCGCTAATCCCTGCGTGGTCCAAATGGTAGATCTTTAATCTCCCTTGCTAATTACCCTTTAATAACGTGTTTAAGGTAATTAAAGCAGGGAAAATATTTACTTTTTGGCTAAGAAGTGGATTAACAAAGGGTTTACTATTGTTTGGAAGTGTGTAATGAGGGAGAAAATGTCCTATCACCCCACTTAACACAACTCCTGAAATACACTCTTGGGCCTACATTTCACTAATTATCCACTTAACTCTTTGAACTTCAAACAGTAATATCTTCTAAATGGTAAGTCAAAACCTACTATGACCACTCTATAGAAAGAGAAATAATCATATCTTTTAATGGAAGTGGTATTGATTCCTAGTTCAGCTCTTATGAAAAGTTATAGGACTTAAAAATTTCCAACATCAAAATTGTCCAATAAAATTCCCAAGCGTAATAAATGTCACTACTCAACATTTTGTAAAGCTATAGTGTCATAGACCCAATGTGAATTTAAAAATAATATTTTATGATCCTCCGAGATGTAAAATGCGAGTCACTACACAAAATCTCTGGCCAAAGTGCACGGTTAATACTAAATATTATTATTTAACCAAGGACTTTGCTTTTGGACAAAATAAGTTGAAGGAGGATAATATTGGAATTTGTAGCAATACGAATTCCATATATCCTAAAGTGATATAGTTTTGACAATAAGAATGTGTGTAAATTATTATTACTAAAAGGTATCACATAAGAAAATGTGAAGTTGGATTTTACCAAAAAGATCTATAAACGATGAATTTGGCCAAACTATCACACCACTAGCTAAGGTGATGTATGAACGTTAATACTTGAATTGTCCAATATTAATCGTTAACTGAATTCACATAACCGAGTCTCGTAACCGCATTTATGAATTCTCCAAAAACCCCACGTGATTTAATTAATTTATAAAATGTTATAAAAAATTAATATTTCAAAAATATATATTATTAATTTATTTGATGTTTTGGGCATTTTTGAGATTTATTTTGATGAATACATAAAAGTTATATATACACGTATCGATGTACGATGTTGGTATATATTTGAATGGGTTTTAAACATAGTTAATTGTTTTAACAAGATTTTTGGAAATAACAGTCTATATAATATATGATGTGGTAGCCACAATAAGAGAGAGGAGGATATATGGATGAGATCTAATTAACATAAATTAAAGGGTAAAGTTTTACAGCAGAGGAATGACAAAAGGTTTCCTGCTCTAAATAAAGATAAAACCTTTTCTCATTATTTCAATTCATTGCCTCATTAATCTTCATGCAATTTCTTCCTTCTTCCTTCTTCCATAGCTGGCCCTCCCTTCTTCTTCCATGGCCTAATTTTTTTTTCCATTTATGAAAAATTAAATCAAATAAAATACATTGTTGCTCATCCGATTCTAACTAGGTTTGGATGTTCATTCTAAGAACCTAAGGAGAATTTTCAAATCGTGATGTCACTAATAGGCCAGATCTATAAGGTACAATCTTCATCTACATTTATATGTTTTGATTCATGTTTATCACCATTTTCATGTATGTTATTGCTATTACTATAATTATAATTTACTATAATAATTTATTTAGTTAGTTAAACGTTATGTTTTAATTCCATATGATAGTTTAAATTAAAACATATGTTTGTATGTTTTTGTTTTCCACACATGTTCAAATATATGTATAAAATTTTTATAAAAATAAAATTTATTTTTAATAATTATTTATTAATTTTTAATCATCTCAAATCATGCGATAGATTGATGTCATGTTTAAGATCAATACCATATTTTAAATTAGCATTATATATTTATTGTATTAAAATCCTTACTGAAAATTTAAATAAAAAATATTGATATTTCTTTCCAAATTATTATTTATCATATATATATATATATATTCAAATTTCATAACAACATAACTAAATTTGGACATTTGAGTTCAATATTATATATAAGGTTGGAATTATAAAATTATTTTGGCTATGTATCACATCGAATATTTTTTATATATTTTACAGTAATAATATTAGTCAAATTTAAGATATTTTATAATTTTGAATTAACACCTTTGATCTGGATCTAACATTTGAATATATATTTACCAAGTCAAAAGTTATATATTTCAATTTGGGATTGTTTTGAGGAAAACGAGTGATCCTCTCAAGAAAGTGACCGCTCGTATAATTTTATTCTATACTAAAACGGGGCTGCCAACATGCCTGGCAGGTACCAAAAACCCCCCACACACTAAAAAGGGTTAAAAAACCCATCCTAAAACTAGATTCATGAAACTACTATAGGACCAGGCCAGGTGATAGCAGTTAACTATACACAAGTCTAAGAGAAATGAAAGACAAATACCAACAACGCCCGCCTAATAAACTAAACCATATGTAGTAGGACATAAAGCACTAGTGTAGATCCATATAAACCAAAAGGAATCGTTAAAGCATCATTAAGCAAACAAAAGCCACGAAGAGGCTAGTGAGAAGGATCCATCCCAATAACTATGCATCCACATGCCATATGTTTTGGCAGGCTGGTACAATGACCTCTAATGCTACAAAAAACTCAACAAAAGACATGAGTACAACACACACACACACACACACATATGTGTGTGTATAATTTAAAGATTATATATATGCAAGTAAAGAAAAAAAAAGGGCACAAGTGAGCATGGTTTTAAATCTCCTATATATCGCCCGAGATCTCCTCCGAGATCTCATTTTCACACTTAAACTAGACGAGACATCAAATCTCCTCCATATCTCCCTCGACACTCATCTTGTCCAAGATATTCAAATCTCATCCGAAATATGGATCAAAATCTCAATCCGAGATCTCACCCGAAATTATACATTTTTCTTATTTTCCATAATATTTTTTATTTTCATATTGATTCAAAAGAAACCACTCAATCCAATTATAAATTACCAACTTCTTGAACATATTCTTTACTTTTTATCTTAATGAGTCATAGCGAAAGGTTTCACTTCTTTATTATATTCAAATAAAAGGATATTATTCAATCATTACCAAATTAATTAAGCTAATCATGCTACTACTCTTCTAAAAATATTCCTTTTTCCATGTAAATCAAGTATGTTACCATTTTTATTTGTACTAAGAAAGTTATAACTGTTAAATAAATTTTAGACACATCAATTTTAGACACATAAGTACATCTATGATATTCCTGAGATGCATTATAAGACTCGAGATGTCAATCCGAGATGTACACCCGATATGTACTCATCTCGTCCGAGATCTCTCCCAATACGAGATAACTTGTGTAAAAATTCCGAGACGAAACGTGACCGAAATCCGATATTTAAAACCTTGCAAGTGAGTAAGTGACGCAGCGGATATTACAAAACAATGTAGATCGATGAATGTAGTAGTCGGTGGATTGGAAGATACTGAAATGCCCAAATTCGTTGATCCGAAGATACCGAATTCTAGCTATCCCGAACTCGTTGATCGCGCACGATACCGGGTTCAAAGATCTTCAATTCTTCAAGCGTTGATCAAGCGCACTTGATTCCGCGAATCGGCTTCTACAATCGTTGAATCGAGCGCACTCGATTAACCGAAAGAGGAGATAGGAGATTACACTCAACTACCAATTTGGAATGAAAGCACAAAGCAATCAAAAGAGAATTTTATTCAAAAATCAACAACCTTTACAAATGACTTCACTTGCCTATTTATAGGCGTTACAAAAATTACAACACAAATCTACGCATCTCCTAAGTCGTTTACGACTTACGACTTTCGAGTTAGCCTAACTCGGCGACGACTCAAGACAAACAGTTACAACCCTTTACAAACCTTCAACGACTTAAAAACCAAGTACACGACTCAAAAGTAAACAACATACAACGACTTACACACTGACGACATACGAAATAGATGACATACGACTTAAGAAATACAACACAGTATTCCCAGTATAAGAAGCAGACGACTTACGACATAAGTCTTTAACGACTTAACAGCAGCTTCTTCACGATTTAAAGAATCAACGGTTTTAGATTAACTCGGCATAGATTCTACGGCATCCAGAGCTTCTGCGACTTAAAACATTAGCGGTATTCCAAATCAACGTTTAAAGGAAATCAAGGGCAGGGGTTAACTCGGCAGACACATCAACGGCAACCAATGCTTCGCGACTTAAAACCCCACGACTTAAGCTATTACGAGTTAGAACTTCAGCGACCTATGGTAGGTCGTGGCTTCGTTAAGTCGTAACTCGTCACCAGTAGGTCGTCCCTTGTCCACACGATCTAACTGCTTGCTATCTCGCTTATCTTCCCTAAGTCGTTCCAACGACTTAAGAGCTTTGTTAACTCGCCTATCTTCACTAAGTCGGTCCAACGACTTAAGAGCTTTGTTAACTCGAAGCCTTTTCTCCCAAACTTGGTTAAGTCGTAGCCCTCTTTCACATGACTCCTTAGGTCGCAAACCTGCTTCTTTAAGTCGGTTACGACTTATGCTTCCTTCCTTAAGTCGGTCACGACTTATACCTTGGACAAATGAGGGCTGTGCTGCATCATCCTCCCCAGGTTGATAAAAATTTGACCTCGAATTTGTACCCTCTTCTTCCACAACAGACTCACCCCCATGATATGGTACAAGATGTTTAACATTGAACACATCAGACGTATACACATCATCTGGCAGCTTCAATTTATAAGCATTTTCATTGATTCATTTCACAACTTCCACTGGACCAATTTTCCTGGCTTTCAACTTGTTATAAGCGCCTACTGGAAAACGATCTTTTGTTAACACTGCATAAACCAAATCACCTTCCTGAAATTCAACACTTCTTCGTTTCAAATCTGCAGATTGTTTATACTTCTCATTTGCTTTCTCTAGTCGTTCTTGAACGATTTTATGACACTCCGTCAGCCCTTCAACAAAATCAGCAGCTTTCTTAACTGTCCCCTTTGAGTGTGGTATCGCCGTTAAATCCAACGGTCCTTTCGGTAAGCTCGAATAGACAATCTGGAATGGACTGAACCCAGTACTTCGATTCACAGCATGATTATAGGCAAACTCTGCCTGGCATAACTTCACATCCCAACTCTTCAGATTATCTTGTACAAGACACCTCAGCAAGTTTCCCAATGATCTGTTAACCACCTCAGTCTGTCCATCCGTTTGCGGATGATAAGCACTACTAAACTTCAGCTTCGTTCCCACCATTTTCCACAAACTCAGCCAAAAGTGACTCAGAAACCGAGTATCTCCATCCGACACAATAGATTCTGGCAATCCATGAAGTCGATAGATCTCCTTGAAAAACAATTGAGCAACATGAACAGCATCCGCCGTCTTCTTACAAGCAATAAAATGTGCCATTTTCGAAAATCGATCAACCACCACATAAATGGAATCGTTTCCCCGTTGAGTTCGAGGTAAACCCAAAACAAAATCCATACTCACATCAACCCATGGTTTAATTGGTACCGGTAACGGCATATACAAACCAGCATTAGTCGCAGTTCCTTTCGAAACTTGACATATATGACATCGCTCCACAAATCTTTCTACCTCTTTCCTCATTGATGGCCAAAAGTAGGACTGTGAAATCAACTGTAAGGTACGGTCTCTCCCAACATGTCCCTCTTCGTGTAACTCCTTGATAATCTTCATTCTCAAACTACCCTCCGGTATGCACAATCGATTTCCTTTGAACAAAAAACCATCTACCATCACGAACTCATCCGTCTCTCCCTCCTTGACTTTATCAACAAACTTTGTAAAGTAAGGATCATCGGTAATTACTTCTGGCAATATTTCAAACCCCGTCACTTCAACCTTCAATGTAGTTAACAAGTGATTTCTTCTACTCAACGCATCCGCAACACGATTCGTCACGCCCGACTTGTGTTTCACAACAAATGTAAATTGTTGCAGATATGCAATCCACGATGCATGTCTCGCTGAAATCTTATCTTGCCCTTGCAAATGCTTCAATGCTTCATGATCAGTATACAGAACAAACTCCTTCTGAAATAGATAGTGTCTCCAGTGTTTAATAGATTGTACAACAGCATAGAATTCCACATCATACGTACTGTACCTCATCTTCGCTCCTGACAACTTCTCACTGAAATATGCAATTGGACGTCCCTTCTGACTTAACACTCCTCCAATTCCAACCTTGGATGCATCAGTATGTAGTTCAAACACTAACTGAAAATCTGGCAATATTAGAATTGGCGCAGACGTCAAAAGTTCTTTGATTCGCTCAAAAGCAACCCCGGCTTCCTCCGTCCATGCAAACTGTTTACCCTTCATGCAATTCGTAACAGGTGCCATCACACTACTAAAGTGTGGAATAAACCTTCGATAAAATGAAGCCAACCCGTGAAAACTACGAACTTCCGTTATCGTCTTGGGCTGCGGCCAATCTCTAATTGCTTCGACTTTACTTTGGTCAACCTGTATTCCTTCTTCCGATACAACATATCCCAGAAATAAAACACTATGCGTCATGAACACGCATTTCTTTGTTGCAGCATAGAATTGTTCTTGTCGCAATACCATCAGCACTTCTCTAAGATGATTCAAATGTTCCTCTGGACTCCCACTGTAAATCAGAATATCATCAAAATACACCACCACAAATTTCCCAATGAACGGTCGAAAAATCTGATTCATCACCCTCATAAAAGTACTCGGTGCATTGGATAAACCAAATGGCATGACCAACCATTCGTATAGACCTTCCCTGGTTTTAAAAGCAGTTTTCCACTCATCGCCTGGTCTGATACGAATTTGATGATATCCGCTCTTCAAATCAATCTTCGAAAATATAGTAGCTCCGCTTATTTGATCTAACAAGTCATCCAACCTCGGCATTGGAAATCTATATCTCACAGTAATCTTATTCAATGCTCGACTGTCAGTGCACATCCTCCACGTTCCATCCTTTTTGGGTACCAATAAAGCTGGTACAGGTACAGCACAAGGACTTAAACTCTCCTGCACACGCCCCTGTTCAAGCAATTCTTCCACTTGCCTCCGCAACTCTTCATGTTCCTTCGGGCTCATTCGATAATGTGGTCTGTGTGGCAACACAGCACCTGGAACAAGATCTATCTGATGTTGTATATCCCTCAACGATGGCAACTCCGTTGGTAACTCCTCTGGAAATACGTCGTCAAATTCTTTCAAAACTGGTTTAACTTCTTCTGGTATTTCAACCTCTTCACTGCTTTCTCGCCCAATCAACAAAAACACTTCAGGCTCTCCCTCAACCTCCTTAACAAACTCTTTCAAAGATAATAAAGTTTTCAGCTCTTCAATCTCTTCCAACTTGTTTTCCTCCTGTTGTCGCTTCTTTGGAACTAGAGTAATCTTTGTGCCTTCAAACATGAAACTGTAACTGTTGGTACGCCCATCATGTTGCACCGCCCTGTCATACTGCCACGGTCTCCCCAGCAACAAATGACAAACGTCCATGTCCACAACATCGCACCAGATTTCGTCTTTATATTTCTTCCCAATGGAAAACTTCACACAAGCCCTTCGTCCAACCTTCACCTCCCCGCCTTTCCTCAACCAAGCTAGCTTGTACGGTTTCGGATGTTTCTCAGTCTTCAATGCCAACTTCCTCACAGCTTCTGACGAAATTATATTATCACAGCTCCCAGCATCAATAACAAATTTACAAACTTTCCCCAGAATGGTACATGTTGACTGGGAAAATATTGCTCCTCAACCAACTACAATCCTCCTCTTGCTTTGGTGTTAAACAGGACCTCTTCATCATTAGATTGTAACCTTCGTCTCCCGTCACTTCTTCTTCCTCCTCTTCAGGTGGTGAATTGGAACATTCAGCTTCTTCATCCTCATCCTCAACTTCTGCAATCATGGTTCTCTTCTTTGGCTTTGGACACTCACTGCTTTTATGACCCAATTCCTGACAATTGTAACATTTGAAACCGTTGTTAACCTTTGTCTTCTCAACCTCCTTCACTACTGGTCTACTGATAGGTTTAGAAACATTAGAACTTCCACCAACACCCTTCACTTGATTGCTGGAATTAGTAAACACACCACCGCCTCGTCTACCCTATTTCTCCCAAGCCAACGCTTTCTGATGTGCTTCTGCTACAGATCTTGGATCGAACATATTAACCATATCCTGGATCTGCATTCTCAATCCCCCAATGAATCTAGATGTCAGCTGCTCTTCTGTTTCCATAATATCATTCCTTGCAATAAGTTGATAGAATTCATCAGCATAGTCATTAACAGTCTTTGTGCCCTGCCTCAAATTCTGTAAACGTTGATACATCAAAGATTGATAATTGTAAGGTAAGATTGTTGCTTTCATCAATTTCTTCATCTTCTCCCAAGATTCAACTTTTGACTTTCCCATCCGATCACGTGTAAGTTTGGTTTGCTGCCATCATGCCAAAGCTCTACCCCTCAACCTTGTAGCAACCAACTTCACTCTACGATGTTCTGGAACTTCTTTGAAGTCAAAAATCTCCTCAACATTAGCTACCCAATCTAGAAACTCCTCCGCTTGCATACCACCTTTGAATTCAGGAATTTCCATCTTCATCCCCGACTCCCACTTGTGATCATACTCAGAGTAATTTCTTCCTTGTCCTCGTCCTTGTCCTCGAACACTACCACCATCATACTCCTCTTCAAAATCAGATGTATATTGTTGTCTATCTCGTCCACCCACATCTCGACTACCATTACGCCTTCCACCTTCATCCCTTCTATCGACATTCCTCCGTTCACGATCATTCACGTTCCTCCCACGCACTTGATCATTTTCAACACTTCTGTCTCGATTGGAATGTGGCGAGACTCTACTACCCCCATGGTTAGATTCAGGTGAAACCCATCTCCGATTTTGATTCATTTCTGTCATAAGCTTCTCTAACCGGCCAATTCCTTCGTTAAGCTTTTCACTAAAGTTTTCATTGATTCTTTGTTCCATCTCATCAGCTTCTTCTCTTCGATACAAAGCTTCTACGTTTTGGTGGCGATTAGCTCTTCTTGGCGGCATACTTAAAATCTTCCAAACTCTTCAACACTTCAAACACGTTTCGGACTTTGATCCAAAATGAAACGGATCGAAAACTTCCACTTTGTAGCAAATCGCGATGAACACGATGGACAAAGTTTCGGCCTCCAATTCAAATCCGATCAAACAATTTCGAACAATGATGAACACTTCACTTGCTCACGGCTCAACTTCAAACTTCAAAACTCTTCAAAATGATTAGGCTCCAAGTCTCGATCTAGCTATGATTGGCTAGAACAAGCTCCGATACCAAACTGACGCAGCGGATATTACAAAACAATGTAGATCGATGAATGTAGTAGTCGGTGGATTGGAAGATACTGAAATGCCCAAATTCGTTGATCCGAAGATACCGAATTCTAGCTATCCCGAACTCGTTGATCGCGCACGATACCGGGTTCAAAGATCTTCAATTCTTCAAGCGTTGATCAAGCGCACTTGATTCCGCGAATCGGCTTCTACAATCGTTGAATCGAGCGCACTCGATTAACCGAAAGAGGAGATAGGAGATTACACTCAACTACCAATTTGGAATGAAAGCACAAAGCAATCAAAAGAGAATTTTATTCAAAAATCAACAACCTTTACAAATGACTTCACTTGCCTATTTATAGGCGTTACAAAAATTACAACACAAATCTACGCATCTCCTAAGTCGTTTACGACTTACGACTTTCGAGTTAGCCTAACTCGGCGACGACTCAAGACAAACAGTTACAACCCTTTACAAACCTTCAACGACTTAAAAACCAAGTACACGACTCAAAAGTAAACAACATACAACGACTTACACACTGACGACATACGAAATAGATGACATACGACTTAAGAAATACAACACAGTATTCCCAGTATAAGAAGCAGACGACTTACGACATAAGTCTTTAACGACTTAACAGCAGCTTCTTCACGATTTAAAGAATCAACGGTTTTAGATTAACTCGGCATAGATTCTACGGCATCCAGAGCTTCTGCGACTTAAAACATTAGCGGTATTCCAAATCAACGTTTAAAGGAAATCAAGGGCAGGGGTTAACTCGGCAGACACATCAACGGCAACCAATGCTTCGCGACTTAAAACCCCACGACTTAAGCTATTACGAGTTAGAACTTCAGCGACCTATGGTAGGTCGTGGCTTCGTTAAGTCGTAACTCGTCACCAGTAGGTCGTCCCTTGTCCACACGATCTAACTGCTTGCTATCTCGCTTATCTTCCCTAAGTCGTTCCAACGACTTAAGAGCTTTGTTAACTCGCCTATCTTCACTAAGTCGGTCCAACGACTTAAGAGCTTTGTTAACTCGAAGCCTTTTATCCCAAACTTGGTTAAGTCGTAGCCCTCTTTCACATGACTCCTTAGGTCGCAAACCTGCTTCTTTAAGTCGGTTACGACTTATGCTTCCTTCCTTAAGTCGGTCACGACTTATACCTTGGACAAATGAGGGCTGTGCTGCATCATCCTCCCCAGGTTGATAAAAATTCGACCTCGAATTTGTACCCTCTTCTTCCACAACAGACTCACCCCCATGATATGGTACAAGATGTTTAACATTGAACACATCAGACGTATACACATCATCTGGCAGCTTCAATTTATAAGCATTTTCATTGATTCATTTCACAACTTCCACTGGACCAATTTTCCTGGCTTTCAACTTGTTATAAGCGCCTACTGGAAAACGATCTTTTGTTAACACTGCATAAACCAAATCACCTTCCTGAAATTCAACACTTCTTCGTTTCAAATCTGCAGATTGTTTATACTTCTCATTTGCTTTCTCTAGTCGTTCTTGAACGATTTTATGACACTCCGTCAGCCCTTCAACAAAATCAGCAGCTTTCTTAACTGTCCCCTTTGAGTGTGGTATCGCCGTTAAATCCAACGGTCCTTTCGGTAAGCTCGAATAGACAATCTGGAATGGACTGAACCCAGTACTTCGATTCACAGCATGATTATAGGCAAACTCTGCCTGGCATAACTTCACATCCCAACTCTTCAGATTATCTTGTACAAGACACCTCAGCAAGTTTCCCAATGATCTGTTAACCACCTCAGTCTGTCCATCCGTTTGCGGATGATAAGCACTACTAAACTTCAGCTTCGTTCCCACCATTTTCCACAAACTCAGCCAAAAGTGACTCAGAAACCGAGTATCTCCATCCGACACAATAGATTCTGGCAATCCATGAAGTCGATAGATCTCCTTGAAAAACAATTGAGCAACATGAACAGCATCCGCCGTCTTCTTACAAGCAATAAAATGTGCCATTTTCGAAAATCGATCAACCACCACATAAATGGAATCGTTTCCCCGTTGAGTTCGAGGTAAACCCAAAACAAAATCCATACTCACATCAACCCATGGTTTAATTGGTACCGGTAACGGCATATACAAACCAGCATTAGTCGCAGTTCCTTTCGAAACTTGACATATATGACATCGCTCCACAAATCTTTCTACCTCTTTCCTCATTGATGGCCAAAAGTAGGACTGTGAAATCAACTGTAAGGTACGGTCTCTCCCAACATGTCCCTCTTCGTGTAACTCCTTGATAATCTTCATTCTCAAACTACCCTCCGGTATGCACAATCGATTTCCTTTGAACAAAAAACCATCTACCATCACGAACTCATCCGTCTCTCCCTCCTTGACTTTATCAACAAACTTTGTAAAGTAAGGATCATCGGTAATTACTTCTGGCAATATTTCAAACCCCGTCACTTCAACCTTCAATGTAGTTAACAAGTGATTTCTTCTACTCAACGCATCCGCAACACGATTCGTCACGCCCGACTTGTGTTTCACAACAAATGTAAATTGTTGCAGATATGCAATCCACGATGCATGTCTCGCTGAAATCTTATCTTGCCCTTGCAAATGCTTCAATGCTTCATGATCAGTATACAGAACAAACTCCTTCTGAAATAGATAGTGTCTCCAGTGTTTAATAGATTGTACAACAGCATAGAATTCCACATCATACGTACTGTACCTCATCTTCGCTCCTGACAACTTCTCACTGAAATATGCAATTGGACGTCCCTTCTGACTTAACACTCCTCCAATTCCAACCTTGGATGCATCAGTATGTAGTTCAAACACTAACTGAAAATCTGGCAATATTAGAATTGGCGCAGACGTCAAAAGTTCTTTGATTCGCTCAAAAGCAACCCCGGCTTCCTCCGTCCATGCAAACTGTTTACCCTTCATGCAATTCGTAACAGGTGCCATCACACTACTAAAGTGTGGAATAAACCTTCGATAAAATGAAGCCAACCCGTGAAAACTACGAACTTCCGTTATCGTCTTGGGCTGCGGCCAATCTCTAATTGCTTCGACTTTACTTTGGTCAACCTGTATTCCTTCTTCCGATACAACATATCCCAGAAATAAAACACTATGCGTCATGAACACGCATTTCTTTGTTGCAGCATAGAATTGTTCTTGTCGCAATACCATCAGCACTTCTCTAAGATGATTCAAATGTTCCTCTGGACTCCCACTGTAAATCAGAATATCATCAAAATACACCACCACAAATTTCCCAATGAACGGTCGAAAAATCTGATTCATCACCCTCATAAAAGTACTCGGTGCATTGGATAAACCAAATGGCATGACCAACCATTCGTATAGACCTTCCCTGGTTTTAAAAGCAGTTTTCCACTCATCGCCTGGTCTGATACGAATTTGATGATATCCGCTCTTCAAATCAATCTTCGAAAATATAGTAGCTCCGCTTATTTGATCTAACAAGTCATCCAACCTCGGCATTGGAAATCTATATCTCACAGTAATCTTATTCAATGCTCGACTGTCAGTGCACATCCTCCACGTTCCATCCTTTTTGGGTACCAATAAAGCTGGTACAGGTACAGCACAAGGACTTAAACTCTCCTGCACACGCCCCTGTTCAAGCAATTCTTCCACTTGCCTCCGCAACTCTTCATGTTCCTTCGGGCTCATTCGATAATGTGGTCTGTGTGGCAACACAGCACCTGGAACAAGATCTATCTGATGTTGTATATCCCTCAACGATGGCAACTCCGTTGGTAACTCCTCTGGAAATACGTCGTCAAATTCTTTCAAAACTGGTTTAACTTCTTCTGGTATTTCAACCTCTTCACTGCTTTCTCGCCCAATCAACAAAAACACTTCAGGCTCTCCCTCAACCTCCTTAACAAACTCTTTCAAAGATAATAAAGTTTTCAGCTCTTCAATCTCTTCCAACTTGTTTTCCTCCTGTTGTCGCTTCTTTGGAACTAGAGTAATCTTTGTGCCTTCAAACATGAAACTGTAACTGTTGGTACGCCCATCATGTTGCACCGCCCTGTCATACTGCCACGGTCTCCCCAGCAACAAATGACAAACGTCCATGTCCACAACATCGCACCAGATTTCGTCTTTATATTTCTTCCCAATGGAAAACTTCACACAAGCCCTTCGTCCAACCTTCACCTCCCCGCCTTTCCTCAACCAAGCTAGCTTGTACGGTTTCGGATGTTTCTCAGTCTTCAATGCCAACTTCCTCACAGCTTCTGACGAAATTATATTATCACAGCTCCCAGCATCAATAACAAATTTACAAACTTTCCCCAGAATGGTACATGTTGACTGGGAAAATATTGCTCCTCAACCAACTACAATCCTCCTCTTGCTTTGGTGTTAAACAGGACCTCTTCATCATTAGATTGTAACCTTCGTCTCCCGTCACTTCTTCTTCCTCCTCTTCAGGTGGTGAATTGGAACATTCAGCTTCTTCATCCTCATCCTCAACTTCTGCAATCATGGTTCTCTTCTTTGGCTTTGGACACTCACTGCTTTTATGACCCAATTCCTGACAATTGTAACATTTGAAACCGTTGTTAACCTTTGTCTTCTCAACCTCCTTCACTACTGGTCTACTGATAGGTTTAGAAACATTAGAACTTCCACCAACACCCTTCACTTGATTGCTGGAATTAGTAAACACACCACCGCCTCGTCTACCCTGTTTCTCCCAAGCCAACGCTTTCTGATGTGCTTCTGCTACAGATCTTGGATCGAACATATTAACCATATCCTGGATCTGCATTCTCAATCCCCCAATGAATCTAGATGTCAGCTGCTCTTCTGTTTCCATAATATCATTCCTTGCAATAAGTTGATAGAATTCATCAGCATAGTCATTAACAGTCTTTGTGCCCTGCCTCAAATTCTGTAAACGTTGATACATCAAAGATTGATAATTGTAAGGTAAGATTGTTGCTTTCATCAATTTCTTCATCTTCTCCCAAGATTCAACTTTTGACTTTCCCATCCGATCACGTGTAAGTTTGGTTTGCTGCCATCATGCCAAAGCTCTACCCCTCAACCTTGTAGCAACCAACTTCACTCTACGATGTTCTGGAACTTCTTTGAAGTCAAAAATCTCCTCAACATTAGCTACCCAATCTAGAAACTCCTCCGCTTGCATACCACCTTTGAATTCAGGAATTTCCATCTTCATCCCCGACTCCCACTTGTGATCATACTCAGAGTAATTTCTTCCTTGTCCTCGTCCTTGTCCTCGAACACTACCACCATCATACTCCTCTTCAAAATCAGATGTATATTGTTGTCTATCTCGTCCACCCACATCTCGACTACCATTACGCCTTCCACCTTCATCCCTTCTATCGACATTCCTCCGTTCACGATCATTCACGTTCCTCCCACGCACTTGATCATTTTCAACACTTCTGTCTCGATTGGAATGTGGCGAGACTCTACTACCCCCATGGTTAGATTCAGGTGAAACCCATCTCCGATTTTGATTCATTTCTGTCATAAGCTTCTCTAACCGGCCAATTCCTTCGTTAAGCTTTTCACTAAAGTTTTCATTGATTCTTTGTTCCATCTCATCAGCTTCTTCTCTTCGATACAAAGCTTCTACGTTTTGGTGGCGATTAGCTCTTCTTGGCGGCATACTTAAAATCTTCCAAACTCTTCAACACTTCAAACACGTTTCGGACTTTGATCCAAAATGAAACGGATCGAAAACTTCCACTTTGTAGCAAATCGCGATGAACACGATGGACAAAGTTTCGGCCTCCAATTCAAATCCGATCAAACAATTTCGAACAATGATGAACACTTCACTTGCTCACGGCTCAACTTCAAACTTCAAAACTCTTCAAAATGATTAGGCTCCAAGTCTCGATCTAGCTATGATTGGCTAGAACAAGCTCCGATACCAAACTGACGCAGCGGATATTACAAAACAATGTAGATCGATGAATGTAGTAGTCGGTGGATTGGAAGATACTGAAATGCCCAAATTCGTTGATCCGAAGATACCGAATTCTAGCTATCCCGAACTCGTTGATCGCGCACGATACCGGGTTCAAAGATCTTCAATTCTTCAAGCGTTGATCAAGCGCACTTGATTCCGCGAATCGGCTTCTACAATCGTTGAATCGAGCGCACTCGATTAACCGAAAGAGGAGATAGGAGATTACACTCAACTACCAATTTGGAATGAAAGCACAAAGCAATCAAAAGAGAATTTTATTCAAAAATCAACAACCTTTACAAATGACTTCACTTGCCTATTTATAGGCGTTACAAAAATTACAACACAAATCTACGCATCTCCTAAGTCGTTTACGACTTACGACTTTCGAGTTAGCCTAACTCGGCGACGACTCAAGACAAACAGTTACAACCCTTTACAAACCTTCAACGACTTAAAAACCAAGTACAAGACTCAAAAGTAAACAACATACAACGACTTACACACTGACGACATACGAAATAGATGACATACGACTTAAGAAATACAACACAGTATTCCCAGTATAAGAAGCAGACGACTTACGACATAAGTCTTTAACGACTTAACAGCAGCTTCTTCACGATTTAAAGAATCAACGGTTTTAGATTAACTCGGCATAGATTCTACGACATCCAGAGCTTCTGCGACTTAAAACATTAGCGGTATTCCAAATCAACGTTTAAAGGAAATCAAGGGCAGGGGTTAACTCGGCAGACACATCAACGGCAACCAATGCTTCGCGACTTAAAACCCCACGACTTAAGCTATTACGAGTTAGAACTTCAGCGACCTATGGTAGGTCGTGGCTTCGTTAAGTCGTAACTCGTCACCAGTAGGTCGTCCCTTGTCCACACGATCTAACTGCTTGCTATCTCGCTTATCTTCCCTAAGTCGTTCCAACGACTTAAGAGCTTTGTTAACTCGCCTATCTTCACTAAGTCGGTCCAACGACTTAAGAGCTTTGTTAACTCGAAGCCTTTTCTCCCAAACTTGGTTAAGTCGTAGCCCTCTTTCACATGACTCCTTAGGTCGCAAACCTGCTTCTTTAAGTCGGTTACGACTTATGCTTCCTTCCTTAAGTCGGTCACGACTTATACCTTGGACAAATGAGGGCTGCGCTGCATCAGTAAGAGAGTAAGCCAAGTAAATCAAAATTAGCTATTAGTCAAGAGTAAAGTTTTCAAAAAGCTATCTTCGGTAAATGTATCCAGTAAGTTGTTACTTAAGGCCATATTGTGTCTCCGACCATGACGAACAATATTAACCTTTGAAATATCTATACGTCTTTTTACTTTTTATTCCAGAAATTCCTTAAAGTAAATATTTTTAGCCAATTTATAGTTAGGATTAGTGACCCAGTTGTAAATGAATAGTGTGATGGAGTAAATTAGGTCATCGAAGGAGGTGTTTTCATTATTAAACATTCTTTGGTCCTTTCTAACCATATATACCAACAAGTAATAGTAAAGATAGTATCATGTAATATTCTATATTCTTTAGCCTATTGTAATCTAAGGATGTCCCAGTAGATCTCACAGTTAAGGTCTTGTTTGTTATGTTAAAATCAAAAGTGTTGGGAATGTTAACCAGAGTGAAATTGGTTAAGGGACAAATGTAACAAAGGCATGTTACGTTTCTTAGGTCTAAATTGTAAAAATTTGCATTTTTCGTCTATGAGTAAATTCTTTTTCTTTAAAAATTCAGTTATATTTAATTTCTTATGTCAAGTTAACCACATGTGTAGCTTTGATTTGGGTGGAGCATCGACTTCCTAAATAAATTTGAAAATGGTTTGTTTAGTCTTTAGAAATTTAAAAACTTGCACATCATTCAAAGAGTTTATTTTACTTTTTTTCTAAGACCAATTTTTAGTATCACTCTCGCTGTCTAAGTTATAATATTCTAGATTGGTACAAAATAGAGCAAATTAGGTTACGGCACTATTTTCAAGAGCATGACTGAAGATTGAATTCCAAGGGAACTCGTTTTCGGGTTTAAGGACCTTTAAAGTTAAGGCATTTTTGAAGTTAAAAATATCAAAACGTTCCTTGTTTTCAACACTGAGGGGAATGGCTGAAATCTAACTATCGTGCCAAAATGATGTGTTGTTGCCTAAATGAACTATATTATTAATACTAAAGTTAAAAATATTAAAGAACTTTATGATGGATTTTCATAAATGAGACATGTTGTTGGGATTAGATGTGATATAATGAATGTCATAATTTTTATCATAGAATTAATTAGAGATCAATTACTTCCAGATGGATTTTTTATTATTGTTTTTAAATTTCCAAAGCCATTTACCTAGTAAAGACATGTTAAGGTTGTGAAGATTTATAATTTCTAATATTCCTTCCTCTCTAGATTTGCAAACCAATTCCTAATTAACCAGACAATTAGTACTATTACAGGAGTTATCCCCACACCTTAGAATGTTTCTTCTTGTTTTATTGATTTTATCAATGATCCATTTTGAAAAAAGGTAAAATGACATCCAGTAAATCGGTAGCGCCGATAGGATAGAGTTAATAAGAATTGTTCAACCTACTCTAGATAAAATTTTATTGCTCTAATTTGAAAGTTTTCTATTAATGCTATCAATTATTATTTGCTAATCTTTATAGTTTAGATTAAAGGACATATTGGATGGGAATTTCATGATTTTATAGTTAAGAGTATTAGCGATAAGATTTTCCACATTACCAACATCATTCAATACTAGAACTGAACTCTTATCAAAGTTAATCTTAAGTCCTGAGAGTATTTTAAAGCTATATAAAACAAATTTGAGAGCTGCAATATGGTGAGGTAAGTGAGAGGTAAAAAGCCTGGTGCCATTAACAAGTTTTTAAATCAAAAGACCATCACTAGTTATGTTGTTACCGACACTAACAAGAGCCTCATTTGTAATTGATAATTTTAAGATCCTATAGAAAACATCCTCTGCTAAGATAAATAATAAGGTGACAAAAGATTGTCTTGCCTAAGACCGCGTTTAGATTGAATTTTATTCACTAGTATACCGTTGAACATTATGCTAAAATTACTAGTTTTTAGTAAGGACATAATCCAACTTACCCATCTCGAGCTAAAACCCTTGCTAGTAATAAATCTTTAAGGAACAACCAGTCAATAGAGCCATAGGCTTTAGCAAAATTAAGTTTTAGAAGGGAATAAGTGATATTATTTTATAGCAGTATTTTATAAATTCTTGAACAACGTCAAATCCATCAGTGATGTTTCTACCCTCAGTAAAAGCTGATTGCATTATATCAATTAAGTCACTTATTTTAGTGCTTACCCTATTACCTAATGCTTTTGATATAATTTTAAGCGATATTAATGAGATAGGCCTAAAATCCTTTAGTTCAATCACTCCTACTTAATTGTGGAAAAGATTTATACTGGAAAAATTAAATCTTCCTGATTGTAAATTGCCATTATGAATTCACTGAGCATTTTAATTAAGTTATAATTTAAAACATGCCAAATTTTCTTATAAAGTAACATTGGAAGCTATCCAGTCTGGGAGATTTATCGCCAGGGCATATTATTAATAGCCTCAAGGATTTCCTTTTCTATGAATGAGACATCCAAGTCATCTAAGGGGATTATCATATTTTTAGGATATAAATCATTCCACCTAGCTTTGATTCTGTGGCCTCTTTTAGTTCCAAAAATTTCTTTGTAATAGTTAGTGAATGCTTAATTTAGTTCATTTTGATCAAAAGCTTCCAAGCTATTTATTAGAATGAAGCTTACCTATTACTGAATTTATGACCATTGGCTATTTTATGAATATTTTTATTATTCCTGTCTCCTTCATCCATCTATTGGACCATAGACCTCTGTTTCAACATTACTTCCTCTTGCGTGATGACTTTGTCTAGTTCTACTTTAAGATTTGTAAGTACATTTTATTTTGTAGAGTTTACGACTCTAGCCTTTTTTAATCTATTTAATTTTAAAATTCCAGAAAGCAATTCATCTTTTTAATTTAATGTTTTCAAAAACATCTTTATTTCATTTTTGGAGAAATACTCTTATAATATTATAAGATTATAATTACTATTTCATGAAACATAAATTTAGAAAAATTAGTATGCATATTTATATTTTGTATCAAATAATTTTAATATGGTAATTAACATATTTATAAATGCTAAGTATATACATGGTAGATAAAAATCATAATACTTACACATGTATATATTTGACCATACTCACATCACATATGTTATATATTTCATATGCACATTATATCATTTATATATGGACATATTAGATATGCTCATTCTCACTCACATGTCATAGCAAATTAATGTAGGTTAATTAAGATATAGAGATTGGAGTCAAGGATCTCTAGCTCAAGTGTTTAGAGGTATAGTTCTTTAGACAAAGGTTCTAGAGGTCACGAGTTCGAACCCAAAGACATCATTCTCTCATTCATTTCTAATTAATTTTCAATTTCTCTTTTCTTACTTCATCTTGGTTTCCACCTCTTCTCTCTTTCATATATTGAGACTAAAAGATATTTAATTAATTAGAATAATTAAATAAAGCAAACTTTAAAATACAATTTAATTTTATTAAACAACTACATTGGATCCGACATTAGATATTAGATTTCATAGGCCTCTAAGACCCAACTAGGGATTTTTTTGAAATTTACCCGTTTCGCCCAGTTCAAAATAGCCCGGGTTGCTACAATGATATCATAGCCTATATGGTCTATGCAGTCTAATTAGCTAGCTTCTAGGGTGAACTAGTAAACCTTTCCATCTGATGGGTGTCTAGAATAGTAGTGTCTAGGCTAAGAGTTAAATAATCAATTATTCACCCCTCCCTAGCTGCTAGCCTAACCTAATCAGTGGAGTAAGTCCAAAAGGTTGGCCCACTTGTAAGATCTAAATTTATTTTAGGACTTAGGCTAATTTTTAAATTGAAATTTGCAAATTAAAAATATGTTCAAATTTGAAGGTTAAGTTTAAACTATAAAAGGAATTTTAAAAAGTTACGAAATAGATTTAAATTTTTAAAAATTATTTTGAGAAATTAAACAGTTAATTTCAAAACTCTAATATATTCAATTAATATGATCAATTATATTGAAGAAATAATTAGTTAAGATTTATTTAATTAGAAACATATAAACATTGAGATACGTATGTTGCCATAACTGTTATAGGGGAATATTTATCCTAAAACTATTAGAGATAAATAAATTAAAATTTTAAAATTAAATAAAATATTTAATTAAATAAAAGAATTTATTGGATAATTAATTAAAGGTTAATTAGTTAATATAATACACACATATCGATGTGTATATACAACAGACTATAAATGTTATAGTTCGTTATTTATCCTAAGTGGTTTAAGATGAATAATATAAATTTTCTAAAATTTAAACAAAAAATTAATTAAATTAGTTAATTAAATTAATAATTAAGATTAATTAAATATGTTTTAATTAATAAGAATTGAAAATTAATTGAATGCAATTTAATCAACAAGAACCAAAATTAATAAAATATGACTTAATTAATAAGACCTATAATTAATCAAATATGATCTAATTACTAATAACTTTTTTTTGGGCAAAGCCAGCCGGGATTTAAAGTAATCCGTCCACTTTTATTACCACCAAAACATTAATAAAGGAGCAAGGCAGAATGCCTCAACTACTAAAAAGAAAATACAAAACATGAGTTAGGTAAAAGGGCCTAAGCTACTATAAATGACCTAAAATACCATAGGCTCCTCCTCCCTAGAGGAAGAGGAATCACTTCCATCAAGGCCTAACACATGCAGATAATCCGCAAAGAGAGCCGCAATATCCGGAATAAATCTTGGGTAATCCCTGCAGTAGATAAATTTCCTATCCTAGCTATCGTCCTAGAGAAGAGAACTAGTCCGCACCTCGTGGAAGCCTTTTACTAATAGAACAAGGCTATCTCCATCAATAGAGTAATGGAGATGCCTGGATTCACCATCAACATCACTGACAAACATATGGAAGTCATGACAAGTAGGATCATATCTCATCTTAGACGGACCATGGATCCAAGCTTTCTCAGTAGAATTCCACTCAATACCAGTTGTAGGGTCCACAGAAGAAATCATAGGATTAGAAATATGAGTAACGTCAGAGGTAGGAACTGCATGAGTAACCAAACCTTCATCAGAAGGGCCAGTAGGAGGCACAGGAGGAGGCACAATAGGGGAAGGCACAAATGGAGGCACAATGCGCACTTTCAGGATCTACTTCATAATCGGCGGATGAGGAAGTGGGAACCGAATAGAAAAAGGCCCAATAAAGGACTTACGAGTACAAGCTGCCAAGAGATGACCGAAAGACTGGTATGACGTACATATATCTGGTTTCCAACCATATCGAACAACTATCTCCGTAACATGATCCTCAGTCACTCTAACTTTAATCATATTCGGCAAAAGTTTATCCGAAGTTATTTCAATCAAAGCTTTTGCATATACTAATTTTTCCCTTGCAAATTGTATTAGGATTAAAACATTTCGCTTTCTAAACAGAACTAACTAACCAATTTAGACCTAACATATGTTGCAAAACAGAGGGAATATGAGAAAAGTATGTCCAAACTGGAATAGATAATACCTACTCTCTGGCACAGTCAACAAACAACTCCATGTAGTGATAATAAAAGGTTTGCCACTAATAAAGATGAGATCTTTACTAAGAATTCGAAGACGCTGGAGTTGTCCATGTGGACTAGGAGACTACCCCCGGCTGCCACGCTTTGTTGCATTGTTCTTTTACCATAGAATATGGCGGGTTGGAGTCAAAAAAAAACCAACAAGATACTCCGACCAATAATCAATTCCAGCCTGAATTACTTCCAGAGGTGTAACCATAACACCATTAATAACAATCATATCAAAAGAACGAGGTTCAAATGGACCCGCATTTCTTGGCAAAGATGAAAACAAAGAGGTCCACCTAAGATCCTTATTAGGCTCATTATTTACCCTTGACTGTATATGAATTTAGGTAGGAATAGGCTGCGTAATAGGGCAAATAGCAGGTGAAGCAACATTACCCACAACATCCACATTCAACAGAGCAGCAGCAGCCGCTGCCTCACCACTCGCAATAACAACAGATTTAGTAACCAACTTAGTAAAGTTCTCCTTATCTTGAGAAAAACCATCATTAACACATTTATCACTTTCACAGTTTTCAACATTCAACCATATTCGATCACTAGGCCGAAGAATAAAGGATATTGCAGAGGGAAAGATTGGATTCATGGTACCTGAAATAGGTCCAAGAGTCGGAGAAAGTGCATCGCTATCAGAGACAAGAGCAGTTAGATGATTCGACAGGCCAACAGAAGTGGCGGTGCCATCTATTGCAATATCAACTAGAGATTATTTTTTAGTAGCGGATGCGACGATAAAAATTGGAGGAACCACATTCGAAGTTCCAGGCAGTGAAATCGAAGCCGCATCCACTGATGTAGCATTCACGCAGTCAGATTTAGTCAGAGATCGATTTGCGAATGAGGATGCAAATCTAGGTTTTCCTTTATGATTTTTTTGCCATGGATGAGAGAAGAAGCATGGAGATGTGAAAGAAGAGGCAAAATGAAAAGATATAGGGGTGGATTAATGATGGAGGAGAGGAAGATTCAGATCTCAATGGCAAATAAAAGTCACCATTTCCAATAATCGATAGCAGCCATTTTTAAAGGATTTTATTTGTTTTTACTTATTATGCATTAATTAAATATGATTTGATCGAAAAAATACATATATACATTATATAAGTTAATAATATTTACAAATAAATGAAACTTATATAACTATATGTATAAACGTAATTTAAGTTGAACTGAAATAAATCCAAAACAATAGTTTTGAAATAAGTACATACATAAAGTACGTGTATCTTAATTTCAAATGTATCCAAAATTTGATCACGAGTGTGTTTCATAAGAAATGCATTATTCCTTAAATCGATATCACTCTAATGTAAATCTTTAATATATAAAGTTGTATTCTATCATTTATATATTGATATAGTACTTGCATACTCATTAGTTGTCGAGCAAACTCAAACTAGAGATGTTATGTGTAGTACTATTTATATATTGTTAGACGAGATAAGATGCATGCACGTATTTATAGAGAAAACTCAAGGTACATGCATTATACTTAAGCCACCACAAAATGATAGGTACAACTAAATAATCTCTTCGGATTTGTGTAGGAAACTCAATGTCCAGATTGAGATTAAGACAACGACCATGGTTATGAGTTGTATATGATACAACCAATAAAGTGTTATCCATCGCTTGCAGGCCTATGATTTGTTGAGAAAACTCAATGTTGAAATCCCAAGGTAAGGAAGTCCTAACACTCATTAGAGGAATCAAAAGATTCCCATGTTTCTCATATGTTTTTGAGGAATATAAAAATCTAGTTGGAGCCTTATTAGAAAAACGAAAGAAATACATTTAAATTTTCTGATATTGTAAGAATATATTCTATACCACTTGAACTTGTCTACTACAATAAATTTGTACAAGCAATCTAATTGATAAAATTGTTTATCGGTTGAAATATACTAATGTAAGGACCCGATTCTTCAACTTCCGAAAATCGACATCGATACGTCTACTGTATCAACTGCCGAACAACGAATGCCGGAAAACCGAATTGTTAGGGTTTTAGAAAGAAGAAAACAGAAGAAAAGAGAGAAGAGAGACAGAAGAAAGAAGAACAACAGAACCACATCAGAACAGAAAACAATATCAGAATCTTACACATCGCAGCGGAACAATATATAATAGATAACATTAGTCTTTTAAAACAAAGAACTATATTAGTTTATACATACATCAATCAGAGTCATGTACAACAATGGACAGTTATATAACTTGTCCTCATACAGAATACACAGCGGAATAATAAATAAGTACGTATGTACGTTTCGCCATCCAGCTTGCTTCCAAAGCTCCAGAATATCCTGATAACATAACTCTAGGCTGCCCGTGTGGAAAATTTGTGGGCACCCAGAGTTTAGAAGGGAACAATAAACTCCGAGTCAGTCATGGTGACTGGTGTGAGATCGTAAAACAGTTATTTTTCACAAAGAAAATAAAACAAATTCGCAATGCTTTTGGAAAATGAAACTACCATAAGACCTCCCGCCACACACACAATGCAAACACAGACTTGGAGGAGATTTCTTCTTATGATAGTCAAAGATGCTTACTACGCAAAAATCAAATTCTTTTTGATATTATTATTAGTGCATAGTGTAGAAAACATTTCGAAAGTATAATATAAATCTTAGCCAGCATAGACATTCCGAACTATGCCTACTATAGCTACCATCCAAACAGTGGTGACCACCATAAGTGAATGGCAGGTTCTACAACTAAAACCGTACAAGGATCGTATTGTTTCTTTGGATTTCCAACAAATGGTCAGGCTAAGGAACTTCCTTTTCCACGATGGGTACGTCCCTGGAATAGACGACCCGAGAAATAACCTAACATTACGGTTAGATCTCTGCCAACACAAGGCCGGGTTACCTCTGCAAAAGTAGGTAACTACTGACACGCGTATGCCATCCCCCGATCGTAACCGATCTTCCCGAGGATCCCCGATTTCCAACAAACCACATAGATAATAATGCAGCAACCACATAGGTTAAGTATCTGGGCTCCATACCATGATACCACCTCTATCCAGAAGGAATGACATACACTAAGGGGCGCTACTCCCTAGAACCTTGCTGCATCCTTCCTGTTTCGACCATTTCCGGGGTGTGAGGCTCGACGAAGTCTCGTCCACAAAGCTACGCTTTCTACAAAGCCCTGCTTCGGGTCAAACAAAATGATCAACCTATGATCACAAAGATATAAGATCAAACAAATGATCATATCGCAAATGATCAAACACTGATCATTTCACAGCAACACTCAGTATGCCACGTTACCAAATTGGGATATATCGCTGATAAATTTCAACTACATAACCTCTGAGCTCGTACGTCTCAGAGAAGGGTGTTAAGCTAAGAGAATAAATTCTCCGCCACCAACAGAAATGTATTTGAAAGAAATCAGCTTTATATCTCAAATTGTAACGTCAGACACACAATCCATACAAGTCTGTTCCGGGATCGAACAGAACCGAAGGCACTTCTCACGAAGCCCTTGCATATCCGGATAAATTTCTAATCACGTCCGGACTTCCCGTCACTAAGGGTGATAAAACCTCTAAACCGGAGATCAGCCGATGTAGAGTAACTCGACGGTAATCCTTCCGTTTTCAAAAATATCCGGTCTTCAACACCGGTCTTCGAATGCAATTCATAACGACGTATCACATATTCGGAATGGGTTATACGACCCCATGGTCCTTTCCCGGCTAACCCGAATAGTGAGCGCTTATTCAAAAATAAGTGTGGCATTCAATTCCAAGCAATTCACAACAAATACCTATCTAAAGGTAATTATTGATAGTCGGTTATTTAACTATCAATAAAGATGCGCAACATCATCAGATTCCAAATAATTTTCCCAATTATTTATTTTCCAAAATATCTTTACTAGGTATAAAATTTCCACACTTTCAAAAATAAATCAATATTTATTTTTTTACAACTTCCCTTTCTTTTATAAATTCCATAGTGAATTTATATTTCAAAAATATCTACTGATATACGATTTTCAATCGTTTTCAAATGTTCAATTTCAATTTATCTTTAAGAAGATAAAATCTCAAAACGTTTCATTTCATTTTTGGAAAACATTCCATACTTATTTAATAATAAGTGTTTCACAAATCTTTTATTTTCAACATTTGAAAATATTCGATATACTTAAATCAAAATTTAAGTATAAATTCATTCTTTAAGGAAAACATTACTATAACAACATTCATTTGAGTCAAAACGAATGTTACGTAAAACATCGTTACGACGACTCAAAATCACTAGTATAGGGATTCGAAATTTAGATAGATATATAAATCCCAATACTATATAAAAACATTTCCTTTCGGAAATCATTTACTATAACAACAGTGTTATAGTCCACCATTTCCTTATTCCTCGAAAACGTCTATTTCAACAATGAATGTTGAAATCTATGTATTCGATACTTAACACGTTTTAAAACATCTTTTAAAACAGTTACTTCATTTTTATAATATCGCTTTCCCAAAACCATATCCATTCTACTTTAAAAATATATTCACTGTCCAAAATCGTGAATATACTTCACTTAACCATATTTAAATCTTTTCTACACATTTATTATTTCAATAAAAATTCGCTATCCAAAATCGCGAATATATCTTCTTTAATAATCTTCTATCTTAAATTTGTCAAATTCAATCGATTTCGAATTTATAAACACTTTTTATAAATTCTATTTGTATTCATTTTCAATATTAACAAAATTCCTTTAAAATTTCATCACTTTGATTTATACAAAATCAAATTTTATAAATCTTCTATATAATGCTTTTATTTCACAATGGTCCATTTAAACCAATTAAATAAATCCTTATCGATTTATTTAAATCTTTATTCCAAATTCGTAAATCTATTTCCAAAATTTAAAAATAAATCAATATTTATTTTTACACCAATTTCCCTTATTTCAATTTAATTCATTTTCCAATTCTTCACTTTAACCCCAAAATCAGATTCCAAATTAATTTCTAATTCTACTTCAATACCAAATCAATTTCAATCTTCCTTTCTAAATTTATTTTCACTCCTTAAATAAATTCCTTATTTTTCTCAAATTATTCAACATCCTGTTTTTAAATGGATTCTTCAAATTGAAATCATTTTACATTGATTTCCCAAATTATTTCAATTTACCAAATTAAATTTCTAGTTGGATTTTCAACTGATCTCCTTTTAAATAAATTCCTTTTTACGAAATCCATCTATTTAACATTTTCACTTGATTCTGGAATTAATTCGATAAGGTTATTAACTTTTTATATTTTAAAATTCCTTTCTTCAAAATTTATTCAATTTCTAAAATTGATTCACTTAGAAATTTCTACTTAAATTTCAAAAACTCAACTTCGTTCATCTTTGGAATCCAATGATATCAAACATCCATTCAGCTAAATTTTAGCATTCAAACAATTTCCAGACATCAATTCAATAACATCAATAATCATTCACAGATTATCACATCACAGTAGAAATAAATTCAATCAATGTGAGGGGTCCAGTTGGATCCCTCCAACCTGTTTCCCTGCATCCAAAGACGTTAGCACAATACCAATTCCACTTCGAGGTGGAATATCGCGGTATATGGGTTTTATAAAAACATCCGCTTACTAACGGCGCAATAGGGTCTCATCCGCTATACGAGGCGGGAAATCAATCAATAAAATATATACATATGCCAATATGTATATATTGCTATATATATATATAGATATATCCTACTATATCTAATATCACAATCAACATAGCAATCAATCAGTCAATAAATAACTGCAAAATCAACTTTTCATTTGAGTGAGAAAAATCTCACCTTAGCTATTTATTTTGCTTTCCAATTCAAACCGACTTATTTTTTTGGTTCCAGTTTGTTTTCTCCAAGTTTTGACCTTGTACAACAATGTATAAAATTTATTAATATTCGAATTTAATCGAATCAACAATTTTCGTTTTGATAGTTTTAATCAGTTAATGGTTTTATTTCAAACCAGTTTCATTTAATAAAATTCGCTAAACTAGAAATTTACTTTAAAACTAAATTCCCCTTTAAAAATTTCTAAGTAAAAATAAAAATAAGTTAAACACCCAAAATGAATTATTTATCAACCCAGTAAAACAAATCCTATATTTTTTTCTCCTTTTATCTTCGGTAACATATAAACTGCATTTAAATACAAATAAAATAACCTATGCAGATTTTAAATTTATTTTTATAAAATTCTTCAACCCTTTTATTATATTTTTTTCAACTACTATAATTATTTATCTGTTTTCATAAAAAATCACAGTATGTCAACTTTTCAAAAATACAAATATTTAAAACTCATTTTCAAATTTAAATCGAATTAACATTTTGTAATTACCTCATTGACGAATCGAGTAAACCCAGAACCTCAGATCGACTTCGTCGACACCGCTACTTCCATACTTCAGTCGCCAGTCAATCGCGAGCCTCCCCCCGATATCGAACGCAACCCAGACGAACTCGTCTCCGGCCTCGACTTTCTGAATGCGACAACGAATCCTTCAATCGTGGCCACCTTCCTCAATTCGAGTCTCGCGACAAATACGACACTTCAACCCCCCAGTACGAGTACATCGCACAGAACACCACGAACGAAAGAAACCGCCCAACGCGATCCATCGCGAACGCCTCCTACCCACTCATGCGATCGAGCATCTGCCACCCAAGCCACCATCTACTCGAGCATCACAGCCCCACCTCGTCGCCTAAAAACTGCTATCGCGACCCCCAACACCACTACGCCTCGCCGTGGCCCAACGAAGCCCTAGACATCGCGAGATCCATGCCTGACCACACGCTCGTTCGACTGAATCGCCTGCTCGACTTCGAGCCTACGCCCACGCGCGCCATCGAGATACCATGATTTCCCCTCGCGTGCGAACGCGATTCTCACCGTGAAATGATTCGCGATTTGCCTGAAGAAAAGGAAGAGGGCTGGGTTTCGATTGTATTCGTTTGAATGATTTTTAGGAAGAGGAGATTCATTTCAATTTTTAACGAGGCTTCGGCCATTTCTTTGAAATGAAAGGGTATGGTTTGCACGATTTTATTCGTGATTTTTGAACGAGATTCCAGGCGTATTCAACGGGAAGGGAATAGCTGATGTGGACCAATTTTAATTTTAATTTAAATTTAATTCGTGTTTAAAATTTCAACGCGTTTATGTGTCGTACGCTCACATAACAACTCCGATAAATACGAAATTTGAAATCCGGTAATATTTCGATATTACGGACCCAGTGGAACTGGTTTCGTCGAATTCCGAGACTGTGCCTCAGACGGCTAATTTTAAATTCAATTCGAACAATAAATTTCAAAACTGAACAGAACAGTTTCAAATTCGATTCTGAAGCTTCTATTATCTTCAGTATTATCAATATAAATTTTACAAGCTTTTGAAATATTTTTCTTCATCTTAAAATTGAAGATTCAAATTTTTACCCAGTTCAATAGATTAAATTTTATAATTTAATCGCCAAATTCAAAATTAGATCGGGGATTCAAATTAAATCATCGTTCAAATATTTAAAATTAATTAAATATTTTCAATTTAATTCGTTCAAAATTCTGGGTCGTTACAAACTTCCATCCTTAAAAGAATTTCGTCCTCGAAATTACAAGTTAGGAAAAATGGTCCTTAACTCGTCTACTATTTTTCACATCTAATAGTTTTATAAAATTATCGAAACAAATCTTTCTACTAAAGATTCGTTATTAATTCAACTAAATTTCTATCTTCAATCATAAGTTTCAAACAACATTGTTTTCTTAACAATTCAAATTTAAATTCAAATTCAAATTTAAACTTTCAAAATTTTCTCAAAAATTTTCTAACATTCGAAATTTTCGAAAAATTTCGCCAGCGTCTCCTTTGCGCGGCTAATACGGCACGACTACAAAACATCCCTACGGACTCTCAGATTTCAAAAAGAAAAGAAAACGCCAAGCGGCTAGACAAGAAATCATCAAAAACTCATATTATAATTCAAATACTTACCTTTTGTCGAGCAATTCAAATTTATCTTTGAAATTCAAAATTCCAATTTCCTTTATACACCTGTATGTCCTACTAGCCATAATATCTAGTTACAACATCCAAACTATTTTGCAAATTCCATTACAAAAATTTTCAACATAAACTTCTTATATATTTTTACTTTACTATTGAAGTTATATCCATTTTCAATTTTACATTTCACATTCATTTGAATTTTTAATTCACAATTCCAATCTAATTTGGATTCAATTCAACTTCTGAATATTGAATTTATCAATTATTGTTCATTCAACTGCCAATATTTTAGATTAGTTCAGTTACTAATTCATTACCAATTTCAAAAGAAGTTTAACATTCAGTTTTAATCTCATTCACTTCATTCAATTAGCTTCACTTACAAATTTTTAGTTTAATAGTTCACTTTGTTTTCCACAAATCTAAATTCAATTCAGCCTTAATTACAAATTCAAAATGAATTTTTTTATTAAATTTCATTTTCTTGCATTTGCTATTGCAAATTCATTTATTCATTCGAAATTTTATCTTCATAATTCAATACTCAATTCCAGAGTCTTTTCAACCTTTTCAAAACCATTTTTGAAAACAATTCAAATTTATCTTTTGAATTTCCAAAACAAACCCAAATTTTTCAAACAACTTCCATTTAAAACAACTTGGCAGCAATTTCTCTTTTGGAAACCCGAAAATGAACACCGGTGATGTCGCGATCATCATCGGAATTATTTTCCAGCGACCGAAAAGAGTTTAGAGCTTTTCATTCCTTCAAAATACTTTTCAAACCTTTGAAATCCATTTTCAAATCAAAAATGATTTAAACTTTCCAAATCTCCAAAATTTTCAAATTCTTTTCAAAACATTTCCAAAAACTTCTCTGGAATTCCGTTTTAAATTTCAAATTACATTTATAATTTGCATTCTTAAATTTCATTTGTACATGGATTTATCTCTTAACTTTGGAGTTATGATTTCAATTTCTTATTCAATTTTAGTGATGATAATTCACTATTATTACTTCCTAACATCCATGCAACCATATACTATAGTACTTTATAGAAAAACATTTATTTTCTATACAAAAATAGTTTTGGGCAAAATTATTTCATTTACCCCATTTAAAACAATACTGTGCCGAATTGTTCTATACAAGTGTTTAGAGATTCCTATCGATAGAGTTGTCCAGACCATACCGACTAGAATCCATATACCACTCAATAAATCAAATATCACAATATAAAACAATTTTTATATTCAATAACAAATACGCGCTCATATCTATCATTACACTCAACTCATTCTAGAGTACTACTGACTCTATCTCTAATGAGTAACACCCAACAGAGCAGGGTTGTCGCTTAACCATATGCTCTGATACCACGTTGTAAGGATCCGATTCTTCAACTTCCGAAAATCGACATCGATACGTCCACTGTATCAACTGCCGAACAACGAATGCCGGAAAATCGAATTCTTAGGGTTTTAGAAATAAGAAAACAGAAGAAAAGAGAGAAGAGAGACAGAAGAAATAAGAACAACAGAACCACATCAGAACAGAAAACAATATCAGAATCTTACACATCGCAGCGGAACAATATATAATAGATAACATTAGTCTTTTAAAACAAAGAACTATATCAGTTTATACATACATCAATCAGAGTCATGTACAACAATGGACAGTTATATAACTTTTCCTCAACAGAATACACAGCGGAATAATAAATAAGTACGTATGTACGTTTCGCCATCCAGCTTGCTTCCAAAGCTCCAGAATATCCTGATAACATAACTCTAGGCTGCCCGTGTGGAAAATTTGTGGGCACCCAGAGTTTAGAAGGGAACAATAAACTCCGAGTCAGTCATGGTGACTGGTGTGAGATCGTAAAACAGTTATTTTTCACAAAGAAAATAAAACAAATTCGCAATGCTTTTGGAAAATGAAACTACCATAAGACCTCCCGCCACACACACAATGCAAACGCAGACTTGGAGGAGATTTCTTCTTATGATAGTCAAAGATGCTTACTACGCAAAAATCAAATTCTTTTTGATATTATTATTAGTGCATAGTGTAGAAAACATTTCGAAAGTATAATATAAATCTTAGCCAGCATAGACATTCCGAACTATGCCTACTATAGCTACCATCCAAACAGTGGTGACCACCATAAGTGAATGGCAGGTTCTACAACTAAAACCGTACAAGGCTCGTATTGTTTCTTTGGATTTCCAACAAATGGTCAGGCTAAGGAACTTCCTTT
Organism: Allium fistulosum; assembly: GCA_030737815.1. Lineage (NCBI taxonomy): Eukaryota > Viridiplantae > Streptophyta > Magnoliopsida > Asparagales > Amaryllidaceae > Allium > Allium fistulosum. The sequence continues at coordinate 1,252,548,376 of CM060901.1, forward strand.
TCCACGATGGGTACGTCCCTGGAATAGACGACCCGAGAAATAACCTAACATTACGGTTAGATCTCTGCCAACACAAGGCCGGGTTACCTCTGCAAAAGTAGGTAACTACTGACACGCGTATGCCATCCCCCGATCATAACCGATCTTCCCGAGGATCCCCGATTTCCAACAAACCACATAGATAATAATGCAGCAACCACATAGGTTAAGTATCTGGGCTCCATACCATGATACCACCTCTATCCAGAAGGAATGACATACACTAAGGGGCGCTACTCCCTAGAACCTTGCTGCATCCTTCCTGTTTCGACCATTTCCGGGGTGTGAGGCTCGACGAAGTCTCGTCCACAAAGCTACGCTTTCTACAAAGCCCTGCTTTGGGTCAAACAAAATGATCAACCTATGATCACAAAGATATAAGATCAAACAAATGATCATATCGCAAATGATCAAACACTGATCATTTCACAGCAACACTCAGTATGCCACGTTACCAAATTGGGATATATCGCTGATAAATTTCAACTACATAACCTCTGAGCTCGTACGTCTCAGAGAAGGGTGTTAAGCTAAGAGAATAAATTCTCCGCCACCAACAGAAATGTATTTGAAAGAAATCAGCTTTATATCTCAAATTGTAACGTCAGACACACAATCCATACAAGTCTGTTCCGGGATCGAACAGAACCGAAGGCACTTCTCACGAAGCCCTTGCATATCCGGATAAATTTCTAATCACGTCCGGACTTCCCGTCACTAAGGGTGATAAAACCTCTAAACCGGAGATCAGCCGATGTAGAGTAACTCGACGGTAATCCTTCCGTTTTCAAAAATATCCGGTCTTCAACACCGGTCTTCGAATGCAATTCATAACGACGTATCACATATTCGGAATGGGTTATACGACCCCATGGTCCTTTCCCGGCTAACCCGAATAGTGAGCGCTTATTCAAAAATAAGTGTGGCATTCAATTCCAAGCAATTCACAACAAATACCTATCTAAAGGTAATTATTGATAGTCGGTTATTTCACTATCAATAAAGATGCGCAACATCATCAGATTCCAAATAATTTTCCCAATTATTTATTTTCCAAAATATCTTTACTAGATATAAAATTTCCACACTTTCAAAAATAAATCAATATTTATTTTTTTACAACTTCCCTTTCTTTTATAAATTCCATAGTGAATTTATATTTCAAAAATATCTACTGATATACGATTTTCAATCGTTTTCAAATGTTCAATTTCAATTTAACTTTAAGAAGATAAAATCTCAAAACGTTTCATTTCATTTTTGGAAAACATTCCATACTTATTTAATAATAAGTGTTTCACAAATCTTTTATTTTCAACATTTGAAAATATTCGATATACTTAAATCAAAATTTAAGTATAAATTCATTCTTTAAGGAAAACATTACTATAACAACATTCATTTGAGTCAAAACGAATGTTACGTAAAACATCGTTACGACGACTCAAAATCACTAGTATAGGGATTCAAAATTTAGATAGATATATAAATCCCAATACTATATAAAAACATTTCCTTTCAGAAATCATTTACTATAACAACAGTGTTATAGTCCACCATTTCCTTATTCCTCGAAAACGTCTATTTCAACAATGAATGTTGAAATCTATGTATTCGATACTTAACACGTTTTAAAACATCCTTTAAAACAGTTACTTCATTTTTATAATATCGCTTTCCCAAAACCATATCCATTCTACTTTAAAAATATATTCACTGTCCAAAATCGTGAATATACTTCACTTAACCATATTTAAATCTTTTCTACACATTTATTATTTCAATAAAAATTCGCTATCCAAAATCGCGAATATATCTTCTTTAATAATCTTCTATCTTAAATTTGTCAAATTCAATCGATTTCGAATTTATAAACACTTTTTATAAATTCTATTTGTATTCATTTTCAATATTAACAAAATTCCTTTAAAATTTCATCACTTTGATTTATACAAAATCAAATTTTATAAATCTTCTATATAATGCTTTTATTTCACAATGGTCCATTTAAACCAATTAAATAAATCCTTATCGATTTATTTAAATCTTTATTCCAAATTCGTAAATCTATTTCCAAAATTTAAAAATAAATCAATATTTATTTTTACACCAATTTCCCTTATTTCAATTTAATTCATTTTCCAATTCTTCACTTTAACCCCAAAATCAGATTCCAAATTAATTTCTAATTCTACTTCAATACCAAATCAATTTCAATCTTCCTTTCTAAATTTATTTTCACTCCTAAAATAAATTCCTTATTTTTCTCAAATTATTCAACATCCTGTTTTTAAATGGATTCTTCAAATTGAAATCATTTTACATTGATTTCCCAAATTATTTCAATTTACCAAATTAAATTTCTAGTTGGATTTTCAACTGATCTCCTTTTAAATAAATTCCTTTTTACGAAATCCATCTATTTAACATTTTCACTTGATTCTGGAATTAATTCGATAAGGTTATTAACTTTTTATATTTTAAAATTCCTTTCTTCAAAATTTATTCAATTTCTAAAATTGATTCACTTAGAAATTTCTACTTAAATTTCAAAAACTCAACTTCGTTCATCTTTGGAATCCAATGATATCAAACATCCATTCAGCTAAATTTTAGCATTCAAACAATTTCCAGACATCAATTCAATAACATCAATAATCATTCATAGATTATCACATCACAGTAGAAATAAATTCAATCAATGTGAGGGGTCCAGTTGGATCCCTCCAACCTGTTTCCCTGCATCCAAAGATGTTAGCACAATACCAATTCCACTTCGAGGTGGAATATCGCGGTATATGGGTTTTATAAAAACATCCGCTTACTAACGGCGCAATAGGGTCTCATCCGCTATACGAGGCGGGAAATCAATCAATCCAATATATACATATGCCAATATGTATATATTGCTATATATATATAGATATATCCTACTATATCTAATATCACAATCAACATAGCAATCAATCAGTCAATAAATAACTACAAAATCAACTTTTCATTTGAGTGAGAAAAATCTCACCTTAACTATTTATTTTGCTTTCCAATTCAAACCGACTTATTTTTTTGGTTCCAGTTTGTTTTCTCCAAGTTTTGACCTTGTACAACAATGTATAAAATTTATTAATATTCGAATTTAATCGAATCAACAATTTTCGTTTTGATAGTTTTAATCAGTTAATGGTTTTATTTCAAACCAGTTTCATTTAATAAAATTCGCTAAACTAGAAATTTACTTTAAAACTAAATTCCCCTTTAAAAATTTCTAAGTAAAAATAAAAATAAGTTAAACACCCAAAATGAATTATTTATCAACCCAGTAAAACAAATCCTATATTTTTTTTTCCTTTTATCTTCGGTAACATATAAACTGCATTTAAATACAAATAAAATAACCTATGCAGATTTTAAATTTATTTTTATAAAATTCTTCAACCCTTTTATTATATTTTTTTCAACTACTATAATTATTTATCTGTTTTCATAAAAAATCACAGTATGTCAACTTTTCAAAAATACAAATATTTAAAACTCATTTTCAAATTTAAATCGAATTAACATTTTGTAATTACCTCATTGACGAATCGAGTAAACCCAGAACCTCAGATCGACTTCGTCGACACCGCTACTTCCATACTTCAGTCGCCAGTCAATCACGAGCCTCCCCCCGATATCGAACGCAACCCAGACGAACTCGTCTCCGGCCTCGACTTTCTGAATGCGACAACGAATCCTTCAATCGCGGCCACCTTCCTCAATTCGAGTCTCGCGACAAATACGACACTTCAACCCCCCAGTACGAGTACATCGCACAGAACACCACGAACGAAAGAAACCGCCCAACGCGATCCATCGCGAACGCCTCCTACCCACTCATGCGATCGAGCATCTGCCACCCAAGCCACCATCTACTCGAGCATCACAGCCCCACCTCGTCGCCTAAAAACTGCTATCGCGACCCCCAACACCACTATGCCTCGCCGTGGCCCAACGAAGCCCTAGACATCGCGAGATCCATGCCTGACCACACGCTCGTTCGACTGAATCGCCTGCTCGACTTCGAGCCTACGCCCACGCGCGCCATCGAGATACCATGATTTCCCCTCGCGTGCGAACGCGATTCTCACCGTGAAATGATTCGCGATTTGCCTGAAGAAAAGGAAGAGGGCTGGGTTTCGATTGTATTCGTTTGAATGATTTTTAGGAAGAGGAGATTCATTTCAATTTTTAACGAGGCTTCGGCCATTTCTTTGAAATGAAAGGGTATGGTTTGCATGATTTTATTCGTGATTTTTGAACGAGATTCCAGGCGTATTCAACGGGAAGGGAATAGCTGATGTGGACCAATTTAAATTTAATTCGTGTTTAAAATTTCAACGCGTTTATGTGTCGTACGCTCACATAACAACTCCGATAAATACGAAATTTGAAATCCGGTAATAATTCGATATTACGGACCCAGTGGAACTGGTTTCGTCGAATTCCGAGATTGTGCCTTAGACGGCTAATTTTAAATTCAATTCGAACAATAAATTTCAAAACTGAACAGAACAGTTTCAAATTCGATTCTGAAGCTTCTATTATCTTCAGTATTATCAATATAAATTTTACAAGCTTTTGAAATATTTTTCTTCATCTTAAAATTGAAGATTCAAATTTTTACCCAGTTCAATAGATTAAATTTTATAATTTAATCGCCAAATTTATTGATTAGATTGGGGATTCAAATTAAATCATTGTTCAAATATTTAAAATTAATTAAATATTTTCAATTTAATTCGTTCAAAATTCTGGGCCGTTACAACTAATGAACTGAATAAAGAATTATAAAGAAATATTAGGTATACATACCAATACGTTATTTGACATGTTATCACTTTAAGACCTATGCAAAGGCCAAATAATGCTACTACTAAATACATTCGTGCCTTAGTCACTTAAATGTTTATTTGCCTAGGAATATATATCGCTTTCTAAATTTTGAATTCTAAAGTAATAGAAGAACATGGATATTTGATCCATATCGTTCACATACAAAAGTTGTATAGTGAATAGTCGCATTCGTAATGTATGAAATCTCGATGAAATTGGTTCATTCAAAATGAGAAAGAAAACCAAAGTGCAAGATCATGTGTTCAATATGATTGAATACAATGAGAATCTTATTATGTTGGAAAAACCAGTAGACCATGAACTAAATGCCGGCCTAGGAATTCGACTGCTGAAATGTTAGTCTCGATCAGTTTAGTTAAGTGCAGCTCATATGATACCCTTAAAATGTTAGGGATGTCCGAAAGAATTTTTGGAAAGAATTCACTGTAGTCTTATAGAAATGGTTTCCTTTTGAATGGTTTGACCATTTGAAAATGGAGGCGAATGTCCGAGAGTAGATGTAACAAAAATATATTTAGGACAACGAGAGTGAATGGTCACCTCTACTTCGCAAAAGGAGACATCAAAAACGAGAATTGTATAAATTACCAATAGATACTTAAGATGGAATGAGAAATGTGATTTTTATTCCAAATATATTTTCATATTGAAAATTGCATTCTATGAGGTTTATTTCTTCGAGTTCAAAATAATTGATCTGAAATTCTCGATTATGTAGTAGTTACAGTTGATGAAATAAATGGCTTATCAAAAGTGGTTGAATGGAACTTTGCATTTCATACACCGTTATAGTATTGGGGGAAATAATGGGAGCATAACATATGACATTTATTATTGGATGCATCAAGTTACGAAAGACAACTTTCATATGTGTACTCAATATTATTTATGAAATAATAACATTTTTCAGCATTGTTTGAAAATAGATATAATTTATTTTAGTATAAATTTATGAATATTTGTTATAAAATAAATCTATTATAATAACAATGTTTGTTTCCATAACAACGGTGATGCATTAGCTATGGAAAATACAAAGATATCTATAATTTTCTACAATTTTTTTGGAATTATAAACTATGCCATATTTTTGAGAAATAATTCTTTAATCATATGATTATGAATCATATAACACTCGTGAATTGTAGCTCAAAAGATTGAGGGCAAAGCACCCATTCAGTGGGAGTGATAAAAGAGTTAATGTACTCTTCAGATTGGTACATATTGATATATGCAGTCTAAGGTCTATTGATACCAAAATGGATCCACTTACTTTATTAAATTCACCGATGAATTATCATAGACATGAAGATGTGTATTTGATGCATATGTAGTATATCTTTGATAAGTTTATATAATTAAAAACGGAAGCAGAAAACACAATATCCAAAAGAAATAAAATAATTCGATCTGATCAAATAGGCAAGCATATTGGAAAGAGTTTCAAAAGTACCTAAAAACCAATAACAATTACTCTTAAAGTCACTTCTTCTTATGATACATAACTATGTACCGTTAAGGAGTAATCAGACTTTGTTAGACAAAGTATGATTAATAATAAGAATTAACTTTTTTTATAAGAATATATACTCAAGAGTAAGTACATAGGTTAAATTTATCTTTATCTAAAGCACTATTTACGAAATGGTATAGGATATGAATTAACATGAAACCCCTATAGGTCCAAGGTCAAAGAGTTCATAGGTTGTGTGCGTTAAGAGGCTTCATATAAAATTCGATCATGAAGGATCTTGTATAAACTGCCCCAAAGGAGTTGGGAGCGATCAACAATGGTTGACTAATTTATGTTATGGATATAAGTTTCAAAAAATCAAATGTAAATTTGTTATTATGTAAGTATTGGATATGACCCAAACACTCTAACATATAAATTGATTATATAAGATGAAAATAAATTAACCGAGCCTAAAACAAAGACATCTTATCAGAATGTCTAATATGAATTCTTGCATATTAAAGAGAAACTATGAGTTTCATATCAATGTTGAGAAAATGAATTGTTAGTAGAAATAATTTCCTCAGTTGCCAATAAGCCATAAAGTGTGTAGACTTTAACATATGGCATAATTCTCAAAACCGAAATAGATTCTAAGTACATTATCAGAATAAGATTTTGATAGTTGTACTCGAAATGATATGATCCATCGGTCGCTGGTGTGCCTTTTGAAAGGAAGACCGATGCAGTTGGAATATAGTAAGCAATATTGATGAGAATAACACTGTAAATTTTAATTATTTACATTAGCATAACAGCTTCATTAGTTAGTGTACTTAAATTACGTAGGATTCTACTCGCAAAATGATTGCCAATATGACCTTAAAATTTGGCACATCTTGGTTGGAACAAAAATTCTGAAAATGATTTAGAATAGACTATTAGCACGGGATGACCAAAATGTCACGACATTAGTGGGAGTGATGACTGACTTTGTAAGCGTTGGATAAGATCCAAGAATCATATGATAATACTATTCGATAAGCATTAGAGTTGAGAAATTATTTTGATAAAGAAATTAGATAGTTTGGCTTTCAATCAAAATGCAGTGGAAAGGTGTGTCTATAAGAAAGAATTTTAAGGGACTAAGATATTTATAAACTACAAGTATGACATCATACTACTGATTGTTAACTACATCATTATGTTAAAATTTATTTCAGTTTGGATGTCGACGTAGGATTAGAAAATGACATCTTTTATAACTAGTATAAAAGGATGTTGGGACTGTAATGAATGATATACATAGACACCATATTAAAATATTTAATATCAAGCATATGAGATAGACTGTTTATGCATCGACAATGGGCATTATCATGTATGCTATGATTCTATAATATTATATTTTGCTTATGTATTTGATGCAATGAGTGAATATTGATTTGATAACACCAAATTGTAGTTAAGAGTATGCTAAGTATTTATGAAATAATAAAGAATTGTTTGTGTAAATAATGAACTCATTATGAAGGAGTGTATGGATTCCAACTTCATAAGTGATACGATTATAGTGCGTCAATCCTAAATTCATGTTCAACCTTAATTAAAGAGTGATGAGTTGGAAATGAACCAAATTAGCAGTGGTGGCCGATTCAACCGAGAGGCTAAATACACTGTCTTTAATAACTCCATAAAAAATTAATATAAATATAATTATTTGAATTTATAACCGAACAAGGGTTGATTCCAAATGTTGAGAATCCTACGAATTTGTTTTGTGAAAACAATGCCGCAATAAAGATAGTAAAAGGATTTAGACTCATAAGGTGTCTAGACACAGGCTACAAATGTTTCACATGACAAAGGCAGCTTATCAATAATGGAGAGATGTTGGCTTATAGAGTAGATAATAATAAAATATAGAATATTCATTCAATGAGGGACTAGCTTGATCAGTCCTAACCGATTAAAGGAATGAGATTAAGATTCCATAATTGGTCCCACGTGCAAGCGGGAGATTGAAAGAGTTTGTGGTATGCCCTATGGGAAATTATGTAATTTTTTACATATATCTAATTATGTAGCCAATTTTTTTCATAATAAAGGTGTTTGATTTCTGTTATATAATTTTTTATATTGTGATAATTAATTAAGTAATTAGTTTAAAGTATGTTAATAAAAAAACTTTAAATAAAATGTTACATGGTCGTAGTTGCAATCGTGAGTAATTAATCAAAAAGTAAAATTATATTTTGTTTTAAATATTCCTAGTCGAGATGCTTTGAGAAAGGATATCGATACATCCGTTGAGACCATAGTGCGAAACGATCTTCAAATAACGGGTAGTGTATTACTTATGGCTATTGGTGGCACCAAGGGATTAATACTCGTAGCTATTGGATAACCATGGAATGACTCATTCGAGAGTTTTATGTTGATTAATAACAATTGGGCAAATAGAAAATCTCAAGATGAAAATGTTACACGGTTCCCTCGACTTAAGAATACTATGGAGCTTCAATACGAATACTCCACTTTGATTATAGTTAAATCACGACATAACAATCTATTAAGCAACTATACTAGGGTCTGAGTTGAAGTATTGGGAGTGAAACACTATTCAACAGAGAATTCATCTCCTACGTTATAAGAGGCTGACATAACGGTCAACTATAGTCAACTAAAAGTCAAAACCTTTGGCCAAAGCAGTATGATTAATAATAAATGTTATTATTGAATCAAGCAGTTTTTCTAGACAAATCGGTTTATGGATAATATTGGATTTTGTTACCAATTTCCATATATCCTAAAGTGGTATATTTTGATGAAGAGAGTGTGTGTAAATTACCGTTAGTAAAAGGTATTGCTTATGAAAATGTGAAATTGGATTTTATCGAAAAGATCTGTAAGCGATCAATTTGACCAAACCGTCGCATTACTGAGTAATGCGACATGTGAAAGTTTATATTTGAATTGTTCAATATTAATCATCGATTGAATTCACAACTCCGAGTCTCATAACCACATTTGTGAATTCTCTTAAAAACTAAATATTTTATTTAGTTTATTGATTGTTAAAAATTAACTAAATTAACTAATATTTAGGAAATATTTATTACTAATTTATTTGGTGTTTTGGGTGTTGTTAGCAATTATTTAGATGTATATAAAAAGTTATATATGCACATATTGATATACGATGTCGATATATATTTAAATGGGTTTTAAATATAGTTAATTGCTTGTACAAACTTTTGGAATTAATGGTCAATGTAATAAATGATGAGGCCGACCATAATAAGAGAGAGGAGGAGATATGGATGAGGTCTAATTAATGGGAATTACATGGGAAATTTTCAAAAGAAAGGAATGACAATAGGTTTCATGCTCTGAATAATTTTTTTATAACGGTGGCCCATTCGATTCTTGCAAAGTTTGGATGTGGATTCTGGGAATCTAAGAGGAATTTTTGAAACAAGGTGTTGCTAATTAGCTAGATCTATAAGGTAAAATATTATTTTAAATTTGTAGGTTTTGATTCATGCTTATCACCATTTTAGTATATGTTATTTTCATAACTGTAATTATAATTAAGTGTAACAATTTAATTAGTTTGTTAAATGTTTTATTTTAATTTAATATGATAGTTTTGAATAAAAACATATGGTTTTATGTTTATGATTTTGGACACATATGTTCAAATACATGTTTAACAATTTTATTGATATAAAACTTATTTTTTAACGATTTAAATAATCATTTATTAATTTTTAGTCATCTTAAATCATGGAATATATTAATGCCATGTTTTAGACCGATACTATATTTTAACTAGCACATATATTTATTAGATCTCTATTCTTCTTAGAAATTTAAATAAGAAAAAATTAGTATATCTTAATAATATATTATATATAGTATATACATATATATTATAATAAGATAATTAAATTCGAACATTTGAATTCAATATAAAATATGAATTTGGTTGGAATTATAAAACCGTTTTTGCTATGTATTACATATAATATTATTGCATGTGTTTTATGATAATAATATTAATCGAATTTAGGATATTTTATAGTTTTGAATTAACATTTTAGATCTACATCTAGCATTTGATGATATGTTTACCACGTCAAAGGTTAGATTATTTAATTTTGGATTTCAATCTGAAACTATGATGTAGTCAAATTGTATATGGTAATTTTATAGGATTGTAATTACTGTTTCATGAAACATAAATTTAAAAAATATAATATGTATATTTATACTAAATAGTTTAAATACGATAATTCACACATATACATTAATGCTAAGTATAAACATGGTACAAACAATCACAATATCCACACATTAATATATTTTACCATGTTCACATCACCTATGCTACATATTTCACATGCACGTCATACTATTCATATATGGACATATTATATATGTTTGTTCACATTCATATATCATACCTAACTAACATATATTAATTAATTAAGATATAAACATAAAAGAGAGAAGGGCTTGGCTTAATTTAGAATTAAATGGAAATTAAAAAGGGAAGTTTTCAAGTGGGAATGTGAAAGGTTTCTATTATCTCCATAAAACAGTATTCCCTCGTTCATTTCTAATTAATTTTCTCTTTCTGTTTTCTTAGTTCCTCCTTAGCAGTCACCCCTTCTCTTGATTATAAATTCATATTAAATATATTTATTTAATTAGATTAATTAAATAGAGTAAAACATTTAAATAAAATTTGATTTTATTAAACAACTAGATTAGATCTAGTATTAGATATTAGATTTCATAGGCCGCTAAGATCCAAGTAGGGATTTTCTTTTCAAATTAACCCATTTCATCCACTGCAAAGCAAATAGGGTTCCTGCATAGTCAACTCAAAGTCAAAATCTCTGGTCATAGTATAAGAGTTAATAATAAATGTTGTAATTTTGACCAATACTTAAGTCCATACATCCTAATGCAATATAGTGTTGGTAGAGAGAATGTGTGTAAATTATTGTGTACCAGTTAAGATAATACAAAATATGATTTTATCAAAAAGATCTGTAAGCAATGAATTCGACCATACTTTCATACCACTAGCAAAGGTGATGTACGAACTTTAATATTTCAATATTAATATTAATCATTGACTGAATTCATATCCCCGAGTCTCACAACTTTATATGTGAAATCTTTGAAAGGTCACACGATTTAATTGGTTTACAAAATATTATAAATTAATATTTAAGAAATATTAATTATTGGTATATTTGATGATTAGGGTGTTATCAGTAAGTGGAATAGCTTCTATAAATTATCAGGATCTATTGGTGATTATTTAGATGTGTATATAAAAGTTATATACACAAGTATCGATGTACAATATCGATATATTTAATTGAGCTTTAAATATATTATTTCCTTAACAAACTTTGGAAATTTTTGGTCCATAAAGATGGAAATGCATGTGCGACCATACTAGGAAGAATGTGATCCAAGTATTAGATCTAGAGATAAGTAGAATTAAACAAATGAGGTTTTAAAGAGAGAAAGGTGAAAGGTTCTTTTTCTCTCCTTAAATAAAAAAGCTTTCATATTGATTTTTTTAGTTTATGCTTCCTCCACCCTCAACAATGGTCAACCACATCCATGCCTTACTTCCCTAAGGTCAATTCAAAATTTATAGAAATAACATCAAACAAAATAAAATAAAGGTGGTTCTTTCGATCCTAGCAACATCGAGTGGCGATTCAGGCAATCTAGGAGACTATTCTCAAATACAAGTCTTACGAAGGGCTGGATCTCATTAGGTAAAGTTCTTATTTCATATTACATGTTCATATATGCTTACCCATGATCCATGCTAATGCATGTATATGTCTTAATTGCCTTTGAATTTTGATATAATATAAAATTGTTATATATGTTGTTTTATAGATAATATTCAAAACAAAACATGTATATGTTATAGAATTTGATTATACATTAAGTAAAGTTATGTTGATCATGTTAATCAAGTCATACAAATTGTTTTATTTAATATCAATTATATATATAATAATTATTATTTTAATGATTCAAACTATGCAAATTTTATATATCTAAAATTGTTTATATGTATTTTTTTATAATGTAAATTATATTTTAAATATATACTTTACTACTAAATCATTTTAGGCCGAAATAAATTTTGCATAATAATTTTTTAACTTCAATACATTTAGCATTATTAACTTTGAATTATTCAAATTTCACTTTTATAAATATCTTTATATTGTTTAACATAGTAAGATGTCACTTAAATTAAATATTTGACCAAGTTGATTTCAAATTTTAAATTAAGACATTTTGATATTTACTTAGGAAAGCAACGAATGTGACATATACTTTAATTACCTTCAAAATAATTATTTATTTATAGATGTTTAAACTTAATTTTATAATTATATGGCAACACACACATACACATACACGCACACACGCACACACACACACACACATATATATATTTGTGTGTGTATCACACTTATTATGTATTTGGATGTATGTATGTCATTATGTTATCATGTTACTGTATTAATATATTAGATATATTCAAAATAATCACTAAATGAATTCAATTAATATGGTTAATTAAATAAATACATAATATATAAATAAAATATGATTTTATTTTATATAGATAGATTATATCTAATGCAAGTTAATATATTACATAGTCCAATCAGGATCCAAATCGGGAAATTTTGAAATTTACACTTTCAACCCACTGCCAACACGAGCCTGACCCAATAATGGTATTAAGGCCCGTATGATCTATACTCTCTAATTAGCTCGTGTTTTAGGGACAACTAAAAAACGTTTCTTCCTGATGGATGTCTAAAATAGTAGTGTCCAGGCTTGGTGTTGAATAAAAATTATTCTCCTCTCCCTTACTATTGGCCTAGCCCAATGGGTGGAGTAGTCCAGAAGGTTGGTCCAGATGTAAGGCCCAAATTTAATTTAGGCCTTGGGCTAATTTTTAAATTAATATTTGCAAATTTAAAATGTTTAATTTACTTATTAATTTTAAAATATAAATAGAAGTTCAATGAATATTATAAAATAAATGTATAATTTTTCAAAATTATTTTGAGAAATTAGTTTAATAATTTCAAAATTTGATAAATATTTAGTTAATATAATTAAGTAAATAATAATTAATTAAAATTTAATATATATATATATGTAACTACAAAGGTTATAGTTGAATATTTATCTTAAAATTGTCTAAGGTAAATTAAATAAAATTTTGAAATTACTAAAATATTTAATTAAATAAATAATTTATTTGATAAATAATTCATTAAATGTTAATATATGTATGATATATGTATATAAACTATAAAGGTTATAGTTAAATATTCTTCTTAAAGGGCTTAAGATGAATAAAATAAAATTTCTAAAATTTTGAATAAATTTTAATTAAATTAGTTATCTAAATTAAGAATTACAATCAATTAAACATGATTTAATTAATAAGATACGTATAGATATCATATAAGTTAATTAAATTATAATAGTTATAAATAAATTAAACTTATATAATAATATGTATAATTAAAATATAGGTGGAACCTAAGTAAACTCAAATAGGTTTTTAATATACATATGGTACGTATACTATGATTTCAGATGTGCCCGATGCTTGAGTCATGAGGATACTTCAAAAGAAATACATTTTTTTCTTAAATAAGTATCACTCAAAATATATTAAAGTTTATGAACCTTTATATAGTTGTCCCCTATGGTTTACATGTCGATATATTACTTATAGACACACTAGTTGTTGCGCAAACTCAAGTAGAGCTGTTATGTGTAGTACTACTAATATATTGCCTAGAAGTGGAAAGATATATGCTTGTATTTATTGAGCAAACTCAGGGTACATGCATTATTCTTAGGCCATCAAGATGATACATAAGAGTGAATAATCTTGTTTGATTCGTTGAGAAAACTCAAGGTCAAGATTAAGATTATGGCAAAGACCACGGTTAAGTATTATATATATATATATATGATATAACTGACAAAGAGTTATCCATCGCTTGCGTGGCTATGATTTGTTGAGCAATCTCAAGGTCGAGATCCGAAGGCAAGCAAGCCTTAACACTCACTAAAGAAAGCAAAAGATTTTTATATTTTTCTTAGGGTTTCGAGGAATATTGTAAGAACACATGCTAAAAAAAATTAAAATTATCCACTTCAATAAACTTGTGCAATCAATCTAATTGATAAAATTATTTGTCAATTGAAAAATACTGATGAAGTGAATTACGATTAACAAAGAAATATAAAATATACTAAACAGTAAATCTTTTGGCATGTTGTTGAAGACCAATGCAAGAGCCGAATTATAAAACTACTTAATACATTTGTACCTTGGTCACTTAAGTGTTTATTTTCTTGAGATTGTATATTATCTTCTGAATTTTGAATTTTAAAGCAATACATGAATATTGATATTTGATCTTTATCCAATCATATACAAAAGATTTGTATAGTGAACAATCATTGTTTGTAATAAACGAAATCTCGATTAAGTTTGTTCATTTGAGGTGAGCAAGTAAATCATAATGCAAGATCGTGTATTCAATATAATTGAATACAATGAGAATCATGTTATGTTGAAGTTAACAATAGACGAAACACTAAAGAGCGACCTATGAATTCAATCAATAAAATGTTAGCTTTGATCAATTTACTTAAGCGCAACCCTTACGATACCCTTAAAATGTTTAGAATATCCGAATGCTCTTTTTTAAAAAGTTCAGTGCAGTCTTGTAGTAAGGGTTTCATTTTCGATGGTTCGACTATTTGGAAAGGAAAGTAAATGCTAGAGTTAATGTAACATAGGCACAGTTGGGACGAAGATATTGAATGGTTACCTTTGCTTCATTAAGAAACATCAAAAACGACAATTTTATAAAATACTAGTAGATACTAATATGGAATTAGATATTTTATTCATATTTCGGGTGTATTTTATATAGAAAATAGTTTTCTATAAGAGTTATTTTTTTTAAGTTTAAGATATTTGTTTTGAAAATCTCGACCATAAACTAGTTACAATAGATAAAATATATAGCTCATAATAAGTGGTTGAAATAGAGCTTCGTATTTCGTGCGTTGTTATTGTAATAGCAGAAATAATGTGAGCAAACCATATGACACTTACCCGTGAATGCATCCGATTATGAAAGATTTCTTTCATATGTATACCATATATTATTTATGAAATAATAAATGTTTTCAATACTGACTGAAAATAGATATAGTTTTATTTTAATATGAATATTTTGAATATTTGTTATAAAATGATCTATTATATTTACCATCTTTTATTTCTAGAACAATAGTGATCCAATAACTGTATAAAATATAGAAGTAAGCAAAAAAATTACAATTATTTTGGAACTATGGAATAAGTCATATCATTGAGAAATAATTCTTTAATCATATTGTGAATCATATGGCCATGGTGAATTATATATACAAAGATTAAGGGCAAACCACCTATTTAGTGGGAGTGATAAAAGAGTTAACGAACTCTTCAGATTGATACATATAGATGTATTCAGTCTAAGGCCTAATGATACCAAAACGGATTCACTTACTTCACTATATTCACAAACAAATTATCATGAACATAAAAATATGTATTTGATAAACATGTAATATATATATATATATATGATAAGTTCATAGAATATAACATGAAAGAAGAAAACATAACTAGCAAGGAAATAAAACAATTTAGTTTGATCAAATAGGTGAGTGTATACGAAAAGAGTTCCAAAAGTACCTAAAGTAAAAAAGGTTCAATCTCAAAGCTACCCTCCCTATGATGCATAATACTAAATCGATAAGGATCAATCATACTTTTTTGAACAAACTCCAGACTGATAATGAGTGACGTTGAGTTAGCTTCTGTCTTTTAGGATATATACTTAAAAGTAAGTACACATGTTAAATTTAATTTCATATAAATCTTAGTTTACGGGATACGTAAGATATGAGTTGATAATACTACCAATCTCGAGTAATTTAAGATGTGTGGTTGTCTATTTATGTTATGAACATAAGTATGAAAAACTCAAAAACTGAATCATTTTTGTGTAAGTATAAAGCAGTCATAATATTTTCTTAAATGCTTATTCAGTCGTATTAAGGAAAACTTGTTGCTTCGGGAATTAAAATAATGTGTGAGTATGTGTGAGTTGAGAGGCTGCATGTAAGATTTACTCATAAGTGATCTGGTATGGATCACTTTAAAGGAGTCTATGACCAACCAACAATAGAAATTAGTGGTAGCATGAAGAATTTGGATACGATCCAAAGACTCTAACATGGAAACTAATTACATAAGACGAAATAAAATTAACTAAACCAAGAATAGACACAACTTATTGAATGTCCAATAAGTGTTCTTCTTAAAAGATAAACTATGATTTTCTTATTAATGTTGAGGAAAAAAATTGTTAGTAATAATAATTTCCTCGGTTGTCAACAAACATGAAGAGTATAGACTTTGTTATATAGCTTGATGCTTTAAATCCAAAATGGATTTTAAGTACATTAACATAATATGATTTTGATAGTTGTTCTCGAAGGGATATGATCCATCAACTGTGGTTGCATCTTTGTGAGGAAGACCGATGCAGCCATAGTAAGCATCAATGATGAGAATAACCGTGTAAAGTTCAATTGTTGAAATTAGCATGACAGATTCATCAGTCAACATGCCCGAGTTAACTCAGATTTTACTCACAAAATAATTGCCCCATATGACTTTGAATTTTGGTACGTCTATGTTGAAACAGATACTTTGAAACGATTTAGAATATAGTATTTGCACATAATAACCAATATGTCACAAAATTTGTGGGAGCAATAACTCAGTCTATAAGTATTGGATAAGATCTAAGAACTAATACATCAATATCCTTACACAAGCATCAAAATTGAGCAAATATTTTGATAGAAAAAATATTATAGCTTGATTTTCACTCAAAATGCAAATAAAGCAGGTCTCTGTAAGAAATAATATCAAAAGGTACTAAAATATTTCTAAAACTATATGTAAATGACATACTACCAATTGTTAACGATGTATCTATGTTAAAATCAATTTTAATTTGGTTGTTTAACCCTTGATATTGGATTTTAAAATAACATCATTTATAATTAATATAAAAGGATGTTGGGATTGTCACAAACGATATACACAGTCTCCATATTAAAAAGTTTAACATGGAGCATGTGCGATGGATTCCTTATGCATCAAGAATAGGAACTATCATATATGTTATGTTTTCTACTATACAATATTTCGCTCTCGCACTTTGTGCATTGAGGGAGTATCAAATCCTAATTAAGATCACTAAATGGTATTTTTGAGTATTATCATGTGCTTACGAAATACTAGAAAATTATTTATGGAAATAATGAACTCCTTATAAAGAGGACTCGGGATCAAACTTTATAAGTGATATCGAATATAGTATGTGTTTGCACAAAAAATGGCCAAACACCTCCAATCTATTTATTGTGGAGCTATGAATACAGGGTGTATATCCCAGCGGTTATATTGTATTATGATGGATTTTGAGAGAGCGGATCACATATAGGTTATGCATAAAGTAAAATGTAGTGAAGTAAAGAACACAAAGATTTATAGTTGTTCAGCTAGAATGTGCCTATATCCACTGTCCATTTCCATTATCATTCATATAGATCTTTGGTATAATGTTTGGGGTACAAAATATGATTATCTCTTTCTCAATATAAAGTAGGATATAGATCCAAGGAAGTCATTTTGGCAACTCCTATTCATATATTCATGTTCGTCTATTCCTGTTAGCCTATCCCAGTTTAGCTGCCCCCACTAGGCAGTTCTAGGCTGTTCTTGTTAGGATGTTCCTGTTAGGATATTCTTGTTAAGCAGTTCCCGGTAAGCTATTTTTGTTAGAAAGTTCCTGCTAGGGAGAGATTTGGTTAGGTAGTTTTTAGAGCTCCAAACTTGTATGTCATTATTGCTCTTTCCTTCTCCGTTTTCGTTTGTGCTCATCCATGAGGTATTTATATGTGTGAGGTTGGGTAGAGACCTGTTCCATATAAATAATGTACTTGCCAAGAATTGAACTCCTGAACTCTTTGTTGGAAGCTTGATGCACAACCACTTGAGCTATACACGTTATGCCATAACTCATTCATTTTAAGGCAGAATTGAATGAAACTTGGTTCAATAGCTTCATATCATTAAGTAGAATATTTAAGTTCCTCTGAATGTTCCATTTTCTTAAAGTAAGTAGTAGCTCTTCAAGATGGGGCTCGAGTCAGATGGTGGACAAATTTTAAGATGCTCACATCTTCCAACCTATAGCTCTGATTGAGATGCGATTTCGACCTAGGTGCATGTCCTGATGTTCAGAACATTTTACAATTGCTTTGACTACATTTTTTGACTTTGTTAAATTTTCCTTGAACACTTTGCCTTGTCCTTGTGATTACTGGATGAAGCTTATATTATTCACCTTCTAACTATTTCTATGCTCCTTAACGTCATTTTGTATTCACTATGCTATGGGCGAAAATTCCCACAACGCTTGCCCCTTAAAGCATACTTTCATAGGATATAAAGTATGCTTTGTCTAATTCAAAATCATCTTTCTTTCTTATGTGATGATTATATCAAGCCTCGAGTATCTATACCCTTATTCCCATCCTTTTGGTAAGTTTTTCGCTGCTAGTATATTATAGATCGCCTTGTTCACTTGGGGGAATGCTTGTCGATCATTCCAAGACACCTTTTCTCGATATGACATTGTAGCTCATGTTTTCTTGGTCGTATAATCATATAGCATGATTTCCTACTGATTATCATCTAAGTACGATGAGGAATTTCTCTCTCTAGTTCAACCTCCTTGCCCTAGGGTCCTGAGGGCCTCCCGTTGTCTTATGAACATTTCGAGTATATCGAGGTGCTCTAAGGAAAGGGATATACTTTAACTCCACGGCACGTGGATCCAGTCATGTATATTTTTTTGAGTTGACCTCGGTTTGGCCAATAAAGATTGGTGGTTGAGATGTATTTTTCCTAAATGATCGCCAAATCATTCCACTAGCGACTCCTTCATCACAATTTTGCATACTTGTATAGATCAATCACCAAAATGTTTGGCTAGGTAAATGGTTTCTATGGAAGTTTTGAACGTGGGTTGATCATGCACTTATGTTGTGAAGCTAACCTTCTTTTGATGTTTATGCGTTGTTGCATCTGATATTCATTCATGTCCATACTCTCCTTTTCATGGCTAGTAGTCATGATATGTTTCTTCCACACGATTGTTAGTTTTGCTTGTTCCATTAGCAACCTTTCTCACCGCTATCATGCATATCGGTATGGAATCAATCACCAAAAAGTTCAGTAGGTTAAGTAGTGTCTGTGATTGATGCTTCCCTTCGCCCATACTTTATATTTCCTGTATGAACACTTACACAAGCGCATATGTATCTTGTACAAATTTTAAATGAAATTATCATAACTAATCAGGACTAATTACCACATTTGTTTTTGTATAGTATCCTTGCTTAGCCATTAGCTTGTTAGCAATTTTTTCATTGCTACCTTAACACTTATACAAGATCACTCACTAACAAGTTCGGCAAGGTGAGCATACCGTTAAAGTGATTCCTTATTATTTTCCAAGCTCTTACGACAACTCCTCCTTTGCCCCTAGCATATTTTTTTTCATAAGATCAATCACAGGCAGGTTCGACCAAACGAGCAATCACTGTGAAGTCATACTCTATTACTCTCTAATCTTTTTCTATAGTCTTCCTATAACTAACCCATGTACTTGTGCATGATCAATCACCATCAAGTTCAGTAGGGTAAGTGACCTCCAATGGAATGCCTTCTCATCGCTACCTTGCACACTTGCCCAGCATCAATCACTATCAAGTTCGCTAAGGTAAGCAATCTCTGGTGGAGTGTCTTGTAATCCAGTCTTATGTGTCGCCTTTTTTTCATGCATATATTCCACATGCACTTTATATAAGCTTGTCATATTGTCAGTTAGTTGGTAGTCATTCTATGCAATTCCAATATTTATAGCTTGCATTGAAACGCCCTATTGGTAGTCGTGTTTTACCATCGGCAAGCTCAGGTACCCACCGTTGAAAAAAAATCCAAGGCCGATTGTTGGTGGTGAACCAACAAGGCGACGGTCATGTCCTAACTGCCGGTTAGTCGGGTTCACCACTGCTCGCCAGAGATTCAGAGCCGATCGTCAATGGTGAACACCCAATTAGGGTTATTCTTGTTCACCATTGCCAGCAAGAAGTTTGGAGCCGATCGTCTATGGTGGAAACCCAATTAGGGTCACTCCGGTCTGCCATTGTCGGCAAGAAGTTGGGGCCGATCATCAATGGTGGACACCCGGTAAGATTCTTTCTAGTCCGCCATTGCCAAAACGACGTTTAGGCTGATCGTCGATGGTGGACACCCGATTAAGGTCACTCTGTTCCATCATTACCTGTAAGAAGTTTGAGTCGATTGTCAATGGTGGACACCTAATTAGGCTCACTCTGGTTCGCCATTGCCGGCAAGAAGTTTGAGCTGATCATTAATGGTGACACCCAGTTAGGGTCACTCTGGTCCTCCATTATCAGCAAGAAGTTTGGGTCGATCGTCAATGGTTGACACCCAGTTAGGGTCACTTTGGTCTGCCATTTCCAGCAATAAGTTTGAGCCGATCGTCAATGGTGGACACCCGGTAAGGTCACTGTAGTCCACCATTGCCAAAATGAGGTTTTGGATCGATCACCAATGATGGACGCCCTGTTATGGTCATTCTAGTTCACCATTACCGACAAGAGGATTGAGCCGATCATCAATAGTGGACACTCGAGTAGGGTCGCTCTGGTCCGCTATTGCCGAAAAAAGTTTAGGGGTCGATCGCCAATAGTGAACTACCCGTTCCACGATCATATAATGATCATGGGTAAATATCATTCACGGTTGCTGCCCATGATTTGTTCAAGCTTTCTTTGATGCGGCAGAGTTTGGTGCCCTCCAGTATGCGATGGCCTTGCCTGCATAGTACTAGAAATCGAGGACTTTATTTGTCATGGTATGGTGCTCTTGTAGTGGTATGGTAGCACTGATCATCTATCATGGTTTCGCACACCCATCAATAGGGTTCGATAAGACCATAATGATTGACAATACACCTATCCATAATCCGTATAGTTGCAACAGTGCGAAAAAATGAAATAGAGGTTTTGAGCAGTCCATATTTTCGTGGATACTGCTCCTTCCACGATGATGAAGGCCCCATTCCCGGGATCACTGCTGATAAAATATAGTCCTTCATAGATAAAGTCAGGTTCCCCCGACCAAGGGCAACTTCACTCCATGACTAGGTTTCCTTCCTTGAGCGCGCGATGTATTGTCTAAGAGTTGTATTATTTCACCGCTTTTTGCTGGAGTGTTACAGTTTTCAAAGCAACCTCATCCCGCTTCTCCTCAATTAGATCCAGGAACATGATTAGCAGTTCCTCGTTCTCCTTTAAATCATAGTGGAATCTCTTATAAGATAAGACTAGAGTTTTGATGGGAAGCATAACCTATAATTCGTAAGCCAAAGCAAAAGTAGCGTGTCCCATTATAGTTTCTCGGGAAGTGCAATATGCATAATGTCCAATAACAGCTCATCCATTTGAGCTCTCTTATCATTTTCCAAATGCTCATTTATGAGCATTTTGAGAACCTTATTGACTTCTTCAACCTATTCATTGGCCTATGGGTGAGGCATTATTGAAAAGCTTTTCCTAATTCCGTGTTGCCGATAGAAGTTGGTGAGTTCTCGACTATCAAACCGCCATCTATTGTTCGAGATCATCTGGAGTGGAACTCCATGCTCGATAAAGTAATCTGCAACCACTATTGCATACTCAGCTCCACCCATAGCTATTAGTAATTATCTGGCCAGATTGAATCCCGTGAGATTTCCTTTTCTAGGGTCTGCCCCTAGTGTGATCTCCTCGACTGCCAAAATGTACGTTATCCAGTATTTCCTTATCTTCTCTTGCATCCACGCACCTTAGTAGCGAGTTAGTGAAAACTCTTCTGTATAGGATGCCATCCTATATGGTGTGTCGAGTAGTCTTGCGTATTACCTTCCTTGCTTTATTCCAGTTTAAGGGTAAGGTTTCTTACTAGAAATAATTCAAAAGGGACCCATTACCTAAGCAATCCAATTTTTCTAAATCGCCAACATCACAATTTTCCTCTTGTAGGATGTGCTTAACTACATATGCACATTAAGTAAAGCCTTTGCCCTTTTCTTTTTTAAGTAGCTTCTTTGACTTAGGATGGCCTAAATGCTTTATTTACAGCCATTTTTAGGTCGTTATGGATACATAGTGTCTTAATTCCTAATTCTTCTGATATTTTCATCCCTGCTATTAGTGCATTGTACTTTGTCATTCGGACTAGCCTACAAGCTAAGAGGCCTACTTGACCCATAAGGGTCAAGAAAATTCGTTCTTTCCTAGTCATTAGTATTTCTCTCACTTTCATGGGTATCGCATAGTCATGTGGCATGGTTTTATTCTGCTTTAAGTATTTCTATCAAACATCATTCGAAATTCATTCATAAAAGTAAGTCACACCTTTGCATTGTTGTACCCACTATTTATGAGGGCATCCAGTCTCTATAGAATCATGCTTCAAATTCATATGAAGTTAACTCTGCCTCTGGGACTTTTTGAAAAGATTATGCCCCACAATCTCTAATGATGTTCGGCCCCGTCTGCGGAATGGGTTAGAATTAGACTCCACTATCTTTAGTGGAGCTGAACCTAGTCTTCTATTGTCTTTAATGTAGTTTAGCCCTATCTCTGGGATTAGGAAGTTTATGCTCTATTGTCTGATTACTCTGTTCTTCACAATTTTCATGTACATCTATCTCTTGATATCTAGTATGAGGATATGCTCCGATGTCCATGGAGGAATCCAACACTATGCCTCCGAGCATGGTTTATAGCCTTCCTTCGCAAGGACTTGATTTCGTTGAAGGATTAAAGTCTATAGTTTATAGTACTCTCACTGGGGTTACCATGGGCTTTTGCCTAAAGCACATCTACGAGATTTGTCAACATCCATTGGTTTCCTGACCATAAATATCATGTAATATGCAATACTTATCGGTTCTCGTCTCTATTATTATTGACTCGCTGGTCCTGGATTCACCATGTTTGTAACATCCCCTATCTTGAGGCCTGAAGTTAAGCGCTATAGATGCTGCAGTCATCCATAGTATTAACTTCCGGTGACAAAATACGGTAATGTTAATGGTATCCATAATATCAGAAGCACATGAATATGAAATAAAATCATCACAGATTAAAACTACTTTTCTGATTACATTTCAAACCAATAATTCATATTCAATATACGTAATCTGTAACAACCCTGTATTTTTCAAATATTTTTTTTAATTGATTTTTCCAGATTCAAAAGCTTTATTTATGAAAAGAATAAATTTTGTTATTTTAAATATAAACTTTGACTTTGATGTGGATTAGAATTCCAAATATGACTAAATTTAATATTTCCTGAAAATGTGAATTTTGGTCAATAGTCAAACTTTGACTTTTAAGTTTAAATTTTTAATAGTTTGAAATTATAAATTTTATCTTTTATTATGAAAATAGATTTAATAACTTGAACACTACTTTTCGTTTCGTTGAAAACGGAGTTAAAATGTAAAAGTTATGTACATTTCAATTTTTAGTATAATTTGTTTATTTGTGCAATTTTGCCTATTTTAAATTTTTTTAAATCATATTTTATTTCTTATATTTTGTTTTAATATGTGTTAATATGTTTTTTATGTATATTTTGTCTTTTTATGTTTTTAAATTGACAATAGTATTTTTCCAAAATTTACTGTATTTATTTTTCATTTTTAAAGGCTGTTTTCCTATTTTCTGCTATTTTCTTCATTAAAAATTATATGTAAATTAAATTTTAAATATTTATTTTGTGAATATATTTTTATTTTATATATTATTTATGTTTAAAAATATATTGCAAGCTCATATGAATTTTCTAAAAAATTTTCTATTCAATTTCAAAATTTTCTAGTCTAGTTCACTGTTTTAACTATTTTCCTTAATTCTACTTTATATAATCAATAAATATTATATATATTTTTATATTTTATCAAATTTTCGAATTTTTAACTGGAATTTCTGTTATTATCAGAAATATAAACTTATAAAAATGAATTAAAGAAATTTGAAAGGCCTTAAACTTTCTATCTTCCTAAGGCCCTTTTATTTTCTAACCCTTCTACTTTTTAACCTAACTTTTCATTCAATTGGCAACATCTCCTCATTTCTTCAGCCGCCACTTTTTTTTTCTCTCATTCACGAAATTCCAAAGCTCCTAAACCCTAAAAAAAAATATGGCTTCCATTCTCCTCTTATCTTCTTCCTTTATCTCTTCTTTACTTCACAATTTCCATTGATTTTGCCTTCCTCCTCTTCTAGCTTTGCTTGGCCTCTACCACCTTCATCTCCACCATCCTCTCCACCTTCAGCCCCACCACCATCTACAGCAACACCTCCTCCTCCTCCACTGACCATGACAAGCCATGCCCATCCATTTAAGTTAGCACCACAAAATTGCACAAAAACCCTTCCAAACAATGCCTAAACAACATATGCTTCACCACCACCTTCATCTATCACCTTGGCCACCCCTAGAACCACCACCACCAGCAACTACATGACCTTTGGCTGCTGCTGCACCATCACCCTCCACTGTCCAGACCTGTACCATGCATGGCTGAGCCAAGAAATGACCAAGTCGAGCCTTGTTGTGACCAAAACTTCACCTATTTGCCTTGTCCATTAATATTCTTCATGTTGCATCTCCTACCCTTCACATCACTTCATGTTGCCATGCTTAGGTGTGCTAAACCTGACCTATATGATGCTAACCTGAGCCCAAACACATCATGGCTGAGCACTTGATCCCCTATGGTCAAGCATTTGAATGGTAAAGGCAAAGTCTTGTCTTTATTGCTTTGTATTTCAATTTGTTCAACATTGTTTTATGTTAAGTATATTCATGTGCTATATTGTTTTGTCTTGTTTGGGTATTGTTTACAAGATGATATCTTGGCTATTTTCTCAACTCAAATCAAAGGTCGTGCCTTCTGGATCCGTTGTGTCATTCTAATTGATATCTCCAACATAAAAAGGTGAGTTATTCTCACCACACAATATGTACCTATATAACTAGTAAATTGACACCCTGTGAATCTGTAGAAATATATTATCATGTTATATATGCCTATATTATTATCATATGATGTTCACACCTGTTATTACACCTGTTATATCATATGTTACTGTTATTTAATGTTATTCTGTTATTTATATCAGTTATCACCATTGCAAGTTCCCTGTAGATTAGAATCACTATGGGTTGAAATGATACATACCCGAACGGACTTTAGAATAGGGAAAAATCGTTATGGGCTGAAATGATAGGCCTGAATGGTTTTTATTTAATTTATTTTAACTTGGGATTGCGGGTTTGAAATGATAGAACCCGGATTTTTCTTTTTAAACTGCGGATTGAAATGATACATATCTGTATCACTTGACCTAGGCTAAAAAACTATATACAGGCCCGTGGTTATTTTTATAAAGTGTTTTGGATATTTTTAAGTATTTTAAAAATTATAAATTTATGAAATTTGATTTAAATAGATTTTGAAATGTTTTAAAATAAAGAAATTATGATTTTTCTATGTGTTAAAAATGTAATTAATGAATGGTTTAACTGGATTTTTGAAATATAACTTAAGTTGGAAATTTGGAATTTTGGTTAAAAGTGATATTTAGGTTATATAAATAAAATGGATATTAAATTTTATTTGGAAATGGTAAATATGATAATTTGATTAAATTTGAATTTAAGTGATTTATTAAAGTATTATTGATTTTTCTATGAATTTAAGTGGTTAAATAAATGAATGTTTAAAAGTGATCTTTTAAAATATAACTTGACTTGGAAATGTGAAATTTGGTTTTAATTAAAGGTTTAAGTTAATTAAATAAAATTGGAAATTTAGTTAAATTTGTGAAATGGTAATTTAAATTTGAAGTGTTAAGTTATTTGTTGAAATGTGAAGAATTGGAAACTTTTACACTTAAATTTATTAAGTAAATTGTTGAAAATTGGATTTAATTATAAGAAATTTATTGTGAAAAAGATACATGTTAAATGATATGTAAATGAACATTTTAAATGTTAAAATATGATTTTTAAAATGTTTATGTGTTTTAAATTGAAGTTATTTAATTGCTGGAAATACACTAAAAAGCTGGAAATCACTTTTAATAGCATTCAGAAATGCTATGGTTCTGAATTACACTAAAAATTGAATAAAAGGGCTACTACAGCATTTCTGAAATGCTGCAGTTGCTGTAGTTGAACTTATAGGCTAATATTGAACCCAGGTCTATTATAGCATTCTCTGGAAATGCTATAATGGTCTGCAGCCTTTGCTGAAACCAAATTTAACCATTGTTTTGAAATCTGAACTACCGCAGCACTTCTGAAATGCTGTCTTTTCTATTTTGAACTATAATTCAAATAAAACTGAGTTTTAACAGCAGTTTTAAGTGCTGTCTTTACTGAATTAAAAATGTTTTCAAATATAACTTATAGCAGTTGTTTTTAAATGCTGTGAAATGCTGAAATTTTAATAATTAGGGTTTTTGACTTAGTAAACGAACTCAGAATGGTTTGAAATTTTGGAAATTGAATACTTGATTTGAAAATATAATAATTACACTTTTAAAAGGTTTTAATGAATTACTTTGATTGGAATAAACTATTTAAAGGTGATTTGAAATGATAGTAAATGAACGATATCTTTGAATTTAAAAGGTATTTAAAGTTGAATATTTGGATTTGAACTGATAGGATATTTTATTTTAATAAAATGGTTTGAAATGAAGTTTTGTAAGGATATGATATTTTATGATATTAAAATGATTTGAAATGAAGTTTTGAAATGATATGATATTTTAAAAATATGGAAATGGTTTGGAATTGATTTAATCTTTATTTTGATAAAGATTTGGATTTGAAATGATATTCTATTTTGAAGTATAAACTGTTTTTAAACTTATAACCACGGGTTATAATAACGTTGGGTTGTTAAAGAGACCGGGATCGGATATGGACATACTCTCTGCCTTACCGAAAACCACTTTGGCAACTGTGTACGCGGTGGAGATTCCAGAATGAAGTAGGATGGTGGCGACGTTCTTAAGGTATGTTACGTGGACCCAACTCCCGTGAGTTGGCATAAGGTGGCTAAAACAGGAGCGATCTCGGACCAGTAAGGTAGCACCTCTTCTCGGACACATTTCTTCGATATTATACTCTTACTTGTGATTGATTAGATGGCCATCCTCCGATTTGGGAGTGTTGTTCGAGGTGGAACGGTAGTGGCTGCTATGCGTATCCATCAGTCCGTGTGCGTAATTGGTATATCTACCCTGGCATTGCCTAGTTGTGCCGTGTCACCTACCATATCGAGCTTTACTACGATTATGATTTTAAGATCCGACCGCGTTAAGGTTCTCCATCCCCTTAACGCTATTTTCTATATGATTATACTTTACTTATTAGACATTATTATAATAGCGAATATTACTACATAGTAGATATTTTAACGGATCCTTAGAGGATGGGCGGTCCCAAGCATCTTCTAAGTTACTTGTACCTTTATTACAGTTCACTTGAGTTGGTTTACATTATATAAGTATATATTGTCCTGACTCGAGTGTTTTGTGTTTTGCTTTACGCTCGGGTCAGCCTGAGTATTCACAGATTTGGATTTCCACCTTCTGGAGATTTGAATCGCTGGAGATTATTTGCTAGTCTTGTTCTATCAACTTCGGTTCCGTTGTTCTATTCAGCCTGTACTTGGTTATTGTATTGAGACTTCTGCTGTACTTTATTTCTTATGTTGTATCTTATGTAACTCTGATATATTTTCATAGTAGCATCATGAACTACTATTTCTTTTAATTCCGCTGCATTATTACTCTGTGTCTGTGATATGTGATTATATTTATTTACTGTATATTCTGAGATTTGCCAAATTTTAATTACAACGCGGTATTTTGAGCAATTCAACTCCGGCATGAGTGTCTACCTATACACTTATAATGGATGCGAATGGTTGAAAATATCGGGTCGTTACAGTTGGTATCAGAGCTTTGGCTTTGAGGCAAAACTCAGCATATGGAGTAGATTTATTTACAGAATCACTTTCGTTCGAGTTTGAATCTTTTCCTCTTGATTCAAAATTCCTTTGAATTTTTGGAACGTTCCCTGCGGTTCCAAAATTCATTCTTGTCCCTCACTATTCATCTTCTTTTGATTTTGGAGTATCACATAACCCCACTTCGAATGATCTTTATAGTAAATTGGCGGTCTCGCCAATATTCTAATTTTCTTGTAAAGGGGTGAAAATCCTTTACAATCAGCATCGATTAACCAGAGATTTATATTTATCCTTGGTTTAGATTCTAATATCTTTTGTTATTCCAAACTCTATCTCTTGAGATCGAAGGTAGATTTACCCCAGAAAATCCACATTTGATCTTATCCATTAAGTCACAGTTGACCCGGTTAAGGTTGTCCGCGATTTACCTAAGCTTACCCATCTCTCTACTCTGTTTAATCATCTTGTCTTTTGTTCCAATCTATCTTCCAAACATTTTGAACTGTACTTGTAAATTAATGTTTTGTTTTATATTGTGTTGTTTGAGTTGTTGATGTTGATTTGGGTTTCCGATCGATTCGTCTGATCAACGCTATCGATAGGATTTCTAAAACACTTTGACAGAACAAACTGACACAATATTATTTTAAAATTTGGTTTATGAAATAAATTTGGATATATAATTTTATGGAACTTAATAAATTGATTTAAATTG
Organism: Allium fistulosum; assembly: GCA_030737815.1. NCBI lineage: Eukaryota > Viridiplantae > Streptophyta > Magnoliopsida > Asparagales > Amaryllidaceae > Allium > Allium fistulosum. Next base: position 1,252,577,849 of record CM060901.1, read on the forward strand.
ATAATTTGAAATGATAATACTTGATTTATCATTTATTGTTCTACAAATGAATTTATAAATAGTTGTTTATAAATTTATTTGGGAACTGAAATGAATTTAAAACAAGAAAGTTAAAGAATTTAATTTCCGATGGTTTCAAACCTTGTGTTTAAAATTTTTAAAAGGATATTATTTAAAGTATTTTGAATAAAAATTTGTCTCTAAAGAATTTTAAAGTTTAAAAATTTAGTGCTCTTCTCTTTGTCGCTGGAAAATAATTTCGGTGATGACTGCAGCATCATCGACGTTCATTTTCGAGTTTCGAAGTGAAGAAACCATTCTATAGTTTTGCTACAGCTTTATTTTGGAAAATCTGATTGATTTGAATTTCTAAAATATGACTGGATTATAATATATATAAAGATATATGATTTAAATTTGATTTAACATATTATGTATATATAATTACTTATCTCCAAATGGTTTGAAGATGTTCGAAGATTCAAATTCTTAAATTTTATCTTGAAGAATAATTTCAATTATAAGAAGAAAAAAATAAAAAATTTGGATAAATGATTCAAACTTGAGATAATTGAATTGGAAAGTTTTATTTGTATAATACAATTGCATTCAAATATAACTTACCTTAATTTTTTTTTGAAGTTAACAATGTAATTGGATAATATGCAGTATAGAAATGATTTTATAAATAAAATTTGAGTGGTTATAATAAATGTTATACACTTAAATTTTAGTTATAAAAGATTAACAGAGGTAAATAGTGAAAAAAGAATTTAAAGAGATTTTATTTAAATAACTTAATAATCAAATTTGATTTAATATGGAACCTTAAGTCTAACCTAGGAATTTTAATAATGGTTATTTCCTGAAACGAATATGATGTATAATAAATAATGTATCTTTGAATAGATAAAATAAAATACATTGGAATTGGACATTTAGTAATAAAGTTTATTTAACTTGAATTCATAGTTTAATTGATGTCTAAATGAATAAATGTGTAAAGGAATTTGATTGTTATATTTGCTATGATAAATATTTTATTTATGAAATAGATATGTCTTGAAAAATGAATAATTATGATTTAAATAGTTAAAATGTATTTTATCATCACTAAAATTTGATAATTGAGAATTTGGTTTTCAAATGAAATTTTAAGTGTAACTTATTAAAGGAATATCTATTTATGAAATGGGTATTTTAAATAAAGTGTTAGGTTATGTGTTAAATTAAGAGCTAACTAAAATAGTGAACTTTTAACTTAATAAATGAAGTATAGTTTGATTTGAATATTCCATTCATAAAGTTTGTTTAATAAGTCATAAGTTAAATGATATCCAAATAAATATTTCTGGAATTGAACTGATTTGAAATATTAATATATCTACTGTAGCATTTTATAAGTACTACTATTTTGAAAATACAATGTTTTGGAAATTTTTATAATTAAATGAACTTAGAAATGTTACAACTTTAAAATGAATATTATTTGACCTTGAACTAAAATGGTTTAAATGAAGATTACTTTTTTTAGGGTGTTATGATTTTCTAAGTATTATGTTTTTTTTAAAAAAAAGAATAACTTGTCCAAAGTGTTATGATTTTAGCAGTCTGATTTCCAAATGATAAACATCCCTAAATTGTTATGATTTCAAAGCATTATGGTTTTAAATTTATTATCTGGTTTTGTTTTTTCCAAACTATCTTTTGGTTGTCCTTATTTCCCTTATCTTGTTACAGAATGGGAAGGTTATTGCTTATACCAGTCTATTTAGAAATTTTTCTGTAATCTATGATAATCTTTGTTACTCATCTGGATCTGAACACTGTTTTTCCATTCATAGACTGTCGGTCAAGTGAAAGGGAGATTCAGACTCTAGAGGATCTTTTTCGTGCTTATATTCTAGATTTGATCACCTCCATCTTGTTAAACTTACCTATAACAATAATTATCAGGTGTAATTCCAATCGTCTTATCATCTTGTCTTAATTCTATTTCATTCTATCTTTTTCTGTGCTTTCCCGTACCTCGTTCCTTTTCGGGGACGAAAAGTTTTGAGTGGGGGAGAGTGTAACAACCCTGTATTTTTCAAATATTTTTTTAATTGATTTTTCCAGATTCAAAAGCTTTATTTATGAAAATAATAAATTTTGTTATTTTAAATATAAACTTTGACTTTGATGTGGATTAGAATTCCAAATATGACTAAATTTAATATTTCCTGAAAATGTGAATTTTGGTCAATAGTCAAACTTTGACTTTTAAGTTTAAATTTTTAATAGTTTGAAATTATAAATTTTATCTTTTATTATGAAAATATATTTAATAACTTGAACACTACTTTTCGTTTCGTTGAAAACGGAGTTAAAATGTAAAAGTTATGTACATTTCAATTTTTAGTATAATTTGTTTATTTGTGCAATTTTGCCTATTTTAAATTTTTTTAAATCATATTTTATTTCTTATATTTTGTTTTAATATGTTTTAATATTTTTTTTATGTATATTTTGTCTTTTTATGTTTTTAAATTGACAATAGTATTTTTCCAAAATTTACTGTATTTATTTTTCATTTTTAAAGGCTGTTTTCCTATTTTCTGCTATTTTCTTCATTAAAAATTATATGTAAATTAAATTTTAAATATTTATTTTGTGAATATATTTTTATTTTATATATTATTTATGTTTAAAAATATATTGCAAGCTCATATGAATTTTCTAAAAATTTTTCTATTCAATTTCAAAATTTTCTAGTCTAGTTCACTGTTTTAACTATTTTCCTTAATTCTACTTTATATAATCAATAAATATTATATATATTTTTATATTTTATCAAATTTTCGAATTTTTAACTAGAATTTCTGTTATTATCAGAAATATAAACTTATAAAAATGAATTAAAGAAATTTGAAAGGCCTTAAACTTTCTATCTTCCTAAGGCCCTTTTATTTTCTAACCCTTCTACTTTTTAACCTAACTTTTCATTCAATTGGCAACATCTCCTCATTTCTTCAGCCGCCACTTTTTTTTTTCTCTCATTCACGAAATTCCAAAGCTCCTAAACCCTAAAAAAAATATGGCTTCCATTCTCCTCTTATCTTCTTCCTTTATCTCTTCTTTACTTCACAATTTCCATTGATTTTGCCTTCCTCCTCTTCTAGCTTTGCTTGGCCTCTACCACCTTCATCTCCACCATCCTCTCCACCTTCAGCCCCACCACCATCTACAGCAACACCTCCTCCTCCTCCACTGACCATGACAAGCCATGCCCATCCATTTAAGTTAGCACCACAAAATTGCACAAAAACCCTTCCAAACAATGCCTAAACCACATATGCTTCACCACCACCTTCATCTATCACCTTGGCCACCCCTAGAACCACCACCACCAGCAACTACATGACCTTTGGCTGCTGCTGCACCATCACCCTCCACTGTCCAGACCTGTACCATGCATGGCTGAGCCAAGCAATGACCAAGTCGAGCCTTGTTGTGACCAAAACTTCACCTATTTGCCTTGTCCATTAATATTCTTCATGTTGCATCTCCTACCCTTCACATCACTTCATGTTGCCATGCTTAGGTGTGCTAAACCTGACCTATATGATGCTAACCTGAGCCCAAACACATCATGGCTGAGCACTTGATCCCCTATGGTCAAGCATTTGAATGGTAAAGGCAAAGTCTTGTCTTTATTGCTTTGTATTTCAATTTGTTCAACATTGTTTTATGTTAAGTATATTCATGTGCTATATTGTTTTGTCTTGTTTGGGTATTGTTTACAAGATGATATCTTGGCTATTTTCTCCACTCAAATCAAAGGTCGTGCCTTCTGGATCCGTTGTGTCATTCTAATTGATATCTCCAGCATAAAAAGGTGAGTTATTCTCACCAGACAATATGTACCTATATAACTAGTAAATTTACACCCTGTGAATCTGTAGAAATATATTATCATGTTATATATGCCTATATTATTATCATATGATGTTCACACCTGTTATTACACCTGTTATATCATATGTTACTGTTATTTAATGTTATTCTGTTATTTATATCAGTTATCACCATTGCAAGTTCCCTGTAGATTAGAATCACTATGGGTTGAAATGATACATACCCGAACGGACTTTAGAATAGGGAAAAATCGTTATGGGCTGAAATGATAGGCCTGAATGGTTTTTATTTAATTTATTTTAACTTGGGATTGCGGGTTTGAAATGATAGAACCCGGATTTTTCTTTTTAAACTGCGGATTGAAATGATACATATCTGTATCACTTGACCTAGGCTAAAAAACTATATACAGGCCCGTGGTTATTTTTATAAAGTGTTTTGGATATTTTTAAGTATTTTAAAAATTATAAATTTATGAAATTTGATTTAAATAGATTTTGAAATGTTTTAAAATAAAGAAATTATGATTTTTCTATGTGTTAAAAATGTAATTAATGAATGGTTTAACTAGATTTTTGAAATATAACTTAAGTTGGAAATTTGGAATTTTGGTTAAAAGTGATATTTAGGTTATATAAATAAAATGGATATTAAATTTTATTTGGAAACGGTAAATATGATAATTTGATTAAATTTGAATTTAAGTGATTTATTAAAGTATTATTGATTTTTCTATGAATTTAAGTGGTTAAATAAATGAATGTTTAAAAGTGATCTTTTAAAATATAACTTGACTTGGAAATGTGAAATTTGGTTTTAATTAAAGGTTTAAGTTAATTAAATAAAATTGGAAATTTAGTTAAATTTGTGAAATGGTAATTTAAATTTGAAGTGTTAAGTTATTTGTTGAAATGTGAAGAATTGGAAACTTTTACACTTAAATTTATTAAGTAAATTGTTGAAAATTGGATTTAATTATAAGAAATTTATTGTGAAAAAGATACATGTTAAATGATATGTAAATGAACATTTTAAATGTTAAAATATGATTTTTAAAATGTTTATGTGTTTTAAATTGAAGTTATTTAATTGCTGGAAATACACTAAAAAGCTGGAAATCACTTTTAATAGCATTCAGAAATGCTATGGTTCTGAATTACACTAAAAATTGAATAAAAGGGCTACTACAGCATTTCTGAAATGCTGCAGTTGCTGTAGTTGAACTTATAGGCTAATATTGAACCCAGGTCTATTATAGCATTCTCTGGAAATGCTATAATGGTCTGCAGCCTTTGCTGAAACCAAATTTAACCCTTGTTTTGAAATCTGAACTACCGCAGCACTTCTGAAATGCTGTCTTTTCTGTTTTGAACTATAATTCAACTAAAACTGAGTTTTAACAGCAGTTTTAAGTGTTGTCTTTGCTGAATTAAAAATGTTTTCAAATATAACTTATAGCAGTTGTTTTTAAATGCTGTGAAATGCTGAAATTTTAATAATTAGGGTTTTTGACTTAGTAAACGAACTCAGAATGGTTTGAAATTTTGGAAATTGAATACTTGATTTGAAAATATAATAATTACACTTTTAAAAGGTTTTAATGAATTACTTTGATTGGAATAAACTATTTAAAGGTGATTTGAAATGATAGTAAATGAACGATATCTTTGAATTTAAAAGGTATTTAAAGTTGAATATTTGGATTTGAACTGATAGGATATTTTATTTTAATAAAATGGTTTGAAATGAAGTTTTGTGAGGATATGATATTTTATGATATTAAAATGATTTGAAATGAAGTTTTGAAATGATATGATATTTTAAAAATATGGAAATGGTTTGGAATTGATTTAATCTTTATTTTGATAAAGATTTGGATTTGAAATGATATTCTATTTTGAAGTATAAACTGTTTTTAAACTTATAACCACGGGTTATAATAACGTTGGGTTGTTAAAGAGACCGGGATCGGATATGGACATACTCTCTGCCTTATCGAAAACCACTTTGGCAACTGTGTACGCGGTGGAGATTCCAGAATGAAGTAGGATGGTGGCGACGTTCTTAAGGTATGTTACGTGGACCCAACTCCCGTGAGTTGGCATAAGGTGGCTAAAACAGGAGCGATCTCGGACCAGTGAGGTAGCACCTCTTCTCGGACACATTTCTTCGATATTATACTCTTACTTGTGATTGATTAGATGGCCATCCTCCGATTTGGGAGTGTTGTTCGAGGTGGAACGGTAGTGGCTGCTATGCGTATCCATCAGTCCGTGTGCGTAATTGGTATATCTACCCTGGCATTGCCTAGTTGTGCCGTGTCACCTACCATATCGAGCTTTACTACGATTATGATTTTAAGATCCGACCGCGTTAAGGTTCTCCATCCCCTTAACGCTATTTTCTATATGATTATACTTTACTTATTAGACATTATTATAATAGCGAATATTACTACATAGTAGATATTTTAACGGATCCTTAGAGGATGGGCGGTCCCAAGCATCTTCTAAGTTACTTGTACCTTTATTACAGTTCACTTGAGTTGGTTTACATTATATAAGTATATATTGTCCTGACTCGAGTGTTTTGTGTTTTGCTTTACGCTCGGGTCAGCCTGAGTATTCACAGATTTGGATTTCCACCTTCTGGAGATTTGAATCGCTGGAGATTATTTGCTAGTCTTGTTCTATCAACTTCGGTTCCGTTGTTCTATTCAGCCTGTACTTGGTTATTGTATTGAGACTTCTGCTGTACTTTATTTCTTATGTTGTATCTTATGTAACTCTGATATATTTTCATAGTAGCTTCATGAACTACTATTTCTTTTACTTCCGCTGCATTATTTTACTCTGTGTCTGTGATCTGTGATTATATTTATTTACTGTATATTCTGAGATTTGCCAAATTTTAATTACAACGCGGTATTTTGAGCAATTCAACTCCGGCATGAGTGTCTACCTATACACTTATAATGGATGCGAATGGTTGAAAATATCGGGTCGTTACATAATCCCATAAGCAATTTCTAGGTTTTGATCAAATATAATTATTACAAAGTACACCAAGAGCGACATATAAAGATTCCCCCTTGGATGATCAAAGTACTAAATAGACATATAAGTCTTAATACATCACAGCAGAAATAAAACTAAATAACAACTCCTAAATAGCTAACTTTGCCTCGTGCACATCTTCGGAAGCTTTATTCGTCCACCTACTATAACATCCCCTATCTAGAGGGCCAAAACTAAGCGCTACAAATGCTGTAGTCATACATAGTATTAGCTTCCGTTGACTAAATACGGCTATGTTAATGCTGTTTATAATATTAGAAGCACTTGAATATGAAAAAAAACACAGATTTCAAATAACTTTTACTTCATTACATTTAAAACAGATGTTCCTGATGAACGTATTTTTCTGCATTTTAAACCGTTTGTTTCATATATTTTATTTTAATAAAGCGGTATTATACGGGTATTATATTGTGGTTTTGCAGATTATAGATTCCGAAGTGCAACGTTGAAATTAACCGGTTGTGCCGTCCATTGGTTCAAAAGTCACGCAGCAAAGAGTGCAACATTTTGAGCACCAAATAAATCAAAGCAAAAGCACATATCATTTCAAAAATACCAACTCACCTTCATATTTTGTCAAGCACAGTCACATTTGGTTAAAAATGAGAAAAATTCAAGATTAGCTCACGTGTGTAATTGGGCTTCATTTAAGATTTAAAGCATTGTCACATTTTCAAGTAAGGTGGGACCATTGCAAGGAGCAGCTCACTTACTCTTTGTATGCCATATTTCAAAGCTTCAGTATATGTCTCAAAACATGGTAACGTGAGTACCAATTCAAGCAATGGCCACGTGGCCACATTATTTTCTTTCACCAATTGAAGCTTGAACAGGTCAATACATATATTTCGGCAGAGTAAGTGATGTGGACCCGAATAGCAGGACTTGATTTCGGAGCTGAAGTCTATAAATATAGCATAGAGCAAAACAGAGAATGATCTCTTACCCTTCACTCTCTTCTTCGAGTTTAGTTTCAATCTCAGTAGTGTTATTTTTTATTTCGGGACAGAATACGTAGGGTTGTTAATTAGATTTAGCAACTTATTTATTCTTGTTCTTAGTTATTTTCTGCACTTTTTCTAGTCAGTTAATAAATTCAGTTCATTTTATTTCAGTTGTTTGCTCTTTTATTTTATTTTAAGCAATTTTATTTTCTGCTCTAATTTTTACAATTTTATATTTTGGTTGCAATTTTGATTAGATTCGAAATCGATTTAAAGTATATTATTGTTTTTATTTCCTGTTCAAGAACCACCATCGAATTTGTTTAACACGCCTAAGATTTAAATATGGATTTCAAATATTTTAAAACACAATTCCCTGTGTTCGACCTGCATACTACACGCCGGTGCGCTTGCAGAATTAATTAAAATTTGTGCTTTTCTAATCAATAGAAAAGTCGCAACAGTTCCATATTCAACTTATATAATCCCAGTACGTTCCCAGTCACAAATAAAATATACTTATTACAAAATACGCCAAGAGCGGTATATGAAGATACCCCCTTGGATGATCAAAGTCATAGAGTCATAATAGACTTAATACAAAACACAACGGAAATACATCAAACATAAAACAAGAACTGCAACTCTTAAATATCTATCCGTTTGCCTCCTGCATGCCTCCGGTAGCCTTATTTGTCATCCTACTAAAACCTGAAAAGACCTTAACCCCACAGCCTACTCAAATTAACTTTGAGCACCCGAGAGTTTAAGGGGAAAACATAAACTTCAAGTCAGACATTAAGCCTGGTATGAATAATATTATACATCCCGGAATATATATGTTAAGTGAGACCACGCCGCTTAGCGGAACTGGTTTCCCCTTACTAACATCCTTTTAAAACATATCTTTGCAAAACCTTTTCCTACAATCAAAACTGGTTAAATACTGTAAAACAATCATTATGTAAACATACATAAATATTAGGTAATAATGAATTATCTGTTCAAACACATAAGTTTTGTCTGGATAACTTTTAACCTTTGGCTGACTTTGGTCTACCAGACAATATAATCAAAATTAATCTAACACCTGTTAGCTATTCTTCTTTTGGATTATTTATCCTGAACTATCTGTTAAATACTTCACTTCTGGACGGTCCGCCCTTAACTATCTGTTAAATACTTCTTTTCTGGACGGTCTTCCCTAACTTAATCATCTCCCAGGTCTTCCTAATCCTAATGGTTTTTCGGGATCACCAATAACCTATATGTATACAAACATATATTCCTTTCGGTGTGTAATCATAATTTTAGTCTACTTGTGACAAAGCCCTACACACTGGAATTTTGGACAACAATTAGCTGGAGCTAATAGCTAATGTATAGGGAGCGACCTCATACTAGTCCCATCTGGTATTCTAATATCCGAGTCATTTTCACTTAAGGATCCCCTCCCATAATTTTCCTTGAAAACATTTTCAAATTGATTTAAAACTTTTAAATCAAACTTAAACAAGGAAAAGTATATAATCGATACGCTTTACTCAAAATCAAATCACCATGTTATATATATCTTCTTTACTCAAATCTTAGTTGATGGAAACATTTGACACTTGAAAGAACCTCTTTCTAAATCTTTGAAAGCACCTCTTTCCAAAACCAAGTGAAAACCTTTTAATTACCTAGGCCAACATGCTAAAACCTTACCTTCCAATACAATTCATCAAACCTTTCGAAACCAATGAAAAGTAAACCTTTCGAAAGCAATGAAACTTTGGACATCCTTCTTTAAAAATCTCTTTAAAACATTACCTTAGAAAAACCTTGGAAAACCTTCCATCTTAACCTTTCGAAACCATTGAATAAAAACCTTTCGAAATCATTCATCAAACATTTCAAAACCAATGGACTAAAATCTTTCGAAACCATTCATTAAACCTTTCGAAATCATTCAACTAAAACCTTTCGAAATCATTGAACTTAAACCCTTCGAAATCATTCAACTTAAACCTTTCAAATTCATTGAACTTAAACCTTTCGAAATCATTCAACTTAAACCTTTCGAATTCATTGAACTTAAACCTTTCAATCATTCAACTTAAACCTTTCGAAGTCATTGAACTTAAACCTTTCGAAATCATTCAACTTAAACCTTTCGAAGACTTACTGGGTTCCATTTAAAACAAGTGGAAAACCTTCTTTTAAAACCTTTCGTCTTCATTGGAAGCAACCTGTCGAGCTCATCGGAAGGTCTGCTTCAAAAGCTTTAAAACATTTTATTTAAAACAACATGCCACAGTCGTTAAAACAACTCCTTCAAAAACTTGGGTTATTCTTCAGTTTATAAAACACGGGTAAATCACCTAAGTCGAAAGCTTCCTTTCGAAAGCACAGAGAAGCAGCTAGTTTTAAAACAAGTAAACCTTTCGTCTTTGTTGAAAGGTTCAAAACAAAACCAAACAAAGGCGGCAATAACCTTTTGACTGCATCGAAAGGTTTCAAAACAAAATAGTGATAAATGAATAGTAACCTTTCGACTGTGTCGAAAGGTTTAAAACCTTTATTTTAAACATTTGACCTAGTTGAAAGCAACCAAGTCGAAAGCTCTTATTCAAAAGCAAAGCTGGTGATTCTTTAGCTTATAAAACAAACATACTTCATCCCCTTCGGCAACCAACCTTTCAACTAAGAACCCTTCGATTCTGTCTAATTCATTCGTACCAAGTAACTTGATACTATATGCATTGGTTTAACCTTGTCGAAAGCTTTGAACCTCTCGACCTTGTCGGAAGGTCTGGGTCGGAAGGTTTAATACCAGAATTGGCTGAAACATGCCAAAAGTATGATTTCTTTGTTTTTAACTTAAAAAGGATAATTTTCAACTAACCTGCCTTTATTTTTCAAATTCACATTGGTTAACAAATACTTTTTAGAAAAGTGCTGCCACTATTTTTCAGAATTAAATATTCATTTTATTTTATAATATGACCCTTCTCCTTAATTAAATATATAAAACATTTAAGTCCCATACCTTAAATAATTATATATATATTCATCCAATAACTTAGGAAAAATCTGGAAAAATCCCAGATAATCTATTTCAATATGTTTTCCAACATATAAAAATTTCAAACCCAAATAATTGTTATTTTAGCCGTAAATAATTTATAACCCAATAAATCATTTTCTTGACTAGAAAATTTATATAAAATCCACATTAATTCAAAAAATTATGAAAATTGAAACCCATCTCTAAAATATCATTTCTGACCTATATTTAAATATTCAAGGCATTTGGATTCATCTAATAGGGTTTTCTTATAAAACATATCATAAAAGCTAACATGAACATATATAATTCATCCACAAGCATATATATAACTTTAATCATCAAAACATGACATATACTAGTAAAAACATTTCGGATCTAATCAAAAACCGAAAACCATATAAAAATGGGATGTAGTAATTATTCACCTTAGCTTTGAGATCAAAAGATGTAAGATTTGATGTTGATTATGTTGATTATCTTCCTTTACTTGAATCCTAGCTTCAATCTTCTCTTGAGAACAATAATGGTGGCCGGCCTTTGATGTTTTAGTTTGCTAAAATGACAATGAACATGAGTACTATTTCCTAAGGTTTAGGGTATAAGCCCTTCTCCTATTTCCCATATTGCCCTTCTCATATCCTAACACATTAGCTTATGTTATTTCCTTTTAGTTTATACACTAACATGACATGGATACCCTTAGCTAATCAATTCTCAACTTATTAATCTCTACATTATTTTATTTAATTTTGTTAACTAAGCATTCTAAATAATGTTATAAAAATATGGGGTGCTACAGACTCCCTACCTTAAAGAATTCTATCCTTGAAATTACGATAAGGTACACAATAAAAACAATCAGAGGTAAACATACCATCAAACAACTATGGATAAGCATCTCTAATCCTGCTCTCAGTCTCCCAAGTACAGTCTCTAGCATCGTCACTCCACTGAACCTTTACTAACTTGACTGTCTTGTTTCTTAACTTCTTATCTTTGGCCACAGTCTGAATACGCTTTCTAACTATAGTCAAGTCCATCTCTACTACTAAATCCTCTAATACTGTAGGTGCTATAGTAGTCTCTGGGTTTCTAATACATTTTCTAAGATGAGAAATATGGAATACATCATGGACTCCAGCCAAACTGCTCGGTAACTCTACTCTATAAGCGAGTTTCCCGATCCTCTCAACAATATGAAAAGGTCCAATGAATCTAGGTGCTAACTTCCCTGACTTTCCAAATCTAATCACACCCTTCATCGATGAAACCTTAATAAACACATAGTCTCCAAACGAGAATTCCAAATCTTTCCTTCTTCTGTCAGCATAACTTTTCTGCCTAGACTGAGCTTCCTTCATCCTAGCTCGGATCAACTCAATCTTCTCTACGGCTTCTTACACAAAATCTGGACCAAGAATCAATCTATCCCGGTCTCCGCAACATACGGGAGATTTGCATGGTCTTCCTTATAAAGCTTCAAACGGTGCCATCCTAATACTAGTCTGATAACTATTGTTATGCGAGAACTCGACTAAATGGAGATGGTCTTCCCATGATCCCCTGAATTCCAATGCACAAGCTCTTAACAAATCCTCCAAGACTTTGTTAACTCTTTCCATTTGCCCACAGTTTGTGGATGGTAAGCGGTACTCATATTAAGCTTGGTTCCTAATACTTTCTGTAGACTCTTCCAGAACTCACTAGTAAACAATGAATCTCTATCACTGACAATACTGCTAGGAATCTCGTGCACTCTAACCACATTCTTCATAAATAACTTCACCAAAATAGGTGCCATCCTAGTTGACTTTACCGGAATGAAATGAGCACTCTTAGTCAGTCTATGCACTATAACCCATATACTTTCATTTCCTCTACTAGATCTTGGGAACCCATCAATAAAATTGATTGAGATAGAATACCATTTCCACATCGGAACTTCTAACGGTTGAAGCAATCCGCTTGGCTTCTGGTGTTCAACCTTTGCTTTTTGGCAATTCAAGCACTGCCTAACACATACACCAATGTCCACTTTCATACCTTCCTAGAAGAAACTTCTCTTCATATCCTGATACATCTTCGTTTCTCCTGGATGGATAGTGAACTTCGAACGATGACATTCATCCAAAACTTCCTTCCTCATGTCTCCTACATCGGAACACACAATCTACCCTTCTTTCTTAACCACCCTTTCTGGTCAAGACTGAAATCCTTTAAGTCATCGCCCTATGTTCCTTCCCTTAACCTTCTGATCCATTCAGCCGAAACAGATACCTCCTCCCAGTTAGAAGTTACCGTCTCAGCCATTACCGGTCGAACTTCTAAACTAGACAATACAACACTTCCTGCACTAGAACCTGCCTCGGATCTAAACTGCACTCTACAAGCTGTTAATGCTTCTAAGTCTTTCCACTCAGCAATCATAGCCAATACAACATTATGATATTTCCTGCTAAGTGCATCCGCTGCCTTGTTTCCTTTTTCGGGTCTATACTCAATTCCAAAATCATAAGCAGCAATAAACTCCAACCATCTCTGTTGTCTCATGTTCAGTTCCTTCTGAGAGAACAAGTACTTCAATGACTTATGATCCATATAAAGCTCAAATCGCTCTCCCAACAGATAATGCCTCCAGACCTTTAAAGCAAATATAATTGCAGCTAACTCTAAATCATGCGTTGGATACCTAACTTCATGTGGTCTGAGCTGTCTAGAAGCATAAGCAATCACTTTACCTCTTTGCATTAACACAGCTCCCAATCCAGTTCCACATGCATCAGTATAAACAATCAAATCTTGATTCCCCTATGGAACCACAAACACCAGTGCATGTGTCAATAGGTGTTTCAAGCTCTGGAATGCTTCCTCACACTTATTAGTCCATATAAACTTCACATCTTTTCGCGTAAGCTTAGTCATCGGTCACCATCTCGGGTCTCTTCACTACAAGAAAACTTATTATTAGTTGCACTAATTAGTAGCGTTTAATGCTAAGTGCAACTAATAATCATTTATAATAAGTAAATAGATATGTAGTCGCTACCAAATGCTCCTACCAAGAATTTTGGTGAAATTTTTTTGCCGGTCGCTCATATCTCTCTTTATTCCCTAAACAAAAACATTTCTTACTTTCATTTAGAAAAAAAAGACAAGAGAAGCTTAGAATTCTACCGCCATCCTCTACTCCATGCTTCCCTACATGACCCCTCCAATCTCGTCCATTCCTTAACCTCTGTCTCGTCTAACCCACTTCCATCTAATCCACTTTTCGTCTCCATCGGTCCTTGACTTCTGTTTCAAAGCTAAGAAACCCTAGAATTGGCTTACCTCATTATGGTTCACATCCCGATTTTCTCACAGTGCCCTAACATACTCTTATGATTTTGGTAGGTGATATATGGATACATTAGTTGAATTTTGAATTGATATATAAAGAATAATGGCATGGAATTTTATGATTTGCAAACATTTGGAGCAACGGTTCAGGTAAAACGTAAATTTTTTATGTTAATTTCTTTGGTTTATGTTCATTATCTATATAATAGTTGTTCGATTCATGAAAATGTTATAAATATCTTGAATTTGTTGTCTGTTAAATATTATTTAAGGCTGACCACCTTTATCCAGTATGCTTATCATTCGCTTGTCCTGTTTATAAGAGCCTGTTAACTAGCAAGTTAGTTAGCAGGGTGAGCAATCTATGTCTGCTGTAGTAGCATGGTCCCTACTATTCCCTTGTTTCTTCTTTCTCTCCATCTTTTGGTTATTACGTTTTACTTGAATATAAAGCATATGCCTCTTTTAGCCTTAATATATATATATACACACACAGTATTAAGCTATGCATAACCTAATGAATTGTAACACCCCACATTTTATTGGCAGTTAAATTAAAATAAATTTAATTAATAACTATGAAAACAGTGAAAATTAATTTTTTGCTAATGTTGGAATTTGACCACGAAACTTATACCATTGTGTTTGTGACATTTTCTGATCAACTTCTATATACAATGTTTTCTGAATGGACTTCAAACGGAGAAGTTATAGCCGTTTGAAGTTTTAGCGTCAGAAACAATTACATATGCAAACATGGAAATTTTATCAATTATTAACATTTGCAATTAATTCAAAGGATATTTGTAAAAGTAGTAACAAATTTCTTATGTTTGTAATGAATGTATATTATTAAGAGAATTAGATGTAAAAGGAAAAAATAAGGGGAATAATTAACATTGCAAATAGAATCAGCTAAAAAGTGCAATTAATTAATAGGTGAATTAATATTGGAGATTAATATATAACGTGTGTGTATATATATCAGATCCCTCAATTTAAAGAGGTTTACATATAAATGTAACAAATAAATGTTCAAATTAAAATCTGGATATATTTACATATATGCATATTAAATATATATGTTAATTGAATGGTGGAACTAATTGACATGCCAATTAATGAAACGTTATAATGTGTAAAATAATAATTAAGGAAATTAACTAATAGAGGTGACATGTTAATCTATTAATAGGGCTATTAATTAGGATTGTAGTGTATTCAGTAGAAAATGTCAATTAATAAGGAAAAGAAATAATAGTTGACCTAGATTTAAACGTGTACATATAACCAGTATATTGCTGCACATAAAAATTAATTGAAGGATCAATTAAGTAGAGGATTAGTTAGGTAATTGGTGGGCTACATCTATATAAGAGAGAACCTGATGTAATTCGTTCCATCAGTTGTCACTTTCTTCATCCCTCTCTTACAGTAAACAATGGCTTCTTTCTTCATTCTTTTCTCCTATTTCTCACAAATCTTCACCAAATAAATCCAAATGAAATAAATGTGAACAAAATAGAGAAATTGCAATAAAGAAAAAGAGAGAAGTTGTGGAACGGCGTAGTAATTTTAGAAGATAGAGATTTAAAGAAATATCTTGCAGTTACGGATTATTGTTTATAGCATTATTTAGTATTAAAATATGGAAATGGATTTTTAGTACAGTTTTCATAACCAACCAAATAGAATAGAACTACTTCCTAGAATATAAGAAAATAAAGTAAAGAATTGAAGGAATCAAGTTAATTATTAGATAAGACTAAAAGCTATAAACAAAAATGTACCTAGATCTGCATTTACTGCGCATATAATAGAATAAAAGTAAAGCAGTTATTATGATAAGTAAATTTATGAATCAGACGTAGTCCCAAACCAAGATTGTTATATAATATAAGAGAGATAAAGAGAATTCAATATCATAATAAAAGAAGACAGACTAGAATAGAAAAGAGATGCTTGTAATTATATTTATAATGTACAGATTACAAAAGAAAATAAAAGTGACAATTACAAGTAAAATTATAATATAGGTTATAATTAAGTAGAAAGAACAGAAAATGCTTATTTAAGACATAAATTAATTTAATAAGCAAATAGAGCAGAAATAATAGAAGAGGCTTATTTTAATAAACTTAAGACTTAAATTAAGTTAATAAGCAAGATAATAGAAGTGGCCCATACCAACAACATTCCCTTTCAGTCAGGAACTGATGGTCTCACAATAGTTAGGTGAGGCTGGGAAAAGATTATGCTAATTAGGGTAAATAAGTAGCCAACAGAATAAGAAAAGTAAACTAAACGCAAAATAAAAGATTAGACTTAGGGTCTAATAAAAGAGTGAGATGTGTTTGGAGCAGCCAAAGGATGAAGAGCCTAACGAAGCACTTCATCACAGCTTTCAGCACAGAAGAAGCACGTCCAACTTAGTTATTTTGGGCTAGAAAGATGTACGAGACTTCATCGGGACGTGAGGGTACTCTAGGATGGCCCTCTGGGGTAGGCGTAGCGGAGCAGTCCTCCAGAGGCAGTTCTGTAGGTGTTCCATCAAAAGAGTATGCCTTGACTGCTTATTTCATGGCAGGACCATTGCAGGCAGTCAAAAGGGGTTGATGTTTGGAGTAGGATATTCGTATGTCCCAGTAGTTGCAAGTAAGTTTTAGTGGGCGGGACCCAAAAGGATAGTCACATGCGGATATCGGGCCAGCATTAAAACCAAGAAGCGAGTTCGGGAAAGACTAGAGTTAAACCAATAGTCTAATGAACCTTTCACTATCAAGACATTGGATGAGGGGTGCAACCAATTGGATGTTTAGATTGTTTGCAGTGTGGCACCGCCACTTTGCTTTTTAGAGGTCTTTCGATTAGTTGAGGGTGGCTACGTGGGGACATAACCACGATAAGAAAAGAGACAGAACAAATATAATATATGTATTGTAGGCCTAACAGGGCAGTCCATTACCGAAATAGAAAATCCCCGACTGAGCTCAGTACAAGGTAGACCTTGTTAAGCGAGATTCAGGGGGTAGACAGAACGATTACGTATAGTCCTCAAGGTACACACTGGGTGGTACATTGTGGATGTCCGAGCATTAGTATAGACTAGTGCAGACGCAGTTTTACGTTTTCATAGTAGACGATGGAACATCTGTATTGTAGGCCTTATGAGGCAGTCCTTTATAGATGTAGTCACAGAACGCCATAGTAGCAAGACGATGGAGTCCTTTGCGAGGAGGATACAAAAGGTACTATGGGTAGTATCTAGGACCGATGTGGTCAAGGGGCATATAGCTATATATATATATATATCAGTTATTAGGTTTTAATCTACTAGGGAGTAGATGGGCACGATTCACGCACTGAGGCGAGAGTATTATAAACCCAATAAACCTAATATAACAGTAAATGGAAATAAAACGGTATATGTAGAATTAAGCTTAGAAGTGTATAATTTGTCCATTCACCAGAACTTTAGTTCTGACCCCCTCCTCATAACATTCTATAGGTTAGGTAGATGACAGAGACTTTCCAGCTTTGAGACACTTGTTTAGAAAGTGTTATTTTATTGGTGAGTATTTACTTACTATTATATTTTAGTCAGTTCCGTTAGGAGATATTTATCTGAGCTCTGATATATTTATCTTTGCCTATTTTGCAGGATAACAGATACTCAACTCGAGTTTCAGTGGGCTTGGATTTTAGCATTTTTTCGAAAAATCTGGATTCACTGGGATTCGAGTTGTTACATGAATTACATGTAGTGCGTCTAATACTACACAGGCAAAAGGAAATATTTGGGTCATTCAAGTGGTGTAAAATATCACTATAGAAGAACCTGAATTTACTTCTTTTTCTATAATGTTTACATAGATTTAATAATATTATAGTTTTTTTTGTAATATATTTTAGTTTTTATTTAGAGCTATACTTTTTGATTGTAGTGACTTGACCGTGTGTTGAATGAATGAATAGAATGCCTGATCTTGATTAATTGGATGTTGTACGCTGTCCAAGTTTAGTAATTCAGGGTAAATTATTTTTGGTAGCAATACATTTCTCATTCAATGTGCAATCAGTAGTATATGCGTTACTAACCGATTATAAACTGAAAGAGTTTACTAGTTTGTACTGCATATATAAGTATAAACTCTTTTTATAGTATTTAAAACAATAAATTCTTATTAGAAAGATAATAGAATGAAATACTATGGATTATATGTAAAAGTGGTTGTTTTGTAAAACGAAAAAAAATTATGCGATTACTAGGAAAATGGCTTTACTTCCTTGATAAAATATAATTTTTTATGTTAGTTTCTTTAGTTGATATTCATTATCTATACAATAGTTGTTCGATTAACTTTGCTATGTGTTGAATATTATTTAAGGTTAACCACCTTCATGGTATCCAGTATTTTTGTTGACACATCATTCTCTAATCTATCACCTGCTTGTCCTATTTATGCTCCTTGCACTCTTTTTAACTTTTTGTCAATTGTTTGCCCAAGGTGGGTGATGGATGAGTTTTTCTCATATAGCTATGCAAAATTTGGTATATGTGTTTAGTTATGACTTTAAAGCTTTGTTTTGTACACCTATGCGGACTTGTTGAAAACATGTAAATGAAGGTTACAGGTTGCATGCATAAATTTGCAATATTTTAGAATCTAGTTAGTGCATCCACTCCTTGGTTAATGCTCGGCACTTTGTTGGATAAACTTGTTTTTTTCCCACACTTATGCTATCAAAATTTTGATTTAGATTGCGGACATATATCAATCTTTCAGTTAATAGAAAGGACCGGAAAATGCTTGAAAGACTACGCGACAAAAGGAAGCAAAGCTCGATCTGTTTAAAGAGAGAATGAACTACTAATCAAAAAATTCATATTACAAAGTTTGTACATTATTTGAAATTGACCTTGATGCTTGCCTTGAGAATGTAGATACACTAATGTGTCCTAATTAACAGATAAGACTGTGTACATTTATACATTTTTGCATCAAGTTACATGATTTGTTTAACAAACCAAATTACTTTTGTTTGTTACAATACTAAGACCATGTTGCTTCCATGTCTTAACCAACTTTACTACATTACAAAACCATATATGACCAACATTAACTTCATTATCTCTTCAGTCTTCCATACAAATATAACAATAACCTGGTTATCAAAAACACATACACCGTTAACTTCTCCCTTATCATTTCTTAAGCACTTTGTATATACCTCAGATGAGAAGTGGTTCAAAACCATATATGTAAAACTTCAATTTTAAAGCTAGCTCTACTCTGTTAATTTAACCTTCTAACAATATCTGAACTAGATTACAAAAATGTAAATGTAGGCTCTACAACTGTTCTAGTGTCTCAGAACTATTAGTAATCATGGAATGTACTGTATTTTTAGTGCTGTGCTTTTTTCAGTTTGTTTTTTTCCAAATTACAACTAAAGTTCAATTATATTTTCTGCACTCCACCAGACTGACCAAAACATATGTTTCTACTACGTGCAGTGGACACATATCAGCACCATATGATCAAGAATTTTAAACATATTAACTTATTAACTACGTGGAGTGTTGCAATTAAATTGGAAGAGAGAGGGGTTGCTCTGGCTATCGGTGATGCAGCCTTGGATATTGTTCTCTCTGAATCTTAATATCATGTAAGTTTTCTACTTTCACCATATTGTTCATGTTGTGTAAACCATACTATTGTTGTATAAATATGTACAGAGTATACTAAACTTTCATGATAATGTATGTGATCATAAGTTGACTAGTGTATAACTCGTGATACTCCTGTAAGATTTAATAAACCATCAAAACTGGAATCATTAATTTACAGCTAGCATTTGTTATAGTTGTATGAACATTGGCCTTAAAAGAATTATAGTGAATTTGTCTCAGTTATTGCATTCAGACCGTAGTTGTCAATAGTTGGCTGTTTAAACAGCGGTAGAAGTTTGCGACAGGGCTCTCTCCCTCTCTCTCTCCCCCTTTGTTTGTGGGAAATGCAACTATTTCTATGATTTACTCTCATATGACCTCGATTTGGCCTCTGTCCTGTTCATCTGAAACTGTAATAGTTGATAAAGATGCTTAGGTCATGGCAACTATTGACCGTGTTCCATTTTTGCATGTATCTGCTAATTTTACTTTTAATCTAGACAATTGTATAAGTACATATTCTAGCCATCCTTATATATTTATTTATGTTGTGATAGTATGCATCACTTGATGCTATATTAATGGCAAGTAGCCGATCTCTATGGCATTAGAGCAAGTCTGTTGGATGGTAGAGAAATTAAAGGGGCTGGCAATGCGTGGATTTGCCTAGAGGTAAATTTCTATCTCTGTCCTTACTTCATTTACAGTCAAGCGATGTTACTCTAGCTGTATTTATTGACATATTATCCTTGGTCGGGATATCATTGTAGACTTCTTACATGACAATAAAGGACAGGAAATGTAACATTAAGCCAAGCTGCTTAACAGCAAAGCAACTCAACTCTGAGTTGCTTCAGTAAAGCAACCCACGGTTGTTGAAACAACTCAAAGTTAAATGGTCAAGAAATTGTTTGGCTCAGGTAGGTGTTACACTGTCTAAGGAAATTGTTAGTAGTTGATGCTCGTGTAGTCTTGATAACCATAAGATTTTAACAACTGCTTTCATTTATTCCTTACTAGCCGTTCTTTTTACATCAAATTTGGCTCATTAAACCTATTGGCGTGTAAGTGAGAAATAGTAATAAATTAATAATAATAATAATAATAAATTAACCAAGCTAACAAAAATTAACTAAGTTTTGTTAAAATTAAATAACTTTTATAACATTAACTAAGTTTAAGTTAACTAAAATTTATAAATAACAATAATATAACTAATTTAACATAGTTTTATAAATGATGATAATGATGATGTAACTAAGTTTATAAAATTAAGTAAGTTTTTAATAATAATAATAAGATAACTAAGTTTATGTTAACTAAATTTTGTAAATAATAATACTATAACTAATTTAACAAAGTTTTATAAATAATAATGATGACAACGATGATGAATTAACTAAGTTTATAAAACTAACCAAGTTTATATTAATAATAATAATACTAATAATAATAATACAATTAAATTAACCTTTTTTTTAATAATAATAATAAATTAACTAAGTTAACGAAGTTAATAAAAATTAACTAAGTTTTGTTAAAATTAAACAAGTTTTATAAAATTAGTTAAGTTTAAGCTAACTAAATTTTATAAATAATAATATAACTAATTTAACAAAGTTTTATAAATAATAACAATGATTATGATGATGATGATGGACTAACTATGTTTATAAAAATTAACTAAGTTTATAATAATAATAATAATATAATTAAATTAACCTAGGTTTGGTAATAATAATAATAAATTAACTAAGTTAACCAAGTTAATAAAAATTAACTAAGTTTTGTTAAAATTAACTAAGTTTAAGTTAACTAAATTTTATAAATAATAATAATATAACTAATTTAACAAAGATTTATAAATAACGATGATGATGATAAATTAACTTAGTTTATAAAATTTAACTAAGTTTATAATAATAATATATTTAAGTTAATCGAGTTTGAATAATAATAATATAAAAAATTAAGTTAACCAAGTTAATAAAAATTAACTAGGCTTTGTTAAAATTAAACAAGCTTTATAAAATTAACTAAGTTTAAGTTAACTAAATTTTATAAATAATAATAATATAACTAATTTAACAACATTTTATATATAACTGTAAGATTGGACTTTATTTATTTCATTTCGTTTATAACTTTGATTATTTATATGACATTATTTATAATATGATATACTCGTACAATGTTGTAGATGTTTGATATTAGATGAATTTACATAATTGTTTGACTATATGTTATGCTTTCACTTGTGCAGGCATTTGATTTCCGAAGAGAGCAAGGGTGGACTTTTATGGTGCTAGCCTTCACTTGTGCATGCAATACGAATTATGGGTAGTCAAGTGTTTTGTTAGCACCGGTTTGGTATAACATTTTATTAGTACCAGGTGTGTAAATTTGTATACGAATAGTTATTGTATGTGAGTTTGGTCATTTTATCAAAAAACTACTGTATTAGAATGGTTATGGATATCTTATTTGATTATATGATTAATATGGTTTTTTAATTGTTTGAAAATGATGATTATGTGAGTGATTGTAGATTGATATAGTAGAAACAAAATAGACCATCAACAGGAAATAATAGCACGAAAAAATGGTGCAAAATGATCAACAACTTTTAGTAGCGTTTCAAAAACGCTACAGAAATACATATAGTGGCGTTGAGTAAATGCAACCATAAAGTTGGGGTAAAGTTGGAAACTCTATTGATAGTGCAAAAAAACCTTTTGGTGGCATTTTTAAAATGCTACAAAATGATTTATGGTGGCGTTTGAGAAAGGCTGCAATAAAAGGATTTAAAAATCATGGATTTTTAGTTGCGGGCTTTATCACGTCGCTTATCAAAACGCTACCATAAGTTTTACTAGCATTTTTTGTGCGCCACCAAAAATAAAATTTCTTGTAGTGCTTCCAATTATTCACCGCTTCAATCTTAGTCGGATCTATAGACAACCCTTTCTTTGAAACTATATGACCAAGTAACTTCATTTCCTTCTTCCAAAAATGACACTTCGAAAACCTGGCCTTCAACTGATGCTCCCTCAACATTTTAAGCACAACTCTAAGATGAACTTCATGCTCCTCCTCATCCCTAGAGTATATCAAAATATCATCTATGAAGACCAACACAAATCTATCTAAGTGCTCTCGGAAAATTCGATTCATAAAATGAACGAAGAATGCTGGCGCATTAGTTAGTCCGAACGACATAACTAACCATACGTACGATCCATATCTTGTCCTAAACGCCGTTAAAGAAATACTATCCTCTACTACTCTAAGCTGATGAAATCCCATCGCTAAATCTAGCTTAGAGAATACCTTGGCTCCACTTAACTGATCGAACAAATCGTCAATTCTCGGCAATGTATATCGGTTCTTTATCATCTTCAAATTAATAGGATATGTGCTAATTTTATTTGGGGAGGCAAAACCCATAAAATAGCATGGGATATCCTTTGCAGACCAAAATTGGAAGGAGGAGTGGGCCTAAGAAATTTTAGAGACATCAGAACTGCCACTGCCCTTAAACTGTTATGGCATTTTATTAACAACAACAACTTATGGTCTAGCTGGATGTACAACAGATACTGTAAAGATAAACACTTCTGGACTATGGATATTGATAATAACAGTTCTTGTACCTGGAAATCTATCCTTAAACACAGACAGAAAGGCATTAAACATATACAAAGGAATATAGTC
Source organism: Allium fistulosum (assembly GCA_030737815.1). Taxonomy (NCBI): domain Eukaryota; kingdom Viridiplantae; phylum Streptophyta; class Magnoliopsida; order Asparagales; family Amaryllidaceae; genus Allium; species Allium fistulosum. The sequence continues at coordinate 1,252,601,549 of CM060901.1, forward strand.
GATGGGCAAAATACTTTTCTTTGGCACGATCCGTGGATTAACAATGAACTTTTAGTTAACATACTTGGGTGGGATGCTCTCGGTTTAAATGGAGGCGACAATTTGAAGGTCAGCAGCATGATACAAGAGAACATGATAAATCCAGAGACATTTCATTTCACTAGGCAAATTAACCAAATCAAGAATGTGGCTATTTCATCTAATTATGATTCTGACTTTTGGACTTGGAACAACAATCCTAATGGATTTACCTTCTACTCAGCATGGGATAGTGCAAGAAATCATTTACAGACACTTAATTGGTCTAAAGTTATCTGGAGTTACTGCAACAGCCCTAAAATGGCTTTATGTGCGTACAAAGTTATGCTTAACAGAATTCCTACCAAAGAAAAAATGATTGAATGGGGTTATACTATAGATCCTATGTGTGTACTGTGCAATTGTGAACCTGAAGATAGAAATCACCTGTTTTTCCAATGTTCTTACTCGGCCTATCTTTGGACACGAAATAAAATGAAGCTTGGTTTGATTCTGAATGGTCCTTTGCTGATTGATGAAGAAGCCACTGTTTTATACGACACCTTTAGAGTTGCTAACCAGATCCAAGATTTGGCCTTCTGCAGTTTCATCACCATCATCTTTCACATATGGCTGGAACGAAACTCACGTATCCATGATGGAAGACAAATTGACAAGCTTCGAAGATGGAATCTAGCTGAAATCGACATTAAATTTCAGATGACCAAAAGTAGGAAGAAGACTAGGGGATCGAGAGAAAATGGGGAGATCTTAGAAAGATGGGGCATTGACCTTATGGATACCGGTTAAAGCTCTGAGCTTGTTTTCTTAACCGGTCAACCAAAGATGGAAAGATTTTAGTTTAAAGTTGTATTATTCTTTTCTTTTTGTTAAGTCTCTGCCACGTAGGAGTGTCGATTGTAACAGGGTTGTTTTTCCTGTTTATTTTTCCTTCTTGACTGTATGTACATAAACGTTGTATTTCTTTATTGTTATATTATCAATAAAGCACCGCACTCTTTTTCCCCTACTAATTATCACACTGATAGTTAGTAAGGTTTTTAATGAGGCGGTTTACCCATTTTCAAAAAAAAATATTCTCATTCAACTTACGATAATCGATACATAGCCTTAACGATCCGTCCGGCTTCTTAACAAACACCGCGGCAGCTCCCCATGGCGAACTACTCGGTCAAATAAAATTCTTGCTTTCCAAATCCACCAACTGCACCTTCAACTCTCTCATCTCCGTAGGTGTCATCCTGCTTGGTGGCCTACTCACCGGTTCTGCTCCAGACACCAAATCAATCCGAAACTCAATGGCTCGTTTCGGTGGTAATCCAACTACCGGCTCAAACACATCAGCAAACTCTCTAACCACAAAGACTCGATGCAACTCATCCTCCAACTCCATGATACCCAATAAAGCATTCACTTCACAACCAGGGTTTTCTACGGTATAAACTATCTGATCACTACAATCCGGATGACTAAGTATATTTTCCTATCGTGGCAAAATATCCTAGCATCATATTTACTTAACCAATCCATCCCAAGGATAATACCAAATCCCACAAAATCAAACACATGTAAACAACAATTAAAAGTATGACCTAGCTAATCAAACTCTAAATGGTCACACCTCATCCCAAGTGTTGCATACCCTCCTATCGGATTTGCAACCCTTAAGGAAGTAACTAAGTATGAGGGCTCTAGGTTAAGATTATCTACTAAACATCGAGAAATAAAAGAATGTGATGCACCAGTATCAAATTGAATGCTAACAGACATACCGTGAATATGTATCGAGCCTCCGAGAACAGCCTTCCCTTTCTCCTGCACAACTGGCCATGAAGTGGCAGGCTCCAATGCATAAACTTGCCCCCTTCCTTCTTTAGCAGGATCCTTGCATTGGTTCTTATAATGGCCGATCTGATCACAATTAAAGCATCAGATGTTCTTCTTCCCAATCACCTCCTTTCCTTTCTCCTTTCCTTTTCCAGTACGACACTCATTAGCATAGTGTCCCTTCTTATCACATTTATAACAAACCACCTCAGCTTTTCCCTTCTTTTATGCTCCTCCCTTTTGAGCATTCTTCTAATGGAAAAACTTTCTTTTCTGGCCTTGTCCCACCTGGACCTCCTTCATTTTCTTCCTCAAACAAGCTAACGCCTCTTCCTGCCTCAGCGCCATTTCTACCACTACATCACTTGGATCCCTTAAGTGCGGCAAGGTAGCACTTATCAACTCTGGCCTCAAGCCTCTTATAAACTTCTCATTCCTCCTGATCACCGCATCAACCAAAGCTTACCCGTACCGGGCCAACTCTTCAAACTTTCTTGCACACTTATGAACAGACATCTCTTCTTGTTCTAGTTCTGCAAACTTCCACACCAATGCCGATTGCGCCATCACCGACATAAACCTTTTGAAACTTTCTCCTAAACTTTGCCTAAGTCATGGTTCCTCATCAACACCAGCTACAACAGTATTCCACCAAAATAGAGTAGCTCTTTGAAGCTGTCTCGAAGCTAACCTCCTCTTTTGCTCGTCATTCAATCCTAAGTCAGCAAAAATCCTCTCGCAATGCAGTAGACAATTTTCAACCTCAATCGCATCTTCAGTTCCAATGAACGGCTTCCTTCCAAGCCTAGTGTAATCTCTGCTCAAGTTAGCATACTGGTTGACCATCGGAGCTTCCTGAATTCCACCTCCAGCAGCATTTCCCTCGACAACTCCAGCTGCAATTCCAGCTTACATCATGTTTACGAAAAACTGATACATGGCTCCCATATCCACTTGGGGAACCCCAGCACCAACATTTTCAGCTTGAGCCTGACTTAGACCTCTTCTAGCATTAGGTTGAGCATTTCCATTAGTGGTGGTGCTATCTCCTCCAAGGTTAACTCTGCCTCTTCTTCCTTCCATATCTATATTCAAACCTTGTGAGATACAGATGAATAGCCTAACTAAGATAGGAGTCTAGAGATATGGCGTATACTTATATATATAGAAATTACAAGTACGTTACTATAGCGTTATCCCATAACCCGAACTTAACTCTAATTATTAAGGATTATGTTTTCAAAACCAATTTTAGTTAAAGTATTTCATAAACCATGCTCTGATACCAAGCTGTAACATCCCTTATCTAAAGGCCCAAAACTAAGCGCTACATATGCTGCAGTCATCTGTAGTATTAGCTTCCGGCAACTAAATACGGCTATGTTAATGGTATCTATAATATCAGAAGCACTTGAATATGAAACAAAACACATATTTCAAACAACTTTTACTTCATTACATTTAAAACAGATGTTCCATATTCAACTTACATAATCCCAATACGTTCCTAGGCACAGATTAAATATACCTATTACAAAATACGCCAAGAGTAGTATATGAAGATACCCCTTGCATGATCAGAGTCATAGAGTCATAAAAGACTTAATACAAAACACAGCAGAAATACATCAAACATAAAACAAGAACTGCAACTCTTTAATAGCTATCCGTTTGCCTCTTGCATGCCTACGTCAGCCTTGTTCGTCATCCTACTAAAACTTGGAAAGACCTTAACCCCTCAGCCTACTCAAATTAATTTTGAGCACACAAGAGTTTAGGGGGAAAATATAAACTTCGAGTCAGACATTAAGCCTGGTATGAATAATACTATACATCATGGAATATATGTTAAGTGAGACCACGCCGCTTAGCAGAACGGATTTCCCCTCACTAACATCCTTTTAAAACATATCTTTGCAAAACCTTTTCCTACAATCAAAACTGGTTAAATACTGTAAAGCAATCATTATGTAAACATACATAAATATCAGGTAATAATGAACTATTTGTTCAAACACATAAGTTTTGTTTGGATAACTTTTAACCTTTGGATGACTCTGGCCTACCAGACAATATAATCAAAATTAATCTAACACCTATTAGCTATTCTTCTTTTGGATTATTTATCCTTAACCATATGTTAAATACTTCACTTCTGGACGGTCTGTCCTTAACTATCTGTTAAATACTTCTCTTCTGGACGGTCTTTCCCTAACTTTATCATCTCCTAGGTCTTCCTGATCCTAATGGTTTTTCAGGCTCACCAATAACCTATCTGTATACAAACATATATTCCTTTCGGTGTGTAATCATAATTTTAGTCTACCCATGACAAAGCCCTACACATTGGAATTTTGGACAATAATTAGCTGGGGCTAATAGCTAATGTATAGGGCGCGACCCCATACTAGTCCCATTTGGTATTATAATATTCGAGTCATTTTCACTTAAGGATCCCCTCCCATAATTTTCCTTGAAAACATTTTTAAAATGATTTAAAATCTTTAAATCAAACTTAAACAAGGAAAAGTATATAATATATACGCTTTACTCAAAATCATATCACCATGTTATATATATCTTCTTTAAAAACATTTAGACACTAGAAAGAGCCTCTTTCTAAATCTTTGAAAGTACCTCTTTCCAAAACCAAGTGAAAACCTCGTAATTACCTAGGCCAATATGCCAAAACCTTACCTTCCAAAACCATACATCGAACCTTTCGAAACCATTGAAAAGTAAACCTTTCGAAAGGAATGAAACTTTGGACATCCTTCTTTAAAAATCTCTTTAAAACATTACCTTATAAAAACCTTGGAAAACCTTCCATCTCAACCTTTCGAAACCATTGAATAAAAACCTTTCAAAATCATTCCTCAAACCTTTCGAAACCAATGGAATAAAACCTTTCGAAACCATTCATTAAAACTTTCCAAATCATTCGACTAAAACCTTTCGAAATCATTGAACTTAAACCCTTCGAAATCATTCAACTTAAACCATTCGAAGTCATTGAACTTAAACCTTTCAAAATCATTCAACTTAAACCTTTTGAAGACTTACCGGGTTCCATTTAAAACAAGTGGATAACCTTCTTTTAAAACCTTTCAACTTCAATGGAAGCAACCTATCGACCTTGTCGGAAGGTTCGCTTCAAAAGCTTTAAAACATTTTATTTAAAATAACATGCCACTGTCATTAAAACAACTCCTTCAAAGGCTTGGGTTATTCTTTAGTTTATAAAACAAGGGTAAATCACCTAAGTCAAAAGCTTCCTTTCGAAAGCATGGATAAGCGGCTAGTTTTAAAACAAGTAAACCTTTCGTCTTTGTCGAAGGCTCAAAACAAAACCAAACAAAAGCGGCAGTAACCTTTCAACTGTGTCGAAAGGTTTCAAAACAAAATAGTGTAAAACAGTAGTAACCTATCGACTTTGTCAAAAGGTTTAAAACCTTTATTTTAAACATTTGACCTAGTCGAAAGCAACCAAGTCGAAAGCTCTTATTCAAAAGCAAAGCAGGTGATTCTTTGGCTTATAAAACAAACATACTTCAACCCCTTCGACAACCAACCCTTCGACTAAGAACCCTTCAACTCTGTCCAATTCATTATGTACCAAGTAACTTGATACCATATGCATTGGTTTGACCTTGTCGAAAGCTTTGAACCTCTCGACCTTGTCGGAAGGTCTGGGTCGGAAGGTTTAATACCAAAATTGGCTGAAACATGCCAAAAGTATGTTTTCTTTGTTTTTAACTTAAAAAGGATAATTTTCAAATAACCTGCCTTTATTTGTCAAATTCTCATTGGTTAACAAATACTTTTCAAAAAAGTGCTGCCACTATTTTTCAGAATTAAATAACCATTTTATTTTATAAAATGCCCCTTCACCTTAATTAAATATATAAAACATTTAAGTCCCATACCTTAAATAATTTTATATGTATTCATCAAATAACTTCGGAAAAATATGGAAAAATCCCAGAAAATCTATTTCAATATGTTTTCCAATATATAAAAATTTCAAACCCAATAATTATTATTTTAGCCGTAAATAATTTATAACCCAATAAATCATTTTCTTCACTAGAAAATTTAAATAAATTCCACATTAATTCAAAAAATTATGAAAATTCAAACCCATCTCTATAATATCGTTTCTGACCTATATTTAAATTTTCAAGGCATTTGGATGTCATCTAATAGGGTTTTCATATCAACATATCATAAAAACTAACATGAACATATATAATTCATCCACAAGCATATATATAACTTTAATCATCAAAACATGACATATACTTGAAAAAACATTTCAGATCTAATCAAAAACCGAAAACCATATGAAAATGGGATGTAGTAATTATTCACCTTAGCTTTGAGATCAAAAGATGTAAGATTTGATGTTGATTATGTTGATTATCTTCCTTTACTTGAATCCTAGATTTAATCCTCTCTTGAGAACAATAATGGTGGTCGGCCTTATATTTTTTAGTTTGCTAAAATGAAAATGAATGTGAGTACTATTTCCTAAGGTTTAGGGTATAAGCCCTTCTCCTATTTCCCATATTGCCCTTCTCATATCCTAACACATTAGCTTATGTTATTTCATTTTAGATTATACACTAACATGGCACGGCTACCCTTAGCTAATCAATTCTCAACCTATTAATCTCTACATTATTTTATTTAATTTTGTTAATTAAATATTTTGAATAATGTTATAAAAATATGGGGTGTTACGCCTACTAAACCTGAAAAACCTCAACTCTCAATCTACTCAAATTAATTTTGAGCACCCGAGAGTTTAAGGGGAAAAACATCAACTTCGAGTCAGACATTAAGCCTAGTGTGAATAATACTATTACATCTCGGTTTCTTGATATTAAGTGACACCACGCCGCTTAGCAGAACGGGTTTCCCCTCACTAATATTCCTTTAAAACATATCATTAGTAAATCAAAATCCTACAACCAAATTGGTTAATCAAACTGATTATATCAATAATAGCAATATCATATATGCTCAAAAACAAGTAATAGATGGACCATCTATCCAAAAATATAGTTTTGTTTGGCTAACTACTAACCATTGGCTGACTCGGGCCTATCAGACAAAATAAACAAATAATCTAACACCTATTAGACAAGCTTCTAAACGGTCTGTCCTTTACTTACTTCTCCAAGGATCGCCTGATCCTAATGGTTTTTCGGGATCACCAATAACCTACCCTCCTTCTCTGTACATATATTCCTTTCTGTGTGTAACCATCATTTAAGTCTTACCTGTGACTAAGCCCTATAAACTGGAATTTTGGACTAAATAAGTTAGGGGCTATAGCTAATGTATAGGGCACGACCCTATACTAGTTCTATCTGGTATTCTAATATCTGAGTCATTCACTTAGGGTTAACTACCCTTTAAATTTTCCTTGAATTTTTTTTCAAATTGATTTAGCCCTTTAAATCATACTTAAATAAGAAAAATATTCCTTTTCTTTACTCAAAGCTATTTTCCATTATATATATACACACTTTACTTAAAACAATGTTGATGAAAACATTCGAATCCTTTGTTTAAACCTTTAAACAATTTCTTTCGAAACCATTGAAAGTACCCCTTTCAATACAAGTAAACTGCTTTACTTTATAACTTTAGGCCGAAGGGCCAAAACATACCTTTCGTAAGCATTGACAATAGTCCTTTCGAAAACATCGAAAACATCACTTTCGAGAGCTTTATAAACCTTGGACATCCTTTCTTAAAACACTTTAAACATGCCTTTCAAAACAACTGGAAGTCTTCCATTTAAACACTAAGGTAAACCTTTCGAAAACATTGGGGAATCACCCCTTCGAAACCTTTATCATTTACTTTTCGAAAGCATTAAAGTCTTCTACTTAAAACAAACCCTTCGAAAGCATTTGGTTCAAGTCAAAATATGTCGAACAACCTTTTAAAACCATCTAAAATCATTTCTTTCGAAACCTTTGGGTTTAACTTTCAAAACATCAAAAGGGTCTTAAAACAACTAAGTCGAAAGCCACTCTTTCGAAAGCAATTTCCTAAGCAAAAGAAGTGGATGGTGTCTAAACCAATCCCTTTGAAAGCATTGGAGAAGTGACTCTAATTTTAAAACAAAGGAATCCTTTCGAACACACTGCTTCGAAAGGTAAAAGGCGACGGGTTGGGGTTTTGACCACTTCAAAAGTAATACCTTGAAACAAAGGCGCAACCTCTTTCGAAAGCTCTTTTCTTTAAAATCATTTGACTAAGTCAAAAGCTATCTTATTCGAAAGCATTCTTTTCGAAAGCAAAGTATTCTTTTGAAAGCAAAACAAGGTCCCAACCCCTATTTCGACTCTATATCTTTCGCCTATGTCCAATCCACTACGTACTAGGCCTTTGATAGCATGTGTATTGGTTTCGACCTAGATGGAGACGGAAGTATGTACTCGAAAGGTGCTACCGAAAGTGGCGAAACAACAAAACCATCTAAAAGCTGATTTTTTAACTTAAAAAGGTAATTTCTTTTCAACTAACTTACTTTGTTTGTCAACATATGATTGGCTGTCAATTTCTTTTCCAAATTCTCTTCAAAAAGTGCTGCCGAATTTTAGAAATAACAATTTAGAACATTTGCAAATTGCCCCTTCTCTTTTTATAAACATATAAATGATTTAAGTCTCATAACTTAAATAATTTTATATACTTATTAAACCACTTAGGAAAATTCTCCAAAAATTCCCATAAATCACTTTTAATATGTTTTCCAGCATATATAAATTTCTGACCCAAAGCTAATATAAAATTGCCGTAATTAATTTTAACCCAATTAACCATTTTCTTCACTAAAAAAGCAATAATAAATCCACATTGATTCAGAAAATTATGAAACTTGAGACCTGTCTCTAAAATATCATTTCTGACCATATATCAAAATTGCAGTGCATTTGGATGTCATTTGATAGGTTTTTTTTCAAATCAAAACTTATCATAAAGTATATATGAACAAACATAGTTTATCAATAAGCATATATATCCTCTTATCATTCAAAACATGGCAATGTACTTTGCAAAATATATATGGATCTGATCTAGAACCGAAATCATTAAAATATGAGATGTAAACTATTATTCACTTTTAGCTTTGTTGTTAAGAATTTGGGATTTGATCTTGAATGAATTTAATTAAGCTTTTCCACTTGGTTCTTGCTTATCTTCCCCTTACTCCTTCTTAATGGTGGTCAGCCTCTTCTTAGTTTTGTTTTAATTTATGAACGTGTAAAATGAATATGGCTTAAGGTTTTAGGGTATAAGAATGTAACTCATTCCTATTTTGCCTTTATCTATCTCCCTTACTGATTTCATTTTAATCCCCTAGTTCATTAGTTTAAATTGGCACGCCTACCCTTATCACAAATCTCAATCCCTTAACCATTTACATTATTTCATGTAATTTAACTAATTAAATGTCCTAAATAATATTACTCAAATTTAGGGTCGTTACAGACTCCCTTCATTAAAGAATTTCGTCCTCGAAATTACGATAAGGCACTCATCAAAATCAATCATAAAGATAAAACATACCATGAAACAAGTCGGGATAAGCATCTCTAATCCTGCTCTCAGTTTCCCAAGTACAGTCTCTCTCATTGTCGCTCCATTGGACTTTAACTAATTTGACTGTCTTGTTCCTTAGCTTCTTCTCATCTCTCGTGACTATACGAACTGGCTTTCTAACTATAGTCAAATTCAGTTCCACTATTAAGTCATCTAACATGGTCGGTGTAATAGTAGTCTCTGGATCCCGAATACACTTCCTTAGATGAGAAACATGAAAAACACTATGGATTCCTGCCAAACTGTTTAGTAACTCAATTCTATATGCGAGTTTCCTGATCTTTTCCAATATAGGAAATGGTCCAACGAACCTCGATGCCAATTTCTCTGACTTCCCAAATCGAATTACACCGTTCATTGGTGATACTTTGATGAAAACATAATCCTCAAATGAGAATTCTAAGTCTCTCTGTCTCCTATCAGCATATCTCTTTTGCCTAGATTTAACTTCCTTCATTCTCGCTCGAATTAACTCAATATTTTCTTCGGCTTCTCTAACCAAATTCGGACCAAGAACTAGCCTATCCCCGGTCTCAAACCAACAAACTGGAGATTTGCATGGCCTTACATACAAGCATCAAACGGTGCCATCCTTATGCTAGCTTGATAACCGTTGTTGAACAAAAATTCGGCTAGGTGTAGATGGTCTTCCCATGATCTTCTAAAATCGAGTACACAAGCTCGTAACAAATCTTCTAAGATTTTATTAACTCTTTCCATTTGCTTGTCTGTTTGTGGATTGTAAGCGGTACTCATCTTGAGCTTGGTTCCTAAAGTATCCTGTAGACTCTTCCAGAACTCGCTAGGGAATAATGAATCTCTGTCACTTACTATGCTACTAGGAATGCCATGCAGTTTAACTATATTCTTTATAAATAACTTAGTAAATACAGGTGCCGTTCTTGTTGACTTGATTGGAATTAAATGGGCACTCTTGGTCAACCTATCCACTATAACCCATACTCTTTCATTTCCTCTATTTGACCTTGGTAACCCGTTTATAAAATCCATTGAGATGGACACACATTCCCATACTGGAACATATAAAGGCGGAAGTAACCCACTTGATTTCTGATGTTCGGCTTTTACCTGCTGACAGTTCAAACACTGCTTTACCCATAAGCCTACATTTGTCTTCATACCTTCCCAGAAGAAATTCCTCTTCATGTCCTGACACATCTTAGTTCCTCCCGGATGAATCGTAAACTTGGATCGATGACATTCCCTAGTAACTTCTTTCCTCAAGTTCTCGACATTCAGAACACACACCTGTCCCTTCTTTCTCAACCATCCCTTCTGGTCAAGACTAAAATCCTTTAGATCATCGAACTTAGTTCCAACCTCAATCCTTTTAATATTCTTAGCTAATGTTGGATCCTCTTTCTGCTTAGAAGCAATTCGACCATCACTGGTTGAACTTCTAAACATGACAACATAATAGTTTCCTTACTACACCTAGCTTCAGATCCCCACTGTACTCTGCATGTCGCCAACGCTTCTAAATCTTTCCACTCAGCTATCAATGCCAACACTGTATTCTGATGTTTTCTGATAAGTGCGTCCGCAACCTTGTTGTCTTTTCCGGATGTGTACTCAATACCAAAGTCATAAGCCGCTAAAAACTCTAACCACCTCTGCTGTCTCATATTCAACTCCTTCCGAGAGAATAAATACTTCAACGACTTATGATCCATATACAACTCGAATCTTTCTCCCATAAGGTAATGTCTCCATACCTTCAACGCAAAAATTACCGCAGCTAATTCCAAATCATGCGTTGGATATCTAACCTCATGCGGTCTAAGATGTCGAGATGCATAGACAATCACTTCACCTCTTTGCATTAACACAGCTCCTAATCCTATCCCACATGCATCCGTATATACCACTAAATCCTGATTCCCTTCTAGAATAACTAATACAGGTGCATTAGTCAATAAGTGTTTCAGCTTCTGGAATGCCTCCTCACACTTACTGGTCCAAACGAACTTCACGTTTTTTCACGTTAGCTTGGTCATTTGTGCTGCTATCCATGAAAAATCCTTTATGAATAATCGATAATACCCAGCTAATCTAAGAAAACTCTTTATATCGGTAACTGTCTCGGGTCTCTTCCAATTATTTACCGCTTCGATCTTAGCCGGGTCCATAGACAACCCTTTCTCTGAGACTACATGACTAAGAAACTTCACTTCCTTCTTCAAGAAATGACACTTTGAGAATTTCTCCTTCAGTTGATGCTACCTCAATGTCTCAAGCACCACTCTAAGATGAACTTCATGCTCTCTCTCATCCTTAGAGAATATTAAAATATCATCTATAAATACCAACACGAACCTATCCAAGTGTTCTCGAAAGATTCGGTTCATCAAATCTACAAAGAATGCTGGCGCATAAGTTAGTCCGAACAACATTAATAACTATTCGTACGATCCATATCTGGTTCTAGCTGCCGTCAAAGGAATAATATCCTCTGCCACTCTAAGCTGATGGAACCCGATCGCTAAATCCAACTGGAAAAATACTTTGGCTTCACTCAATTGGTCGAATAAATCGTCAATTCTTATTAATGGATATCGATTCTTTATCGTCTTCTTATTCAACTTATGATAATCGATACATAACCTTAACGATCCGTCTGGCTTCTTTGCGAACACCGCGGCTGCTCCCCAAGGCGAACTACTTGGTCTAATAAAATTCTTGCCTTCCAAATCCACCAACTGCACCTTTAACTCCTTCATCTCGGTGGGTGTCATTCTACTTGGCGTTCTACTCACCAGTTCTGCTCCTGGTACCAAATCTATTCGAAACTCAATGGCTCATTTCGGTGGAAATCCCACTACCGGTTCAAAGACATCTCCGAATTCTCTAACAAAGAAAACTCGACTCAATTCTTCTTCTACCTCCATAACACCCAACAAAGCATTAACCTCAAGACTAGGGTTTTCTATGGAGTATATGATCCGATTTTTACAGTCAGAGTCTAAGTGATATTTTCCAATCATGGCAAAATATCCTATCATCGTATTTACTTAACAAATCCATACCCAAAATAATTCCAAACCCTACCAAATCAAACACATGTAAACTGCAAACAAACACATGACCTAACAATTCAAACTCTAAGTGGTCACATCTCATTCCAAGAGTCGCATACCCTCAACCCTTAAGGAAGTAACTAGGTATGATGGTTCTAGGTTAAGCTTATTTATCAAACAATGAGATATAAAAGAATGCGATGCACCGGTATCAAATAGAACTCTAGCTGATACATCATAAATCAAAAGCGTACCTCCCAACACAGCTTTTCCCTCTCCTCTGCTGTTGGTCTTGAGGTAGTTGGTTCCAATGAAAACACTTTGCCTTTCCCATCCTTGGTTGGCTCCCTTCATTGGTTCCTATAGTGCCTAATCTATTCAAAGTTGAAACACCTCACCCCTTTATTTTCAGCGGCTTTCTTTCCTTTGCATGCCCATAATTCATAGGCATAGTGTCCTTTCTTATTGCACTTATAACAGACAACCCTACCTTCCCCTTCTTAATAGCTCCACCCTTCTAAGCTCCTTTCTTGTGGAATAACTTCCTCTTTGGACTCTGCCCTCCTTGAGCTTCCTTGGCCATATTTCTTTCAAGAAAGCTTGCATTTCTTCATGCCTCAAAGCCATTTTCGCAACAATATCACATGGATCTATAATATGCGATAACATGGCCTTAGCAAGCTCAAGCTTCAACCGCCCGAATGAACTTTTCATTCCTCTTAATAACAGTATCGATCGTAGCATAGCCATATCTTGCTAGCTCCTCAAACCTTGTCGCATACTCAAGTACAGTCATATCCCCTTGCTCCAACTCAACAAACTTCTCGAGCAGAGTGGACTTCGCAATCTCCGACATAAACCTCTCCTCAAACCTCCTCTTAAACTTAGCCCATGTCATATTCTCCTCGTTGACTGCAACAGTAACACTGTTCCACCACCTTGTAGCTGTCTAGAAGCAAGACTTCTCTTCTGCTCATCATTGAGCCCTAAGTCAGCGAAAATCCTCTCATAATGAAGTAACCAATTCTCCACTTCAATTGTATCTTCAGTACCAATAAACGGCTTTCCTCTCAACCGAGCACTGTCTCTACTCAAAATAGCATAATTATTGACCACTGGAGCTTCCTAATTTCCTCCTTCAGCATTTCATCCAACTACTCCAACAGCAATTCTCGCTTGCATCATGTTTACGAAGAACTAATACATTGTTCCCATATCAACTTGCGGGACTCCAGCACCTATATTTGCAGCTTGTGCCTGACCTTGATTTCTTCTGGTATTTAGTCTGGCATTTCCATTAATTCTGGTGCTTCCCCCACCAAGGTTAACTCTTCCAACTCTAGCATCCATATCTGCATTCGAGTCTTCATAAGATACAAAAGAATAGCCTAAGAAAGATGGGAGAATAGAGATAAAGCGTATACTTATATATAGTAAATACAAGTATGTTATTATAGCGTTATCCTATACCCCGATCTTTTCTCTAATTCCTTAGGATTATGTTTTCAAAATCATTTTAAGTTTAAAGTTTTCCATAAACCTATGCTCTGATACCAAGTTGTAACATCCCCTATCTTGAGGCCCAAAGCTAAGTGCTACAGATGCTGCAGTCATCTATTGTATTAACTTCCGGTGACAAAAGACGGTAATGTTAATGGTATCCATAATATCAGAAGCACATGTATATGAAATAAAATCATCACAGATTAAATTAATTTTTTTGATTACATTTCAAAGCAATATTTCATATTCAATTTACATAATCCCATAAGCGATTCCCAGGTTTTGATCAAATATAATTATTACAAAATACGCCAAGAGTGATATATGAAGATGCCTCCTTGGATGATCATAGTACTAAATAGACATATAAGTCTTAATACATCATAGTGGAAACAAAAATAAATAGGAACTCCTAAATAGCAAACTTTGCCTCCTGCACGTCTTCGGAAGTTTTATTCGTCCACCTACTAAACCTGAAAAACCTTAACTCTCAATCTACTCAAATTAATTTTGAACACCTTCGAAAGCCATGTTTCGACTCTATATCTTTCGCTTATGTCCAATCCACTACGTACCAAGTCTTTGGTACCATGTGTATTGGTTTCGATCTAGATGGAGGCGGAAGTATGTAGTCAAAAGGTGCTGTCGAAAGTGGCGAAACAGCAAAACCATCTAAAAATTGATTTTTAACTTAAAAAGGTAATTTCGTTTCAACTAACTTGCTTTGTTTGTCAACATATGATTGTTTGCCAATTTATTTTCCAAATTCTTTTCTAAAAGTGATGCCAAATTTCAGAAATAACAATTTAGAACAGTTGCAAATTGCCTCTTCTCCTTTTATAAACATATAAACATTTAATCCCATACCTTAAGTAAGTTTATATACTTATTAAAACACTTAGGAAAATCCTCAAAAAATTCCCATAAATCACTTTTAATATGTTTTCCAACATATATTAATTTCTAATCCAAAGATAATATAAAATAGCCGTAATTAATTTTAAACCAAATTAACCATTCTCTTCACTAGAAAATTAATAATAAATCCACATTAATTTGGAAAATTATGAAACTTGAAACCCATCTCTAAAATATCATTTATGACCATATATTAAAATCGTCGGGCATTTGGATGTCATTTGATAGGTTTTTTTCATATCAAAACTTATCATAAAATCTATATGAATACTTATCATTCGAAAATGGCAATGTACTTTGCAAAATACATACGGATCTGATCTAGAACCGAAATCATCAAAATATGAGATGTAAACTATTATTCACCTTTAGCTTTGTTGTTAAGGATTTGGGATTTGGTCTTGAATGAATTTGATTAAGCCTTTCCTCTTGCTTCTTGCTTATCTTGCCGTTACTCCTTCTTAATGGTGGACAGCGTCTTCTTAGGTTTATTTTAATTTGTGAACATATAAATGAATACGGCTTAAGGGTTTAGGGTATAAGAATGTAACTCATTCCTATTTTGCCCTTATCTATCTCCCTTACTTATTTCATTTTAATCCCCTTAGTTCATTAGTTTAAATTGGCACTACCCTCTATTAACACAAATCTCAATCCCTTAACCATTTAAATTATTTCATGTAATTTAACTAATTAAATGTCTTAAATAACGTTACTCAAAATTAGGGTCGTTATAATGTTCCACAGTTTTCTAATAGCGGTATAGATTCTTTCAGAAGTCTCCATATGCTATGAACATAAAAACTCGCTCTGGCTTCTTAAGTGTTTCCTATCCCAAAGCTCTTTGTCTCTAGCCTAATTAACATTTGTAAGTCCTGCCTTGATATAAGAATCCTACAAACATAAACATGTAGGCCTGTTAGTATAAGTCATCCAAGTTGGCAGTTTGATTCTTCTTAAGTTACCTATATAACTCCGCTTTCAAGTTAATTCCTGAAGCAATAACCATAAGGACAATCCATTCCTTAAGTAAACGCATAACGGCTGCTATATCACTGAACCATGTAGGATTTGTTTGTAAATTTTATCCATCCTTTTGCTTGATATCCAAGTGTTAATGGATTAGTACTCCAAATGACTTGTGACAACTACCCTACACCAATGACATCCAATATACGTAAGATAGTGCGCTGCTGACATGCCTAGTCAATGTAGAATGATCATTAAGGTTTTAAAAAGAAACAAGACATCACATAACTTGTCGTATATCTCACAGCACATGGAATAAAATTAATATATATATATAAGATATAAAATATGAGAGATAGTAATAACTAAGTGATCCAAATATCCGAGTATAGATTCATAGAGTTATACAATGGGTAATAGAGTTTATACAATGGAAATAAACTCAAATAACTATCTCATAATAATAAGCAAACACTTTTAAGGCTCCATAGTGTTGCACAGCGGAATAAGCATATAAATCCATATATAATACAAAATAGCTTCATCAAGCTCATCCTCTGTACAGCTACTACGTCTCACCTGGACCTGCTCTTTAGTTTATTTATTTCAGTGCACCCGAGATAATAAGAAGCAAAGCATAAAACCTCGAGTCAGAAAATAGTCTGGTGTGAGTATGAATGAATCTCAAAATACTATACAAGTTGAGATAGTAAGGAACAAGGGTACATGAATCATACCTAACATCTCCCTGCAACTGAAGATTTAGCACATAACAACATAATATGTTATTCTATAAATATAATATGGGTACACTACAAACCAAGTGTGATGACACTCCGAGTATCAATGATCCCTGAGCACGTGTATTCGAGCCCTTTCTTTGCTCCATTTAATTTCCATTATTTTCGAAGGACCATTCTACATTCCTCCATTCCATGATAGAACCATTCAATCATTCCATTGGCATGTCAACTTTCTTAGAACCCGCCCTGTATGGATAACTATTCTCACGACTCCATTCAACATCGAGCTGCCATCATCGGAACCTAATTCCTTTCACCATCAAGTTATTATCAAGTCCAGAAACTACCATCGTGCTACTATGTCACCAAAAAATCCCAAATTAGCAAACAAACACCTTCAGCATGACCTCCAGAGTGTTAATCTCCCAGTCTAGAGGTTCCATGCCAATCCAGGCCTTGGGACAACTCGGTACCAACATGAACAAGTAAGTACCGACTTGTCCCCTTGACCAATTCTGGTCAACTCATTTTCCTAACTTCTAATACACCTTTCCCCATGTACTTCTAATCCCGATCGAGTAAACTGAGAGCTCAAGAACCACTCACCAAATAACCAAAACACTAATCTTCCCTCTTAGATCTGAAGTGGACTACTAAGAGGAAGGATTCAAATTAGCAAAAATGAAAATCTCTAGCTTCTATATACTAATCTTCCCTTTAATCAATGATTTGGATAAGATAAGTAAGGAAAATGTGTGTTTTTGATGATATTAGGGTTAATGAAGGATTAGAACTATTTTAGGAAAGATGGAAATGACCTAGATCACTTCCTACAGCCTCTCCTTAGCACAAATTTCAAAGTGGGTTAGTTGGCCTAAGCACGAGCTTAGTTAATTACCCACTAAAACTAGCCAACAATAGCCAAAACTTAAAACGGCTATCTTTCAAACAATAAGTCCGTTTTTCTATTATCACCAATCAATGGAATGGAAAACCATCATTATGAAGCAATGGAAGTAGTGTTAGACCCTAATTCGGCACTTACCAAAAGTTATTGTCCAAACAAAATTTTTAGGGTCAAAATGGTCACATAGAAATTCGGAAAATATCATTGGTGTGGGAAATGTCCATAAGAGTCACTTTTCAAAATTTTAGAGTCATACAACCTCATATGAATAAAATAAAAATATTTTACGATCCTCTGATATGTAAAAAACAGGTTGTTACACTCTCCCCCCTTTAGGAATTTCGCCCTCGAAATCACCAAAATCAAGAAATAGTCAACCATGGTTACCTCGCGTGCCTATCAATCACTTGCAAACATTAAATAAGCACTCATGCAATAAATAACATAAGCTAACCTATCCTAGCATGTAAGATACTAAACTACCCTTTATGGTATTAAAAGGTAAACAAAATGTGATAAATAGTAGGACTTACCATACATAGAGCTCTGGATGAGTAGCCTTCATGCTCTCCTTGGTTTTCCACGTGCAATCGCCTTCACTTTCGCCCTATTGAATCTTCACTAACTCCACCATCTTCCTCCCAAGCTGTTTCATATCACGTCCAACAATACGAATCGGCCTACGAGGTCTCGAAGCTTTTGGTTCAATCTTGATATTATTCAGTTGATTTGGTGTAATCATCATGCTTGAGTCATGCATAAACTTCTACAAGTGAGAAACATGGAAGACATTGTGCATTCTTGCCACCTTCTGAGGTAAGTTAACCCTATATGCTAGGTTCCCAATCTTCTTTTTTTATCGAAAAAGGACCTACGAATCTCGGTGCCCAATTTCCCTTACCATTGAATCAAATAATTTCTTTAAACCAAAAATCTTCATGAACACTATATCACCAACAGAAAACTCCAAATCTCTACACTTGCTATTGGCCTAGCATTTCTGCCTATCCTGAGCAGCTTTCTTTTGCTGTCGAATGATCTCCATTTTCCCTGAGGTTTCTTTGATCCTATCTTGCCTAAGTATTAGTTTCCTGCCCGCTTCCCACAACATGAAGGAGTGTTACACGATCGACCATACAATGCTTCATATGGTGTCATATCGATACTGGATTGATGGTTATTGCTGTATGCAAACTCTACTAAATGAAAGTGATCAACACACGAGCCGCCAAAGTTGAGAATGTAAGCTCGAAAGAGATCCTCCAAGATATGATTCACCCTCCCGGTCTATCCATCACTTTGCAAGTGATAAGCTGTACTGAGATGTAGCTCGGTACCCAACGCCTCCTGTAAGATCTTCCAGAACCTACTAGTGAACAACGAGTCTCGGTCTCTCACAATGCTCTTCGGCACACCATGAAATTGTATAACCCATTTCACATACAGCTTGGCATGTTTGGCTAGCATTCTACTTGACTTGATGGGTATAAATTTACACACTTGGTCAATCGATGATTATTACCCAAATGCGGTCATACCCTGCTCAAGCCCTCGGTAGTCCATCAAGAAAGTCCATCGATACTTGCTCCACTTCCATTTGAGAATTTCAAGCGGTTGCAAAAACCCATTCAGCTTCTTCTACTCTACTTTCACCAACTAGTAGTTCATACACTTTGAGATGAATGTCCAAACATCCTTCTTCATCCCCTCCAAATAATAGGGCTGTTTCATATCATAATCATCTTATTACCACCGGGATGTATGATCAACTTGGAATGGTGGCATTCTTGTAGCACCTCATCTCGTAATCCATTAACATAGGGAACAAACAGTATCCCTTCCTTACGGAGCCAACCTTCTTAGTTATGTCTATATTGCTACTTACCTTTAGGCTCTACTCCTCCTTCTATTTTCGATTTGATCTCATCTAGTCTAGCATCACGCCTCTGACTAGTACCAATGCACTCAATCGGAGTAGGTCTGATAGTCAAACTTGACAGCATCTTGGTGAAGGTTGAGATCCTTTTAGAAGAAAAGGCACGTTAAGGATTATGATCCTTAAATAACTCGAACCTTTCTCCAAATAAGTAGTGCCTCCAAATATTCAAAGCAAACACTATAGCTGCTAATTGATATCATGAGTAGGATACTTCTTCTTATGTGGTTTCAGCCGTCGGCTAGCATAGGCGACAACCTTTCCCTTCTACTTCAACACCACACCTAATCCAGTTCACATGCATCTTTGTATACTGTCAGCTTTTCATTCCCTTTCAGAATGGTTAATACCGATGCACTCGTCAACCTCTCATTCAGACTTACAAACACATGTACACATTTTCTGTCCCACACAAAAGTCTGATTCTTCTTCGTCAAATTGGTCAACGGTGCTGCTATCTTCGAGAAGTCCTTGGTAAAGTGCATATAGTATCCCACCAAACCTAAGAAACTCCTCACATATGTAGCATTCTTAGGTTGGTTCCAATCTTGAACCACTGCCACCTTAGCAGGATCCACCACGATGCCCTGCTCCGAGATGATATGACCTAAGAATCTTACTTCCTTCCTCCAGAAGTGACATTTCAAAAACTTCGCTTTCAACTTGTGCTTCCTCAACACCTCAAGGACAATCCTCAAGTGCATCTTATATTCCTACTCTGTCCTAGAATAGATCACAATATCATCCATGAACACAAACTCGAACTTGTTTAGGTGATCCTTGAAGACGCAGTTTATGAGATCAATAAATTACACCGGAGCGTTGGTTAATCCGAACGGAATAACCAACCACTCATAGAAACCAGACGGTGTATGATTCATAGCGATCGGCACACTCTCCTTCGCTACTCTCAACTGGTGAAACCCCGTTGCGAGATCGAATTGAGAGAACACCTTCGCACCGTGGAGCTGGTCGAACAAGTCATCAATACGTGGGAGTGGATACTTATTCGTTTTCGTCACCTTATTCAGCTCATGGTAATCTACACACAACCTCAGAGAGCCATCCTCCTTAGTGGTGAATACTATAGGTGTGCCCCACTTAGATATGCTCCTACGAATGAACCCCTTCTTCAATAGGTTATTCACTTGGACCTCCAATTCCTTTTGCTCTTTGGGTGCCGTACGCTTCAAAGGCATAACTATCGACCTGACATCTTTCACTAACTCTATTCGAAACTCAATCTCTATATGCGGTGGTAATCCGATTAATTCCTCAAACACATCCAGATACTTTCTAATGATAGGCATAGATGATAATCCATCCTATGCAGTCTCAAGTGAATATAGAAAGCTAACCATAACCCCATTCTCCGGTATGCAGCCAATCACTACACTGCCGTCCTCCCCTCCGAAACTCCAATCATCACCAACAGCTTCTCGCAATCCACTACTACCACATACTTCCTTAGCCAGTTCATTCCCTAGAAAATACCAAACCCAAAAAAATTCAAAACATAGAAACCATAAACAAAAGAGCATCCATGACTCGGTAAGGTGAAATCACGACAAACAATGCATAGGCTTGTGGAGCCCCTAACAGGGTTCGTCACGATTATGGGTCGATCAACTATTTCGGGTTTCAATCCCAGTATTTCTACCAAATCACTAGATATGAAGAATATAAAGCCCAAAATCAAATAAAACACGAATGGGAATATCATAAATGGAGAGCATACCTTGAATAATAACGTTGTTCCCTTTCCCTTTCGCCGAGGGAGCACTCTACGAAGTCGAAACAACATCCAAAGCATATGGCCTCATAAACTGTTTCTGCGGTGGTGGTTCCAAACAATTCTTCATTATATGTCTGGGTTTGTCAAATTTATAACACTTTTTCTTCCCATCATTTTTGCAGTCTCTAATTAGGTGACCCTTGTATCTAACACCATAACAAATAAGATCCCATTTATCCTTCATCTTAGTGTTCTTTTGCATGAAACAGCTAGCTCTCACCAGTCCATTTCTTCTTGCCTCCCTAACTCTATTGCGATTTTGGCTCTTCCTTAGCTATAATAGCTGATTTGGATTTGGGGTATAAACTCTCCTGGCAAAGAGCTTTCTCGACAAGTCTCTTGAATGGCTCATCGATATGACTAACCAAATTCTCTCCCAGATTGTCGTCCAAACCCATAATGAACTTCTAGTTCTTTCTTAATGGAGTGTCGATGAAAGGCATCCCATATTTTGACAAAGCAACGAACATAGTGATATACTCAGAGAAAAACATATCACTCAATGTGCTCTAGATATATAATAACTCATGACATCATCTACTTCCATATCACCAAAGATACACTCCCAGGTATCCAATCAATCCTGCACTTCAATAGCCGACTCCATTCCAAGGAATGATTTGCCTCCTAAGGTGGAGTAATCTTTTCATAACTTGGCATGTCAGCTCTCGGTACCTGCATTTGAGCACCAACACCAACAGCAACATTTGCAGCGACTGCTTGGGCATTTTGAAAAATGTTCCCTATCATCGCATTGAACATAGCTTGCAAGTTATGGTTAGTAGCCCCCAATCTCGGTCCTTCCTCAACTCTGGAGATGGGGTTCTTCATAGTATTTCTTATTTACCAGTTCATTCTTTATGTATAATGAGAATGATCAGCCTTTCAAAAAGAAAACCGTGTCAATGGTACTCATGTGTGCATGCGACTTATATATATTATTATATAGTTTTGAAAACCAAAATGTATAACAAGTACACAATCTCTTGTGTATACATATATACACATTCTCAATCCAGTCTAGAGTGATAGCTCCTTCCCTATCTCTATTGGACTACGATATCAACTCAGGTTAATCGTGTAATATAATTTCTGGTACCAAATGCGACGATTTCCCTATGCTACCGACACCGAATATACATAAGATAGTGCGTGCTAATGTGCTCAGTCGATGTAGAACGATCATCAAGGAAACAAGACATCATAAAACTTGTCGTATATCTCACAGCGTATGGAAAAAATATATAATATACATCACTGATATAAAACATGAAACAATAATGACTAAGTGATCCAAATATCATAGTGCAGATTCGCTGAGTTATACAACGGGTAATAGAGTTTATACAATAGAAATAAACTCAAATCACTGTCTCATAATAATATGCAAGCAGTACTAAGGCTTCATAGTGTTGCACAACAGAATAAGCATAGAAATCCATATATATTACAAAATAGCTCCATTCAGCTTGTCCTTTGCCCAGCTACTACATCGCACCTGGACCTGCTCTCTAGTCCATTCATTTAAGAGTACCCGAGATAATAAGAAGAAAAGCAAAAAACCTCAAGCCAGACAACAGTCTGGTGTGTGCGGTAAATGAATCTCAAAATATATACAAGTCGATATAGTAAGGAACAAAGGTACACAAATCATGCATGACGTGTCCCTTCAACCAAAGAGTTAGCACATAACAACATAATATGCTATTCTACGAATACAATAACAGTACACAACAAACTAAGTGTGACGACGGGTGTCCAGGTATCCCTATCTCCAATACCTATCTCCAATGAAATCCATAGAGCGATAAACTATGGTAGAACAATCAAAACAACCATAACACCCATTAAACAATCCTCAATATCACTCAATGTGCTCTAGATATATAATAACTCATATGACCTTTCTACTGCCAGGACTAATAAAAATCCTATTTTTCGGTTTATTCTTTTTAGCCCAAAGCTGATACTCAACCCATTCAACAAATCTAGGGTATATGGATTCATTCAACCGAATCCAGGGCAGCCTTTCAACGAACCTATAAGCATCCTCACAGTACCCCTGCTTTGAATACATCAGAAAACACTTTGAGTATCAATGACCAATTAGCATAGGTATTCGAGCCCATTCTTGGCTCCATTTAATTTCCATTATTCGCGATGAACCATTCTACATTCCTCCATTCCACGATAGAACCATTCAACCATTCCATCCACAAGTCACATTTCTTAGAACCCGCCCTGTGTGAATAACCATTCTCACGACTCCATTCAACATCAAGCCGCCCTCATCGGAACCTAACACCTTTCACCATCGAGCTATTATCAGGTCTTAAACTATCATCAGACTACTATGTCGTGAAAAAAAAATCCTAAATTAGCAAAAAAACACCTTCAGCACGACCTCCAGAGTGCCAACTTCCCTTCTTGGAAGTTCCATGTCGATCCAAGCCATGGGGACAACTCAATACTGATATGCCTTTCCCCATGTGCTCCTGACCCCAACCTACTCACCCAAACAACTCAGTCCAATGCAAGAGCTTCGATCTTTAAACTTTAGAAACAAGTCGGTATAGCAGCCTATACTTAGCCAAATCCCTATTTCTTGCTATGATCCTCCCTTACTAGCCATACACTAAAGACCCCTAAAATTTCCGACTTATTTGAACAACACAAACAACTCGGTACCGATATGAATTAGTTGGCACCAACTTGTTTACTTAGCTCATTTCCCAATGCAACTTGAACTCCTAACTCCTATGCTCCAGAGTCTTCCCTCCAAGTTTCATCAAATTCCAACCGCCTTTGCTCTCGATTTGCTAATTCGACCATTTGTTTCCTAACTTCCTATAAGCACAACATACAATCATGGATAATCATGCATATAAATCCATTCATTCATACAAAACATAATCTTGTGATAATCAAGAAAATCCTAATATATATCTAACTTCTACACTAGCATATGCTCATGGATACAAGAAATATCAAAACCATTAAAAATCATTTAAACCTTTCAAAATTAATTTTTAACATATTAATAAATGTGATTAAAGTTGGAAAATGTTTTTTTAGTCAAAATCATATAAAAAACACCATTTTTAACAATATAAACAGGTATAGTAGAGTGATAGGTCGAGAACCACTCACCCAGTACCCTAATACCAATCTTCTCTCTTAGATCTGAAGTGGAAAACGAAGGAGAAGGATTAAAATTTGGAAAAATGAAAATCTCTAGCTTTTATATACTAATCTCCCTTCAAACCAATGAATTGAGTAAAATTAGGAAGAAAAAGATGTGATTTTTTGATGAGATTAGAGTGAATGGAGATTTAGAACTATTTGATGAAGACAGAAATGACCTAGGTCAGTTCCTACGGCCTCTTCTTAGCATAAATTTTGAAGTAGGTTAGTGGGCCCAAGCACGAGCTTAGTTAATTACTTAGTAAAATTGGCCAGTAGCAGCCAAAACTTAAAATAGCTATAAATTTCATATGATAAGTCCCTTTTTTATTATAACCACTCTACGAAATAAAAAACTATCATTCTGAAGCAATGGAAGTTCTTTGAGACTCTAAATGGGCTCCTATCAATAGTTATAGTTTGAACAAAATTTTCAAGGTTAAAATTGTTACATAGAAATTCGGCAAAAATCATAGATGTGGAAAATGTCCTTATGAGTCACTTATGCAAAATTTTAGAGTCATACGACCTCATATGAATAAAATAAAAATATTTTACGATCTTTTAATATGTAGAATAAGGGTCGTTACACGACCGAACCAAATAGTCTGTAAGTATGACATGCATAAAGGAAAGCAATGACATCTTCTCCCTTCGTAGCTCTAGCTGCTTCCAAATGTTGAATGTAGCATCTCAAATGTTTTCAAGGGTTTGTTTTTCCAATGTATTATTCCTTGACCAATGTTTTAAAATCCGGGAGTGACTGCATATTTGATGTTCTATTTGGACTGAATATGGTTCATTTTATCAAGCTCTGGTCTCCTTCTCTGGTTGTTTAATAATTAACACATTAGGCTAGGAGCTCGCTTCTTCGCTACTGGAATGCTTCCTTAGGTTACTTGGTAAAGCCACATCATGCCCCCGTGTAATGGATCAACAACCAATGTACTAGTCGACATGAACTCAGGCGGTCCCGTTTTGGAAACCAAGTGTGTTGTTCCAATATCAACAGTGACTTTTGGTGAGACATCCTCCCTTGGTCTAGCATAGGCTATACCATTAGCCTTGTACATATTAGTTCTGCATTGGTCTGATTTGGTTCGAGCTCTAGCCTGTTTGGTTTGTGGATGTCTAGATTTCCATGGCTCATTCCTTCCTGACTTGTCTGCTATTACTATTGTAAGCGTGGTTCTCTAGAATTGTCTTCCATTGTTGTTGGATGCTTTGGTATTTATAGGAGTGAAGGTATAGGGAGGTCAAGCCAATAAAATAGGCAGTTTCCCTGTATAACATGCCAGTTCCGTACTTTCCATACATACAAGATTTGGCCTGGAGTTTGCTATTTTAGCTTGCTCAACATCCATGGTTCGACGCCTTGGGTTTGGTGCTCCTTGGTCGAGCAATGCCTTGGTCAAGCAGTGTATGGTAGTGCCTCGGTCCAATCTCTCTGGCTGGCGGCCACTCTATCTAGTGGTTCCTCCGTCTGATAATGCCTTGGTCTAGCGGTCTCTCTATCCAACGATGTCTCTGCCTAGCAGTTCCTTAGTCTGGCTGAACTCTGATGCTATAAGTATTAAGGTTGGTCCTCCAAAACCTAATGTTAGATGGTGGACGTGATATTTGAAGGTGATTAGATAAGGCTACGATGATTCTTTGTTGTTCAAAATTTATCCAAAGATTCGGTTAGGCAAGATTCTGTTAGAAAGAGATTTGGTTAAATAGTTTCTAGAGATCCAAACTTGTCTACCATTATGACTCATCTCTTAAGCATTCTTTCTTCTATCTCTTTGATTTTCTTAATCAGATTCCTTATCAGAGTGTGACCCTCTATGCCTTCTGGTTCCTTTAGATAGGATCACCATGTGTTCAAGTGTTACGACAAGTAGTTTACGGCTGCCCCCAAGCGTGTCAGAAGTTGGTCAACTATTGCTTGCTGTTGGCTTGTGAAACATTTATTTAGCTTGTCTAGAACTCTATCTAGGTTGCTTCTGGTAGTTACGCCTACTAGCACTGGAGTGCTTGCTAAATGATTATCTTAATTAGCAGTTGTCTATTTGGGTACACTGGTGTTCCCTACATTCCCGCTAGTTGCACCAACCTTATTCTATGATCTCGAAGGCGTGTTGAGAATCAGCTCTCAATGAAAGCACTAAAAATGTTTGCACAAAAATGGAAAAACACCTCCATTCTATTTATTATAGAGTTGTGAATATGGAGTGCCTAACACAGCTGTAATATTTGTATTATGATTAATGTTTAGAGAGCATATCACATATTGGTTCTGCAGAAAGTAAATTACAGTAAAGTAAAGAATACAAAAATTTATAGTGGTTCAGCCAGAATGTGCCTACATCTACTATCCATTTTCATTATCCAATATGTAGATCTTTGGGATAATGTTTGGGTTATAAAATATGATGATCTGTTTCTCAAGAGAACGTAAGGTATAAACCCAAGGAAGTCTGCTTGAAAACTCCTCTTCATCTATCCCAATTCATATATTCCTTCTTGCCTATTCCTGTTCGGCCATTCCTGTTAGCCTATCGTTGTTTGGCTATCCCTGCTAGGCAGTCCAGTTAGGTTATTCTTATTAGGCTGACTCTGTTAGGCTATTCTTGTTAAGCAGTTCCTCCAAGGTTATTCCTGTTAGGAAGTTCCAGCTACGTAGATATTAGGTTAGGAGTTTCTAAAGCTCCAAACTTGTCTGCCATTATTACTCACCCCTTCACCTTTTTTGGTTGTGCTCATTCATGAGGCATTTATAGGTGTGAGGTTGGGTAGAGACTTGTTAGGCAGTAAATGGTTAGGTAGCAAATGTTTAGGTTCCCTACCAAACCACTTCTCCCGTTCCATAAAAATAATGCGTTTGCCAGGAATTGTACTCCTGGCCTCTTCGTTGGAAGCTTAACGCACAATCACTTAAGCTACACACATTTTTATGCCCTAACTCCTTCATTCTAAGTCAAAATTGAATAAAATTTGGACTAGTGTCTTCGTATCATTGAGTAGAATATTCCAATGCCTTTGAATGTTCCATTTTCTTGAATTAAGTAGTAGCTCTCCAAGGTAGGGCCTGAGTCAGTTAGATGGTGGACAAATTTTAAGATGATCATATCTTCCAATTTGTAGCTTTGATTGAGATGCAATTTCGACCTAGGTGTATGTCCTAACCTTAGGAACATTTTACAAGTGCTTTGACTATAACTTTTGACTGTGCCAAATTTTCCACTAACATTTCGCCGTGCTCTTGTAATTACATGATGGCGCTTTTATTATGTACCTTCTAGCCGTTTAATTGCTCCTTGACATCTTTTCGTATTCACCATGTTGACGCGAGAATGCCTACAATAATATATGAATCCTAAATTTATCTTCAACCTTAGTTAAGGAGCTATATGTTGGAAATGTTCCAAACTATAGGTGGTTACTAATTCAATGAAAGGCTAAGTATATCGTCTTGAATAGCGTTATAATTAAATCTGTATGTATAAGAGCATAAGTTTATAACTAAGTTAGGGGTGAATCCAAATTTCGAGAACCATATGACAATGTTTTATGAAAACAATGCAACGATATAGACCATGAAAGAACTTAGGGCCCATAAGATGTTTAGACACATACTCCGAAAGTCCTACATGATAAAGGTATTATTGGAATCGGACTAGTCGGAAGCGGGTTAAATGGTGAACTTTATTGTAACGACCCAGAATTTCAAACACTTCGTATTTAAATATCTGAATTATTTAAATATTTGAATCAAGGATTTAATGTCAATAAATATGATTTTATAACCTTATTAGCCCCTTTAATTAATAACTAATGATAGAAAACTTGTTTTTAAAATGTGTTTACAAAAATATACACTTTTAATAAATACTAAAAATATGACCGAAAAAAATGTTTTGTTAAAAATCAACTTTTTATTCAATAAATGTTATTTAATTTCTTTAGACTTGTGTAACAATTATATCATCACATTAACAGATGCTTAAATCTTCTTATTGCTAAAATAAATTAATTAGCAAAAACATTTCTAAAAGTAGTACTAAAGAAGGACTTAAGGATCCTTAAATCAAGGAATGATTTAAGGAAGGTAAGGTGTGTGTAAGAGTATGATTTTCATGTACTAAGGTTTCAAAAGGTGGATGGGTTAAGGATCTATTACCACTTTATTTTCTAGCCTATAAATAAGCATGCAAGGTCCCCTTCATTTATTCACTAATTCACAACATAAGAATCAACGTTCTTCATTCCTCTCTCTTCTTAAAATCCTAAATACAAAACAAAGTAAATCAACTCCAACTCACTCCAAATCATTTCTATAACCTTACTACAACATGACAACTCATATTATTATGTCAAAGTTGAAGAAATGATGGATTAAAAGGGGAAACCGTTCATGGTTTTGTGGAATTACTTAAATGTTTATTACCTTAACTAAAAAGTGTGGATATGCTTTGATCATTAAATAAATATTTTAAAGTTAATAACAAGTTAATGTTTTTGGGTTGTAGTAAATAGTGTGTTAAACCAGCATGAATAAAACTCCAAAATATCCAGCCAACCTGAGAAAAACATGCTTTGTCTGACCCGAGCATTACATTTACGCCCGGGTCAGTCTGGTAAACTAGCGTGAATAAAACTCGATAACAAGTAACAACCAAACTGATTTCTACATTTGAAAACCTTTCAAACAAAGGGTATCTCGTAAGACCACACTACACATAAAAACAGAAGAGTTTTTACCTTACGATAACCAAAACATTTTATATCAAAATCTAGTGATATTATCATAGTGTCTAGGTTTAAAGTAGATAGATAAAATAGTTGAAATGCTTGCATCTCACATTCCAACATACTAGGCTCTATAATCAAAACTGCAAGGCATGTATTGGATATTGGATCCCAACAATGGCAAGGTAAGGGACTACCTTCCGATCATACACCTCTAGAAAATGCACAGTTGCTAACATGGAGTCGGTTGCCCCTTTAACATGGCAGACCGGATTACCTCACCCTTTGACACTGGGGCCTTATACTACCACGGTGTTTGCACGCAAACCAACTCTGAAAGTCACATCTAGAATGGGGTGACCGCTCCTAATGGTAGCTAACCACATAGCTCTGCTGCATGCACTGCTTTTTCCATTCCTCCCGATTGTGAGGCTGGAGGCTACGCTTTACCTTTCTGAATAACAATCCATCTTGGAATGCTAACACTGCCCTCCAAGCGTCAATCCAATGCCAGCATTCATCCATACAAGTTATCCAGGATAAGGACAAACCGAAGGCACTACTTCTACTACATCCATTTTTGAACCACCCTCAGGATTAGTAGCAAACAACCCTTGCAATTCAATAGCTCATCTTTGATCTCATGCTTCAAGATGTCTTCATTTCGAAACACTTGAGTTGGATCTAAGTGGTTTTCGGATAGCATATCCGATCCCGGTCCCTTCGAAACAACTTTCGATATTTCCGGTAAACTCAACCCCGGTTCTTTAGGAAATAAATAGACAAATGACTAGAGCGGAGTTCACCTCCTAACCGTTTGTGGACGGATTTCCTTATCATTTGTCCTAGAAGAGCAAAACGAGTTTATACATACTGTGCAGCACCTTCGACGGTAATTGTTCCATATAATTCTTATGTTTCTCCTAGACATTTCTAAAGTTATGTTTTGTCCAGATTTGATAGTCGGTTATTTATCTATCAAATAAACAAACATCCGATCATGGTTTAATTTCTATATGGGATCCACTAAGCCTTATTAACTCTCTTTAATCAATAAAACCATTTTATAAAACCCGATCACAAGATCTTTGCAAAACACTATTCCCAAACCCCTTACATTTCCTTTTATACTTGGGAAACATTTATATATTTATCTCAATGTTATAAGTATATTACAAAAACATTTTACTCTTTGTTACCCGGTACCTTGACCCGGCTATACAAATGTAACTACAGAGGTCAGAATTGACTATTGATGGAAAAATGGCAACGAGATGACATCTATATGACAAGAATGTGATTTTCGATCAGCTATATCTAGCCCAGGGTAAATAAGGTTGACGAATGGATGATACAGAATGTCAAGATTATGAAGGTTAGCTTGGTGGAATAGGGGTCGGCATAGATGATTGATAAGTCGAAGAGCATGTGGCATTCAATGGGGGTGGCATAACAGATGGACTCCATCGGGTCGGCATAGCAAGTGGACTCCATCGGGTCGACATAACAAGTGGCCTCCATCGGGTCGGCATAGCGAATGGCCTCCATCGGGTCGGCATAGCGAGTGGCCTCTATAGGTTCGGCATAGCATGTGGCCTCCATCGGGTCGGCATAGCAAATGGAATGCGGCTGGGTCGGTATGGAACTAATGATGGGCCGGGTCGGCATGGTATTTGTGGTGACTCGGGTCGGCATGCTTGGATGGGTCGACAAAGTATATTATGAGGAGGGTTGGCACTTCGAAAGCGATCGGCATATCATGATGATATAGCTCGGGTCGGTATGATTGGGATAGTATGTTGGGCTAAGCCTTTCTTATGGTGGGCCTAAATGGTCAGGTTGAAGGCTGCTTTCATCTATAAATACAGGGGCAGATCCTTTTTCGGCTACCAAGGGAAAACTCTACCATTTTTGTAATCAGTTTCTCTTTGTTCTAATTTTTTCTCAAGCTATTTCTCCTTAATTGTACTTGTAATCAGTGGAGTGATAAAGCAATAAAGAAGCATTCAGAGTGGACGTAGGCAATCAACGCCGAACCACTATAAATCTTGTTGTTTTTACTTTCTGCTATCTTTTCTTGAATATTTAGTGTTACTCCCCACTTTCATTTAAAATCTTCATTTATTTCACTTCTCAAATCTATTCTCGGGTGTTTGTGACCAATTTGGTTGCAAACATTTTGGTGCTTTCACCGAGAACTCGATTCTCAGTCTATTAGGATCACCTTTATTGCTACTGGATTGAGGAAATCCCCTAAAGGAGATCTGGGTTCGTTTTCAAAAGATTGCAGATACTATTCAGGTTTTCCAAGATCTAAGCAAAGGACTCTAAGATGGTAAGGCGCACCAGATCTACTTCTCACAACGTTGACGCTAATGAAACTGCTAGTCTTTAACAAGGGGGGCCAAGCAACCAGCCTGCTAATGCGAATGTGGAACCAGTCGTAGCCCAGAACCATGTTGATTCCGTTACCAGGGCTGAATTTACAGATTTGATGAGGGATCTAATAGAGAGCCGAAGATAGCTAAATGAGCAAATCCAAGCAAATGCCAACCTGATGAACCAGATTGCTCAACAGCAGCGTTAAAATGCCAGAGTAATTCCTGCATCATACTCGACGTCTGATAGCTCAACTTCATCAGACGGACACTATAGGCATAGGCATTACATTATTGAAACAACGCGAGCAGGAACAACGAAGCAACTTGTGGCAGACCCCCGCGGGCAGAGTTTGTACCGATCCCTTAACCAGGAGGATGGCTCCTCAACTGCAATTGGTAAGTCGTGCTCCACCAAGAACTAGGAACTTAGGCACTGGAGCACGCATGGATGCTGATCAATTACCTCGCCAGGATGATAATGAAGTGGATCCTTAGGATATGCATCTAGAAGACAATAGGCTAAGAAGGCGTGAGATGCCCATGAGACGTCAGCCAGAACATTCACGCAGGGTGGAACCCGACCTGGCACCCCCTATCCAGACTCCGAATTTATTCGCAATGGTCAGGCAGCTAATGAGGGAGAACCAGGGCTTGACTAATAATGATTGGGGAGTCTCTAGGGGTCATACCCCGTTTACCAATAACATTTTATAGGATGAATATCCCTGGAGGTTTAACAAGCCTATAATGCCTGCTTATGAAGGGAAGACTAACCCCCGACAGCACGTCATGAGATACGAATGGTTGATGGACTCGGCTAGAGCGAATGATGCAACCAAATGTAGATGCTTCCTTATAACTCTGTCTGGAATTGCTACAATGTGGTTCAAAAGGTTACCCTCGCGATAAATCTTGAGATTTGATGAGCTGGCTACAAGATTCGTGGAGCAGTTCCGGATTCATGCTACTCACCCCAAGATGTGATGTCGCTATCCAATGTAATCCAGGCTCCGGGGGAATTACTGAAGGATTACTTGAAGAGGTTTCTTGTTGCTGCTACTGAGGTTAGTAATCCAAATGACCACGCCATACTTACGGCTATGACGAGGGGGGTTGATCCCGAATCCAATTTCGGTGATTGGCTAGCTGGAAAACCGCCAGCACGCTAAAGCATTTCTACTCAAAGGCAAACCAGTTCATGAGAAAGGAGGCCAGATTGTCCAGAAGGAGCAATGCTACATGACCAATCAGGGAAGTGGTACAAAGCAACATTGCAGTAAAGAAATCTGGCGAGAACTCTGGAAAGGTTTAGGTCAACCTTCAGAAAAAGCCGGGTCAGCAAAAAAGGGGTAGAGAAATTCTGGTCAGAAGAGGGAGCCCGGAAAATGGAAGCCATGAATTCCTACTTATAACGACTATACACCTCTAAATGCATCTCTAGAGAATATGTATCTATCGACCTGTAACACTTTCCAGTATAGGAGACACGTCCAAAAGAATCGACCGAGGAACAAAAGCAGACCGGGAAGTACTGTCGGTTTCATGAATGCTACGAGCACAATATTGGTGAATGTAGGCACCTTCACGATACCATTGAGAAATTGATTCGCTAGAAAAAGTTGTAGTAGTTTGTCAAGAATCCGCAGGATGGCAGACAAGGAACATATGATCCCAATCAAGGACAAGCTCCGCCGGCCTGAGGAACCAACTCAGACTGATGGGAGGCTGGTGATAAACACAATAATTGGTGGACTACATCCCACGGACATGAGTTGGCAGGAAATGGAGCGTTATGCTAGTTCAATGAAACATGTGGACTTTGAATGTTGCTTGAATACGAAGGATAGAACTCCAGCTAAGCAACAGCGTATAATGACGGATGATATAGTGTTCAGAAGCAGAGGTGCTAATAGAGTGGAGGCCCCTACTATTGATCCAATGGTTATCTCTGCCATGATTGGCCCCGCTCTGGTGAGAAGAATTTTGATTGATTGTGGCAGTTCTGTGAACATCATCTTTAAGAAAGCTTATGATCAAATGAGGATGAAGCCTAAGGATTGAAACCATCTAAAGTTCGTATACACGGTTTCAATGGTGTGGCCCCTAAGGCGATAGGTTATGTTGAGTTACCGGTTGAGTTGGGAGAAGGTGAACGTAGGAGGGTGCGGATCCTACCGTTCACTGTCCTGGATGTTGATTCACCGTACAATGTCTTTCTAGGTCATCCGGCCTTGGCCGAATTTCGGGTAGCCCTTGCCCCGTAGTGTCTGACGTTGAAGTTTATAATGGATAATGGAGTGGGTGTTGTGTATAGTGAACTGGCTATGCATGTTATGTGGCTGAGTTAAGAGAGGCTCAACGGAAAGAGGAGGGAAAGGGTGTGGACAAGTCTGTCCGCATCCAGGTCACGAAAGATTGACAAATGCCTAAGCCTTGGCTTGGGCACCATAGTCGGTTCTACAGAGATATAGAACCGAGGGATGATAAGGATGAACCCAAGGAGGACAAGGCAGCGCCGACTGAACTGGTGATTGATATCTCAGTCAGCCACGACAACCCATCATGGGTGTTGAAGATTGGATCACAACTTAGCCCTTTGATAAAGAGAGAACTTACTGATTTCCTCTGAGAAAATTTGGATGTATTCGCTTGGACTCATTCGGACATGTGTAGGATATTGCCTACTATCGCAAGCCATGCATTGAATATGATTCGAAGTATGTCCCTGTGAAGCAGAAGTGACGCGGTATGGATCCGGAGAGGTCCATGGATCTTAAAAAGGAGGTGGAAAAACTTAAAGCCGGCGAGTTTATTCGCGACACCCTCTATCCCAAATGGATATCTAACCCAGTGCTGGTGAAGAAGGAAAATGGGAAGGCGATAACGCATATTGACTATTCGGACCTGAACAAGGCATGCTCTAAGGATAGTTTTCCCCTGCCTAAAATTGATTAGCTAGTTCATTCGACCGCAGGGTATGAATTGTTGTCATTTATGGATGCGTACTCGGGGTATAACCAGATCCCGATGCACATCCCAGATCAGGAGCATACCAGTTTTGTCATGGATGTTGGACTATACTATTATGTAGTAATGCCATTCGGATTAATGAACGTAGGAGGTACCTATCAGCATTTGGTTAATCGCATGTTCAAAGATTAGATTGGGAGGACAATGGAAGTCTATGTGGATGATATGCTCGTGAAGTAATGGCAATCAAACGACTACATTCGAGACTTATCAGAGATGTTCAATATCTTTTGTTTTTATAACATGAAAATCAACCCTTTGAAGTGCTCATTCGGTGTTGCATCAGGGAAGTTCTTGGGCATTATTGTCAATGCGCGAGGAATCGAATTGAATTCAGAGAAGATTCAAGACATTCGGGATATACAAGAACCCAGAACTATTAAGTAAGTGCAGAGCCTGAACGGGAAGGTCGCTTCCCTGAGTCATTTCATTTCCACGGCGACCGATAAATGCATTCCTTTCTTCGATTTGATAAGGATGGGGAAGAGGAATTTCGGGTGGACGCATGACCGTTAAGGCACATTCCAAGCTTTGGTGAGTCATTTGGAGAGACCCCATGTTTTGTCAAAGACGGTAGATCATGAGGAGTTGTACATTTACTTAGCAGTATCGCCAAATGCCACAAGTTCTGCACTGGTTTGTGAGGATAACCAGATCCAGAGACCGGTGTACTATGTCAGTAAACGGTTGTCGGGGGCAGAGAGAAACTACATGAAATTAGAGAAATTGGCGTATTGCATAGTTAACGCATCGTGCAAACTTCACCTATATTTCCTGGCACACCCAATCAGCGTCTACACCGATCAGCCTTTATGACAGGTCTTACAACGACCCGAGATAGTTGGGAAGCTGCTTAAGTGGAACATCGAGCTCAGACAGTTTGACATCAAATATCTGCCCCATAGGGCTATCCAGGGACAAGCACTAGCCGACTTCATAGCAGAGTTTACCATGCAGGATGAGCACCTGGAGAGCAGTGTAATCCCTACTGTACGATGGAAGCTATATACCGATGGAGCATCCAATGATCATTATTCCAGCGTAGGCGATGTACTTGTAATCCCCGAGAACCGGTCAATTTTCTATGCCCTGGAGCTTGATTTCCCTGCTACGAACAACGAAGCCGAGTATAAGGCATTAATTGCTAAACTTAAGCTTGCTAGAGGCTCGGGGTGAAATCAATCGAAATCTTTTATGACTCACAACTGGTGGTGTACCAAGTTAGAGTGGACTACCAGACAAAGGGACAATGGCTTGCCCCACATCTTACCCGAGTTTGGGAGTTGTTGGCATATATGGAATACTACAACATTTCGCATATCCCCCGTGAGTAGAACGGGGAAGCTGACTCGTTGGCAAAGTTCGCAAGCACTAGCGATGCATAACAGATGGGCTTGGTTCCGGTCGAGACCCTACATACCCCGAGTATAAATGTGATGGAAGTTGATCATGTACCAGAAACGGAGCCAGAAAAGGAGTCGTGGAAGTCCCTAATTAAAGAGTTCTTGTTGCATGGAGTCTTGCCTGAGAAAAGGAACGAAAAGCGAAAAGTCCTTCGTAAAGCCTCACGGTATATTATACAAGACGAGATTATGTATCGAAAGGGATTCTTTGCTCCCTTGCTTAGGTTTATCGCCCATGATGAGATAAAATCGGTCTTGAAAGAGGTCCATGAAGGAGATTGCGGCGACCATACTGGGGAGCAGATGTTAGCTAAAAAGGTACTCTGTTATGGGCACTACTAGCCGACTATGAACCGGAACGCCGCATATCATGTGAGACGATGTAACAAATGCCGGATATATGCAAAGGTACCAAGAGCACCGTCGACAGAAATCATGCAAATGGTTAGTCCGTGGCCGTTTGCAGTTTGGGGAATTGATTTCATCGGCTCTTTGTTGATTTCTAAGGGTGGTGCGAGATATTCGATTGCCGCGGTTGACTATTTCACCAAATGTGCCGAAGCAGAGCCGTTAGCTACGATCACAACCGAAAAGGTCATTAACTTTGTTGTTCGAAACATTGTATGCCGTTTCAGTCTTCCGCGAACTATCATAACTGATAACGGAACTCAATTTGATAGTGCTGAGTTCATGGAGTTTTGTCGGAGGTATCATATTAAGAAAAGGTTTGCAGTATTCGCTCACCCTCAAGCGAATGGACAGGTTGAAGCTATAAACAAGATTATAAAGTCCATCTTGAAAAAGCATTTGGAAAAGGCTAAAGGCAAGTGGGTGGACAAACTTCCTACGATGCTCTGGGCCTATAGGACTACTCATAAGTCTGTGACTGGCCACACTCCATTTGCCCTGGCTTACGGAGCCGAAGCGGTTATTCCTATAGAACTCGAAGTCCCTTCTCATCGGGTAAC
Organism: Allium fistulosum; assembly: GCA_030737815.1. NCBI lineage: Eukaryota > Viridiplantae > Streptophyta > Magnoliopsida > Asparagales > Amaryllidaceae > Allium > Allium fistulosum. Next base: position 1,252,638,546 of record CM060901.1, read on the forward strand.
ATACTACGATCCCAGAACAATCCAAAATCTCTTATTAGAGTCATTGGACTTTATTGATGAGAAGCGTGAGGAAGCCGATTCGAGAGCGGTTGCACATCGACACCGAGTCACCCGGTACTATAATACTAAAGTCCGACCGAGAACTTCGCAGTGGGCGACCTTGTCCTGAAACAAATCTTTCCAGTCCTATCGCACATGAACCTGACATGGGAAGGGCCATACGTCATTGAACAGAGGCTTGGAGAAGGAACTTTCAAGCTAGCGACTGTCGATGGTGTAATCCTTCCAAGAGCGTAGAATAACGAGCATTTACGATGCTATTTCACCTAGACTATTTCTTTCATATTTTAGTAGAATTTGTTTTCAATATTTTCTTTGGTATTTTATTTTTTGATGTGTAATAAGGCAAGTTATTCTGTCCTTATTTTTATGGTGAATAAAAGCTTGAAGCTCCCTTTGCGTAAATTACTGTTATTGCATGTTATGTTAAATATGTGTTGAAACTGATTGATATCGACATATGCAATGTATGAATAGATGTGTAATGAAAAAATCTCTAAGTCCTCAGAGTGCGGATTAGAGTACCTTGAGTCCTCGGAGCGTGGACTAGAGTATAAAGGACTTAAAAAAAATCTCTAAGTCCCTAGAGTGCGGATTAGAGTACTCTGAGTCCCCGGAGAGCGGAATAGAGTATAAACGACTTGAAAAAATCTCTAAGCCCCCGAAGGGCGGATTAGAGTACTCTGAGTCCCTAGAGTGTGGACTAGAGTATAAATGACTTGAAAAAATCTCTAAGTCCCCGGAGTGCGGATTAGAGTACTCTGAGTCCGCGGAGTGCGGATTAGAGTATAAACGACTTGAAAAAATCTCTGTCCCCGGAGTGCGAATTGGAGTACTCTGATTCCCTGGAGCGGGGACTAGAGTATAAACGACTTGAAAAAATCTCTAAGTTCCCGGATTGCAGATTAGAGTACTCCGAGTCCCCGGAACGCGGACAAGATTATAAACGACTTGAAAAAATCTCTAAGTCCCCAGAGTGCGGATTAGAGTACGCTGAGTTCCCGGAGCGTGAATTAAATTATAAACAACTTGAAAAAATCTCTAAGTCCCCGAGTGCGGATTAGAGTGCTCCGAGTCCCTAGAGTGCGGACTAGAGTATAAACGACCAAAAAAAATCTCCGAGTCCCCGGAGCGCAGAATAGAGTATAGACTACATAAAAAAACCTTCTAAGTCCATGAAGTAGACTAAAAAGTTCTAAGTATCCAAACCGATGGATAAACAAGAGAGCTGTCAACCGTTCGCTATACCAAGAACTCCGATCCGAGATCGATGGAAGATGCTCAAACTATTAGCGGTGGAGTACGACTGTTGGTTATGATTCTAACTTGGTATCGTTTGTGACTTAAGATGAAGCCTGCAGAGGAGCTCTGAGATTAAGATAATGAATTATCAACGAAACTTGGAAAAATTATCAAAAGCACTTGGAACGGGAGAAGTTAATCTATGAAATAATAATTCACTCGACGATTGACTAAGGAACAAAATTTTATTTACAATCCCAGCAATTCTTTACAAACCATTCAAGAGGCCGAGATCCACGCCAGTGCATGTGCTACTAAAAAGGAAAAGAGAAAAAAAGGGAAAAAACGCAGGTCTAACTTGTTTGGACTAAGCAGAATAATACAAGACCCCGACTATTTCTTTGACTTATCCTCCTTCTTTGGCTTTTCGAGGATCGAATCAGTTGAGCGTCTTTTTTTAGACCCTTTGCCGCCTTGAGTAGAAATACTTGAGGAAGGAGGAGGAACCACAATAGGAGTGGACCCGCCAGGAGGGATGAATTGTAAAGGCCTATGGAGAGGATCATCAACCGCCACCAAATCGGGTTCACCCTTAACTTCAAGCTTTGATTTGCCCTCTATTTCAATCCGCTCCTTCAGGCTGAACTTAGTAGTGTGCTCAGAAGCACCCATAACTATAAAATCATCATGCTCCTCCATAGGTGATGGGTCTTCAAGTTTGCCTCATCAAGCGCCCCAATCACCTGAGCATCGGGCCCTGGGTTATCTATGGTAGCCGGAGCCTCGGCAACTTGTCCTTCCTACTCCATGGCGACATCGCTCCTAGGAGTTGACTCAACACTAGGATGACCTACAGAGTTTCGTAAAAAGAAAATGTTAGACTACAACTATTATTTATCGAGAACATCAAATTTTTAGATTAAAAAGGGCTCGATGTGGTACCAACATCTGGTTGACTCTCGGCAGTCATCGGAGTACTCCCTTCGATGATAGGAGATAACATATATGGGCCAAGTCCGAGTTTATCTGGATCATAACCGATGCGCTCCTCCTGGGATAAGAAGATGACGTTCCAACTAGCTGTGTGTAAGGAGAAGGACCCTTGAGTTCGGTTCCAAGAGACCCTACAACATCTTCTTTCTCTTGGATTGGAGCAGGGGCCTTGCCAAATTAGAGTTTAGCGGCAGCTAAGTCAGACGTCTCATTTCCTCGGAGCACTTCTTGCACAAGTGCCCCCTCATCAAGCTTTGCCACTCCCAACTCCTCTTTCTTGATCCTTGTGATGATCTTCCAAGCCTCGGCAAGCGACTCAAGATAGCCCTCGCCTAAAAAAGTCAAGTCGCGGTGAAGGAGGACTTGTGCATTGAACTCGGTGATGAATGGATCAAATAAGCACTTGATTTCCTCCCTACCGGACTAAGTCGCTACCTCAATTTGGGAGTGGGCTTCCACAAGCACCGCTTTCTTGCCCTCTTCACGAGCGGCTTCTTTCAAGGCTTCGATTTGGGAGAATTGCTCGTTAAGTTTCATTTTATGGTTTCTTGTTTCAACGATCTCCTCACAATACCTTTGTGACTCCTCTTGCGCCTCAAATTTCTCCTCCCTCTCCTTAGACAGCAATTTTTCTAACTCCTCCACGTGACGGGTTAAAATGTCTTTCTCTTTTTGTAAGGAGTCCTTTTCCAAAGTCAAGGTGCCATTGTGGTGGAGTGCATTATCCAGTTCCTTTTTATGAGAAGCCTCCAAGCGACTGACTACCTCAGCCGTCTCCTTTGCATTTTTCTTCGCCTCGTCAAGTTTAGCTTTGAATGCGAGCATCTCAGTATCTTGGTGCCTGATGATGTCCTTATTGTGGATGGCCTCCAGCTTAAGCCGATCAATCTCATGTTGACGTTCAATAGAAACCTCGGAGACTTTTCGACTAATTGAATGAACGATTCATGTTGTACATACACATCATTCATGCATGTCAATGAGCTCTCTTTGGTAGTTCCAGAGATAGTATGTATAGAAGGGAGGAAATTGAGCCCATCAAAACAAATCTTTGGAAAGGTAGCTTTAAGCTCAGCTAGTTTCTCCACCATAGTCGGATCGCGGGAATGTACCAGGGGAATTTGTTCAGATGTGACCAGCGTTTATTTATGATGCTCACGATACTGCCTGGTGCTTGATGATTTTGAAATGTTGGTCATGAGGAGCATTATATTGAGAGCCTCGGTGCACAGACTTATCTACACCGCGTGCAGGAGGGTTAGTTGAGTCGCTCTGACGCGAAGCGTATGCTTGGGGCTTCCTTCTGGATGATGAAGATGATTCTTGGGAATGATAATCTTTTTCCCATCCTTCGTCTGTATCTTGGCATCTTCCGGACTCGGAATCCCGACTCGAACAATGGAAGATGGAAGAGCCACAAAGGCGATCGAAAGCATGTGAATAAGACATTGCACCTATCAAAGAACTAAGTGAGAACATATTAGTAGTTGCTATGTCAAGAGTTAAGTGCAAATGATTGGTATGGTGCAAGTGCTTATGTGTGTCCTAGTGTATCACCCCGACAGACGAGTAACGTTTGCTTTACTCATAGGAGTTCCTACTCCTTGGTTGGAAGGTAGCCTGCCTTCGCCGCTTGTTGTGGGATAGTTAAGCCCTTCAACGCTAAGGGTGGTAAAGTCATAATTCAATAAATCGTCCAGAATAGAGATGTCAAAAAGTCCCTTTAACACGCTCTCTATTTGTTGAGAAGACGAACCCTTTTTGACAAGAGTTATAATGAATTTTTGGGTCTCCCCGGTTTTCTTTTTCTTAATCCTATACGCCAGACTTTTCCACTTTTTCAAGAGAGTTGCGATTGGCTTGTGTGCGGCGCATTGGCTGCCGGCGCTTGTCCAAGGCCTGCATCTTCATTTTTTGGCCCTACATCTTCTATTTCCTTTATCTCCCCTTCTTCGGTGCCTTCTTGGATTCCCTCAGCAGGGGGCACATGGGGTCGTTTAGTTCTCCCCTTTTCTCGCCGACAACCTTCGGGATCACTCTACTACTTGGAAGACCAATTATGCGGCCGTCTTCCAATAACTCAAATAATGAGAGAAGTTCGTCGGTGACGTGGAGTTTGATCTCCCTATCCTCCACCGGAATAGCACAGATAGCTACAACAACCCTCGAATATCTAACGCCTTCGGGCGGAGAGCGAACACCTGAAAAAGTTGAAAGAATTCGTATGATTAAGGAAGAAGGTGCAAATTGAATTCTTGAACTAAGGACAAAGGCGGGAATAGTACTTACGTACTTCCAAGCACCTTATTGTGAAGCCGGGAGGACATCGTACGTAGAATCATTCTTGTTTGAACAAGGAGAGTTTGTTCCATGCGCCTATTAAGACTTGACATTTAGGCATGTGCTCGAAGAAGACGTACGAAAGACTATCGGTTCGTCTTTTGAAGTTATAAATGTACCAGATGTCCTCGGGAGTTGGCGGATGAAATAGGACATTCATGAAGAGAAGGAAAGTGCCATGGATAAAAGTGTAGCTATTGGGGTGCAACTGAGTGGGAGTAATTCCCATATACTTCAGCACTTCACGAATAAAAGAGTTGAATGGTGGTACACATTCGGCCCAGCACATAAATTTATTGCATGTAGTATATCCAGCCGGGGGCAAATGAGGCCTATATTTCCTTGATGGAACTAGGACATCTTCAAAAGGAATTCCATGGATAGAGCACAATCGATGAAGAGTAGCTTTGCCGATTTTTAAAGCCCGTGAGTTAGCCAGATTATTCAAGATGAGGGCATCTTCCATATCAATGGGAGCTGGGACTATAACTTCTGCAGAAAGAGTCGGGATATCAGAAAAAAGGTCTGCTTGAGGGTCAAATGTTTCTACTTCTTCTCTTTGCCAGCTTGGTACAGGCTTGTCAGACAAAGTAGCGGAGCTTGATTTCATATCAGATCTAGAAGACATCGTAGGTGAACACTTTGTATAACTCGATATTTGTGTCAGCGATACGCAGTAGACAATCAATATTAGAAATAATAACCTGTGCCCCTGTGCTATGTGTCAACTAGTGCAATGGAGTGTGAAATGAACGTGAACAGTTTAAAATCAGAAGAGCAAAAGTAAAACGTCGAAGCTTAGGGATTTTGTCTGGAGAAACTTTCATCGCTGACCGTCTCGGACAACTAAAAAGGTGATCAACGAGAAAAGCTTTAGGGTTGGATGTTGACATTCAGGATTATAAAGTCTGTTGTTCGAATATTTTGGGCCAGTTTTATACTTAACTCGTGTTGGGTGGATTGGGAATTTATGAGTTCAGGTTTAAGTCCACTGATCCGTATATGCTAGTAGCGTTGTTGTTAGTCACTTTATGCTTGGGCAAGGCAGTATGCAGTCATATGTTTGAATAACTCGAGTTAAAGTAGTTTTAGTTTGTCAACACCAATCCCGGCCATTTATGCCGATCCCTACGTCTTATCCCATGACCGAACTCTGAACTTAGGCTCATATAGGAATGCCGAACCCTATCCACAGCTGAACACCGATCCTTTTTTTCTTTTTACCTCAATACCGACCCCTTCCTCTCTAGGCTCTATACCGATCCCTCCTTTCCTAGAAAATACCAACCCCTTTTTCTCTCTAATTCCTATGCCTAAAGAAGAATACCACCCCTTGTTTAAAACGACACTAGAACTCGACCGAACTCAAAGACGGCGACCCAGTAACACAAACAAGAGAAAAACTATACCTATTTGATTTCGATTGCAAGGTCGCAGCTTGGATTAAAAGAAAATTGATGTTGATGGAGGTTAGATATATGATCTTGCGGTTGGATTTGTGTTAAGGGAGATGGGTTTCAAGCTTTGCTCCGGAGCGGTCGGTTAGGAAGAGTGGAATTGGTGAAGTTGCAGGCGTTGGGAAGATAGAGTAAAAGTGAGAGAAGAGAAGGAATTTGTGAATGGGGAAAGGAAGATATGCTTTAATAGCATGTGTTCGTGAGATGGGAAGGAATTTGTGAATTCAACCTTTAAGAGGTTAGACAGATAAAACCCAAAGACTTCATATGACTAGATTTGTGCATTCAAATGAGACAAGACTTTGTCGAAGATTGATAAAAGACAATGATCAATTAATGACTTGAATAAGCTTGCCTCCGGGAACCTGGAATTTTCTCCGATTCAAAGCACGTCGTGTTATTCACAAGACACACTTTAGGGGGCAAGTGTTACCCGGTACCTTGGCCCGGATACAAAAAGGCAATTACAGAGGTCAGAATTGACTATTGATGGCAAAAATGGCCACGGGACAACATCTATATGACCAGAGTGTGATTTTCGAGCAGCTATATCCAGCCCAAGGTAAATAAGGTCGACGAATGGATGATACAGGATGTCAAGATTATGAAGGTTAGCTTGGTGGAATAAGGGTCGGCATAGATGATTGATAAGTCGAAGAGTGTGTGGCATTCATGGGGTCGGCATAGCAAGTAGACTCCATTGGGTCGACATAGCAAGAGGACTCCATCGAGTCGGTATAGCAATTGGACTCCATCGGGTCGGCATAGCGAGTGGCCTTCATTGGGTCGGCATAACGAGTGGCCTCCATCGGGTCGGCATAGCATGTGTCCACCATCGGATCGGCATAGCAAATGGAATGTGGCCGGGTCGGTATGGAACTTTTGATGGGCCGGGTCGGCATGGAATTTGTGGTGACTCGGGTCAGCATGCTTGGATGGGTTGGCAAAATATATTATGAGGAGGATCGACACATCGAAAGCAATCGGCATATCATGAGTATATAGCTTGGGTCGGTATGATTGAAATGTATGTTGGGCTAAGCCTTTTTTATGGTGGGCCCAAATGGTCATGTTGAAGGCTGCCTTCATCTATAAATACGGGGGTAGGGGGCCATTCTTGGGGATCCTTTTTCGGCTACCAAGGAAAACTCTGCCATTTTTGTAACCAGTTTCTCTTTGTTCTAATATGTTCTCAAGCTATTTCTCATGAATTGTACTTGTAATCAGTGGAGTGATAAAGCAATAAAGAAAGCATCCAGAGTGGACGTAGGAAATCAATGCTGAACCACTATAATCTTGTTGTTTTTACTTTCTGCTATCTTTTCTTGAATATTCAGTGTTACTCCTCATTTTTCATTTAATTTCTTCATTTATTTCACTACTCAAATCTATTCTCGGGTGTTTGTGACCAATTTGGTTGCAAAAACTTTTCATGCCTTGAAACAAAATCATATACTTATCTTATTAGTTTAAGTATATTAACAAACTTTTCAAAGTTTTCTTCTTTCCAAATTTCATACTAAATAACCAAACATTTCTTCCAAATAAAACATTCCGCTTATCCTTTATCAAAAATTCCCTTTTTAATAGCTCATCTCATATTTCAATTAACTTATAACTTTTAAAATAAAGTTATAACCCACTTTTTTAAACCTTCAAGTTAATTTATAAACCTCATTCCAAATCTCTGAAATGATTTATAAACCATTTTCCTATTTTAAAACTCTTTATATAAACCTTTCTGTACTCATTTATAAATATCATTTGTAAAACACCTAAAGTAACCCTTCAGTAAAAACCCCTTTTATAAGCAAGTTATTACTTATAAGTAACTTTACAACATAATAGCATAACTTGGAAATCAATTATAAACTTTAGACTCTAAATTGATTAAAGAATTTAAGTTAATTCAAAACACACTTTACAAATTCTAAAAGAGGCTTAGCAATCCCAATGGTACTAGTTTAAGTTACCACTCAACTTCAATTCGATTCCCAAGTCACTTAACAATTATTTACATGAGCTACCTTATATGTAAATACAGTTCATATCCAATCAGGGAATAACATGTCAATAAAACAAGTTGGCATATACAAGTCCAAATAACATAACAATAGGATGGTGATTTATCCTGCTAAATAGATGTCCAAACAATTCAATCAATTCATAGCAGAATGGACGCAGTTTGCTCTAACATATTCTTAGCGAATCACTTCACCAACCCTTAAGTTTCATGATTTGAAACATACTTCAGAAAGTTAAAAAAAAAACTTTAAAACTAAAGTTACAAACTTTAATCTATTTCAAAACTTTAAACTTTGGAAACAAACTTCGATTCCAACCGGATCTCATAACCGTCGCAATTACACAAAGCAGTTAACTTTGTTTACCAACCTCATGCCATGGCTCATATTTTACAATTAACATATTACTAACACTAACCATCTTCATCATAGATTGCAAGTATACATCCATATATACATGCTTATTAACTTTATAATACAACATCGATTTCCATAACCAAATCAAACTAAAATCAACCATCCAAATCATAATCAAACCACATGATTATTATTCAAATTTTACGTTATATAATCACCATATATAGTGGCATAATTAAGCTACCATTTTCATTAAAAAAACGAGTAGTTTACTTACCAAACTTCCGCAAAAGCTACCCGAACTTAAGCTAAACTTGCCAACGACTCCCTAGCTTTGAAGGATGAAAGCTTTAGGTGCTAGCAACCCTCAAAATGGGTTTGGTCCAGGTGTATGTAGGTTTAGTCAGAGGTGTGGAGGTGGATGTGGGGTAGTAGCTTGAAGGTAGAGGAGCTTCGGGTAATCATCGATTTGTCGAAAATGTACCCAAAATTAGGTCATTTTCCCACTTGAGTTTTGGCCACCAATCATGAAATTTGGAAAAGTAGTCAAAAGTAAAGTTGTAGGAATTTCTTTCCTTTATCATTTCAATAAAGGAATCACTTATTTTTGATTTTTTTTGAAGAAGTTATGACCAAAAGAAGAAGGGTAATTTTCAGACTTGAAATTCTGGGTAAAAAAATTTCTTTGTAAAGAATTGGCGTTTTGGCATAGACATGATAGAAATTTGAATAGGCGATCAACGAGAATGTTGTAGCCATTAAAATTTCACACGGTTTCAAAAAATGAAAAACTCCATTTAAGTTCGAAATGAGGAAGAAAAGGTTGGTGGAAAGGGGAGGAAAAATGGAGAAACATAAGGGCTATTTATAAGCAAGATTTCATAACTCATCATTTTGTCAAGTCACATCACTCTCTTATATATATAATTGTCATGTTTAATCACATCACTCTTATATATATAATTATATTTAGTCACATCACTTTCTTTTATATATATATAATTATTATGTTTATTCACATCACATTCTTTTATATATATAATTATTATGTTTAGTCACATTACTTTCTTTATATATATATAATTGTTATTTAAAGCTAAGACGTGATAAGAGATAATGATGGTTAATGATTACAATCTAAGATGTGACAAGAGAGGAATATGTGTATTTATATATATATAAGATTATTATATTTAAATTTATGAATCGTCACATCACTTGCTAAAAAAAATTAACATAAGACAATCTATCTGAAAAAATTAACATAAGAAAATCTATCTAAAAAATTAACATAAGATAATCTATCCTTAAGTATATATTATTTAGCTAATTAATACTTATATATGTTTAGATATGATGCACAAAGACGAACAACATTCCTGACAACTTTCTGGTGTCGAAAGGTCGAAATTTTGGAAAATGTTCTTCGGTCACTTTTTTGTTTCTACGAACTATTTAATTTGGTAAACAAATTTTGAAAACGATATTACCATCATTATTAATTTATTAAAATGGTTTATTTTCATTATAAAACCTATATATTGAATATTCAAAATTAATTAAATATTCACTAATCAAAGCAGTGAAATTCTGGGTCGTTACATTCTTCCCCCTTAAAAGAATTTTGTCCCCAAAATTACACCTCGACATATCCCAGAAAACACTTAACACTATACATCAGCTCGTATGATTTACAAAGATCATTTTTATGCAAAATCTGATTCGGTCTCAACTCGAATACATAACCTTCCTTCCGAACTAGTATCGCTCATCCGATTCGCTAGTACGAACTCCTATCAGGCTCCTTAATTTGGAACCTCCATTTTCCTTACGTAGTTGTAACTATGATAGAAAACTTTGGTCCCACACCAAGAACCATCGTCAAGTGCTTGCTGTCAAAGGTCAAGTAATAGATCCTTATTCAGAACGGTGCAACACCTCAAAGCCATGTACTCGAATCTTAGATCGCTCTATATGTAAAGAGAAATGATCTACGTCCAACTTACGCACTTACTTAGTTGGTCCTTCCTAACACCAATTCTATTTCCACCAAATTATTTATGAAAACATTTCATAAACTACACTGGTTCAACTTAGATGCTACTCCACTACATCCTAAGATCATATATCCCTATCTGATTCCATTATTCCATTTTTCTTTTATTTTCCTAAGAAAACTCAAGATCCAAATACCCGGCTTTTATTTTCAAAAACTTTTTGAAATGGAACTCTATACTTTAAATCATGTAAATATATAGACATAGCCCGAGTAACTCCAAAAGAACTGGGTATCAAAAAATAGTATCATACATTCCCTTACTAAGAAGGGTAATACTCAAGAGAAGTGTTTACAATCTGAACACATCTCTTTCCCAATTTTAAGTTATTTTCGAGCCACTCGAACTAGTTAACTTAAAAATATTCCTTTTATTTCCAAATTCTCATTTTTGGAACAATACTTTACATTTTCCAATAACATATATCACCAACTCACTTTGGGTTTGTTCGGCTTGAACTTCTTTTGATCTTACAATGATAAAGAGAATAGTTAACTAAGTACCCCCACAACGTTCACCTAGGCAAACATCTGATCATCACTTAGAAGATTATTCTGATCATCATAAAACATTCAAGACTTGTTCCTCATATCAATCCAAAGATAACCCTTCTTACTTACACTTTTATTCCCAAAAATTTATACTTAAACCAAATTGATTTCAAATATTATTATTTTCCCAAAACCTTTAAAATCATTTTTCGAAAGCACCGGGATTTATATCCTCAAGTTTTCTACCTAAATTTTCCAACTTAAATGATACATTTTGATAAACCCATTTTATAAATCACTTCTATTAAACCATTTTTAAATATTTATCCCAAAATATTCTAATTTTGAAATCAAATCTACCTCAACTTTAACATCGAACGCCTTTTATCAAACTATGAAACTTAATTCACAAGGTGTTCATTTCCATATTTTTTCCAATCCTTATCTACCTAACCCATATCTTAAAAAGGGAGCATACTAACAATAGTCAATGCTTAACTACACGAGCATGATTAAACAAACCCTAAACGATAATAATAATAACATATTATTATCTCCTAACACCTCAACCAAATATATTACACTATGTGTGAAAATCATTCTTTTATATATAAAATATACCTTGGGTAAAATTATTTCATTTACCCAATTCCTAAACCATACTATGTCGATTTGCCTAGTTTTAGTGTTTAGAAACCTCTATCAATACAGTTGTACACCCAGTATCGACCAAAGTTCATAAGCCATTAAACCGATAAATCAACATAATATAAAATATTTGATAATCACTAACAAATACATGCTCATATATATACACTCAAACTCATTCTAGGGTGTCACTTACCCCATCTCTAATGAGTTAACCCTACCAAAGCCAAGGTTCTTGCTTAACCTTCAGCTCTGATACGAAATGTAACGAACCATATTTTCAACCCTCGAAAATCGACACTAATACGTCCACTGTATCATATGCCGAACATACAAGTGCCGGAAATACCAATTTGTTAGGGTGAAAGAAGAAGCTTGAAGATAGAAGAAAACTAAACAACATAGAATCTCACAATGTAGCAAATAATATATAATATAATAATGATCTTTACGAAAAGGAAACATCTTTACTAATATAACATCAGAGTACACAAGACTTATCCTAAATTTGGACAGTTATAGAAACCTGTCCATGCATTAACAAACATACATACTCTTTAATACAACGGAAGAAAAATATACGTGAATACGTCTTGACCATCCAACTCCTCTCCAACTCCGAAATATCCAGCTAACCTGAGAAAAACATGCTCGGTCTGACCTGAGCATTACATGAAATAACGCCCAGGTCAGTCTCGTAAACCAATGTGAGTAAAACTCGATAACAAGGAACAACCAAACTGATTTCTACGTTTGAAAACCTTTCAAACAAGGGGTATCTCGTAAGACCACACCGCACATAAAAACGGATGGGTTTTTACCTTACGATAACCAAAACATTTATATCAAAATCCAGTGATATTATCATAGTGTCTAGCTTTAAAGTAAATAGATAAAATAGCTGAAATGCTTGTATCTCACATTCCAACATACTAGGCTCTACAATCAAAACTGTAAGGCACGTATTGGAGATTGGATCCCAACAATGGCAACGTAAGAGACTACCTTTCGATGATACACCTCTAGAAAATGCACTGATGCTAACACAGAGCCGGCTGCCTTTTAACATGGCAGACATGATGATCTCACCCCCTTGACACCGAGGCCTTATACTACCATGGTGTTTGCGTGCAAACAAACTTTGAAAGTGACATCTAGAATAGGGTGACTGCTCCTAATGGCAGCTAACCACATAGCTCTGTTGCATGCCCTTCTTTTGCTATTCCTACCAGTTGTAAGGCTTGAGGCTACGCTTTACCTTTTTGAATATCAATCCATCTTGGAATGCTAACACTGCCCACCAAGCATCAATGCAATGCCATCATTCATTCATACAAGTTGTCCAGGATAAGGAAAAACCGAAGGCACTACTTCTACTACATCCATTTTGGAACCACCCTCTAGATTAGTGGCAAATTGCCCTTACACTTCAATGGCTCCATCTTCGATCCCATGCTTCAAGATGTCTTCATTTCGAAATGCTTGAGTTGGATCGAAGTGGTTTTCAGATAGCATATACGATCTCGGTCTCTTCGAAACAACTTTCGATATTTCCGGTAAACTTAACCCCGGTTCTTTAGGAAATAAACAAAAGAATGACATGAGTGGAGTTCACCTCCTAACCGTTTGTGGATGGATTTCCTTATCATTCATCCTAGAAGAACGAAATGAGTTTATATGTATAGTATAGCACCTTTGACGGTAACTGTACCATATAATTCTCGTGTTTCTCCTAGATATTTCCAAAGTTACGTTTTGTCCAGATTTGATAGTTGGTTATTTAACTATCAAATAAACAAACATCCAATCATGGTTTAATTTCCATATGGGATCCACTAAGCCTTTATTAATTCTCTTTAATTAATAAAACTATTTTATAAAACCCGATCAAATCACTTACACTATAGCATAATGGCTACTAACAGATGTCGTTTAATTCTCCTATCATATTGGTGTTAAGGGACTGGACAAGAGATCATTTGATATGGAATCGATTTTCTTTGAAAATGAAAACTGATTAAAACTCGTTCTTTTTAGTTTAAAATCACCTTTGAAAAGTTAAAAGTATATTTAATTAGCTTAAACCCTAACTACATCTTAATTAATCCAATTTAAATCGAGATTAAATCATAATTAAACTCTAATTAGGCTTAAGGAAGTTGATTAAGTACTAATTAACTTCCTAATGCAACTCGGTTAAGGTTAAACCAAATTGTTTAAGAGTTAAACCACAATTAATTAAATATTAATTAAATAACCCATTAAATAAATAAATAAATAAATAACCACTAATCTTAATTGAATAATTATTAATCACTTAATTACTTCTTAACCCTATTAATCACTAATTAAAATTTTATAAATCAATTAATAGTCATTAACTTAACTTAAGTGATGATTAACCTCTAATCACCTTCTTAATTACTAGTTAGGTGCTAATTACCTTTTAATTAACTAATTAATTAATTAGTTATATTACAACTTAATTACTTTTTAATATTACTAATTAAGTTTATAAAACTTAGTAAACTAATTTCAAATAAAACAAATTTGAAAAAGAAATTCAAACCTTTGCCGAACTACAGCCATAGCGACTATCGCTATGGACGCAGTTCGCTCTAACATATTCTTAGCGAACCACTTCACAAACCCTTAATTTTCATGATTTGAAACATACTTTAGAATTTTTTTTTAAAAAAACTTTCTACTAAAGTTACAAACTTTAATCAATTTCAAAACTTTAAACTTCAAAAACAAACTTCGACTCCAAATGACTCCTTAGCTTTGAAGGATGAAAGCTTTAGGTGCTAGCAACACTCAAAATGGGCTTGGCCTAGGTGTATGTAGGCTCATCCAGAGGTGTGGGGGTGGATGTGGGGTAGTAGCTTGAAGGTAGAGGAGCTTTGGGTTATCATCGATTTGTCGAAAATGAACCCAAAATTAGGTCATTTTCCCACTTGTTTTTGGGCCACCAACTCATTTTGGAAAAGTCGCCAAAGTAAAGTTGTAGGAATTTCTTTCCTTTATCATTCCAATAAAGGAATCACTTATTTTCGATTTGGTTTGAAGAGGTTATGATCAAAAGAAGATGGGGTAATTTTCGGACTTGAAATTCTGGGTAAAAAATTTCTTTGTAAAGAATTAGTGTTTTGACATAGCTATGATAGAAATTTGAATAGGTGGTCAACTAGAATGTTGTAGCCATTAAAATTTTATACGGTTTTGAAAAAAGAAAAACTCCATTTGAGTTCGAAATGAGGAAGAAAAGGTTGGTGGAAAAGGGAGGAAAAATGGAGAAACATAAGGGCTATTTATAAGCAAGATTTCACACCTCATCATTTAGTCAAGTCACATCACTCTCTTATATATATATATATATCTATTATTTTTAATCACATCACTCTTATATATAATTATATTTAGTCAGATCACTTTCTTATATATATATATATTATAATTATTATGTTTAGTCACATCACTTTCTTTATATATATATATATAATTGTTAATTAAAGCTAAGACATGACGAGAGATAATGATGGTTAATGATTACAATCTAAGATATGACAAGAGAGGAATATATATATTTATATATATAAGATTATTATTTTTAAATTTATGAATCGTCACATCACTTGCTAAAAAATATTAACATAAGATAATCTATCCTTAACTATGTTATTATTTAGCTAATTAACTCTTATATATGTGTATATATGGTGTGCAAAGACGAACAACATTCCCGATAACTTTCTGATGTCGAAAGGTCGAAATTTTGGAAAACGTTCCTCGGTCATATTTTCTGTTTTTCTACGGACTATTTAATTTGGTAAATAAATTTTGAAAATGATTTTACCATCATTATTAATATATTAAAATGAGTTTATTTTCATTATAAAACCTATATATTGAATATTTAAAATTAATTAAATATTCACTAATCAAAGCAGTGAAATTCCGGGTCGTTACATAAAATTTGTTTCTAACCTCTTTGATTTTTTAAGTAAATCTTGTTAATGGTTTTGCGTATACTTATACCGTTGAGGTAAGTATATGAATACTTTTTTAGGTATTGATACTAAGTATATATCTTTTATAAAGAGAAATTAAAAAATATAAATGAAGTTTCAATTAATAAAGGAGTATTAATTAATAAAGAAATTTTTGATTAGTGAAAGGAGTTTTATTCGATAAAAATGTGTTTTACTACTAAAGAGGTTTTTAATTATTAAAGGATAAAATTAATCAGAAAAAGTCATTTAGGTGACTTGATCGTGCTTTATATTAATTGATAGTGCTTGTATGTTTACTTGCTTATGGGAAAGAATATGTGACTTAGTTTCCTTATGCCATCATTTTCATTGTTACAAGCTCGTCAATTCAGTCTTTAAGAGATCGGGATCGGTAAGTGTTTTACTTATCGAAA
The DNA here is from genome assembly GCA_030737815.1 of Allium fistulosum. Classification (NCBI taxonomy): domain Eukaryota; kingdom Viridiplantae; phylum Streptophyta; class Magnoliopsida; order Asparagales; family Amaryllidaceae; genus Allium; species Allium fistulosum. Next base: position 1,252,654,641 of record CM060901.1, read on the forward strand.
ACCTCTTCAAGATTGAGATACATATTCAATCTCTAGGAAGTGGATCTGTTCGAGATGCTGGAACCCATGTATGGTTTTGAGATGCTGGAATCTATTTGGGGATTCATGATCTGTTCGGGTGATTAAGACTCATGTGAAAGATGTCGAACGTTGCTTCGACATTGGAAAAATGACTAAAGACGGAGTAGGATGAACAATCCAATGGTTTTTCTAACACAGGGAGGCACATCAACTCCATTATCAAGAATATGCTTATAGATGTTGCATGTAGGGAGTTGATGATACTTAGGTTCCATGTGGTTCGAGTTCACTCGTTCGAGCGCGGATCAGTTGTGTTTACCTTATCCTATATATTATCTAGAGATATATGATGTTCAAAAGGTAGTTTCTGGTCCTTTATATGGAGATCCACTTTAGTTTTTAAGCTGAAGGCATCTCCGTGGAAAATCCATAAACGAATGCGCCTTAGCAGTTTTAAATGTACTCTAATATGCTGCAATGTGAGATGCAAGCATTTCAGCTATTTCTTACATATATTCAACAACCTAGATATTATTATAATAATATATTAGATTTTCTAATAGAAATGGTTTGGTTATTGTAAGGTAAAAACCTATCCGTGTTTATTTGCTGCATGGTCTTACGAGATACCTTTATTTTCGAAGGGTTTTATCAATATAATAATTTAAATGACTTAAGTTTCTGACGTTGATTTACTGGACTGGTCTGGTTGTTATTTTCTTATAATGCTCGGGTCAGCCCATGTATATTTCCAGATTTTGTTGATGTTCATTGGAGCTCTTGGAGAGAAGCTGGATGTTTACCTACCGAAATATTCTTATTTTCGTTGTAGTACTTTATATATATCAACAATTGTAAGAACAGGCTGTTATAACTGTGCAGGCTGATGATATGTTAGTTTGCTCTGATTATTGTATCCATACAGTATTCCTTTATAAAGTTCTTTTTTAGATATTATAAATTATCATTCCGCATATGAGATTCCAATGTTTTTGTTCTCCTCTTCTTGTTCGTTTTCTTTTCTTCTTTTCTTTTACCCAAACGTTCTGTCTTTTCGCAATTTGGGTGCTTGACATGCGAATACTGTGGATTTATTAGTGTCGACATTCGGAGATCGAAAAGGTAAGCATTACAGCTTGGTATTAGAGTGCAAGGTTAAGCGAGAACCTTGGCTTTGGTTGGGTATAACTCATTAAGAGATAGGGTAATGGAATGCCTTATTATGAGTTGAGTGTATTATACATATGAGAGCACATATTTGGTAGTTCTATAAAAATGTTTTATATCGTGTTAATTGGTCTGTTGAGTGCTTATGGATTCTGGCCGACGCGCTTGATTAACGTTAGCGATAGAGATAACTAAACACTTGAACAAGGAAAACCGACATAGTATTATTTTCGAATATAAAAAATGAAATTATTTTACATAGGATTATATTTTGTATAAAAGAAAAAATTTCAATAAATTGGTATAATTATTTATGATGTGTTTGTTTATTAGGAAATGATAATATTCAATTATTATCATATATTGGTTGATTAGTTATGCTCGGCCAATTTACGGACATTGATTATAGTTTATTGAATTGTAAGTAATTTGCCTTTTTCACAACATGGGTTGGGTAGTTAGTAATTTATGGGAACATTAAAACGAACACCTTGTGAATTAAATTTCACAATTTGACTATAAGGCATTCGATGAAAAAGTTGGATAAAAAACTTAAATTCAATAAAGGATGTTTATTATAAAATAAAAGAAAGATATTTTGAAAATAATTATTCATGAAAAGATTTTATATAAGAAAGTAACTTTATATAAGTATGGTTTATAAAATATTATCTGTAAACATAAAGGATTTAGAATGGAAATTTAAGAACTTAAATCGTGGTGTTTTTGAAAAAATTGGTTTTCAAGATTTTAGAGTAAATAATAATGGTAATATTTGAAACTGTTTTGAAGGACTAAATGTTTTTTAAAAAGACTTTTAAGATGTTTGAGTGTTAATTCAAGAAACAAGTATTTTTTATGTTACCTAGTTCAAGTGGCTTGAAAGTGACTAAAAATGGACGAGAGATGAGCTCGGATGGTAGGCACTTCTCTTGAGTATTACCCTTCTTAGTGGAAAGGGATATATGATACTTCTTGGTAGGACCCGGTTCCTTGTAACATTTTTAGTTACTTGATCTATATGAATATTTTCCATGGATTTTAAAGAAAATATTTTGGAATTTTCTTTTGAAAATGATTTTGGTTTAATCCCAAAAAGTATGATTTGATATCCAAAAAGATATATGTATATAGTATTATTTCAAATGGTTTGAAATAAAACACGGTGTTTTATTCATAAGTTTTCTGTTATGTTATATTAGGACGCATGCATCCTATGCATTATAGTGGTTTGGTTGTGCATTTTGTTATGGTATGGTGTTTGTTAGTTTTCAATTATTGAAACAAAATGGAATTTTTAATGATTTTGGACAGTCGAAACTTCTGAGTTGATATAGAAATTGATGCCAAGTATTTTTGTAAAATTATAAAAGTTGAATTTTTATAACTCTTAATTTGAAAAGATAGTAAGTTAAAGCAAGTTTAAATTTTTTTAAGAGATCTTGTTAAATAGAACATTCGATGTTATTGGGCCAACTAATAAACGTCTTTACTTTATGGTTGTCTAAGGAAAGTACACTATAGTCTTGAGTTTGGACAATGGAGTCCTACTTTACCTAGCTGCTTGCCTAACCCGATGGATAAAGAAGTCTAGAAGGTTGACTCGATTATAAAATCCAAATTAATTTTGGACCTTCGTCAAAATTTTAGGAAGTAAAATGTGAAGTAATGCCTTGTATATATTCATAGGTTATAGTAGAGTATTTTACGAGTAATGAACCTAAGTCTTGAAATGTTTTCAAATAAAATTTTGTTTAATAAAATGTTTTATAAGTGAAGATAAGTCTTTATGAAATGTTTATAAACTTAATTAACTTTTTAAGAAATGTGTAAATGATTTTAGTATTATATAAGAAATGATTTTGTGTAAGTAAATGAGAATTGGAAAGAAATTGGTATGGATAAGAAACCAATAGAATTAAATACGTAAGTTGTACGTAGTTCATTTTATTTGCATAATAGTTCTCAATCTAGGATTCAAGTACATGATTTCGAAATGATGTACGCCGGTCCGAGTTAGGATTTTACATTAGATTCTTGATGGTGAACACTCGGTATTGATTTTTGATATGTTTTTTAAGTTTTCTATCACAATATATGGCTATGTAAAGGGAACAAAAATGTCTAATCAGGGAACTAGATTGGAGTCCACACTAGATAAGTCAAGTGAGATATACTAGTTCAGAAGTGGAATTTATGTAATCGAGCAATTGATCGGATTTGATACTGCGTAAGGATGACAGACCTAAATTGTACGGGATTTTGTATAATTGAATACTATAATTGTTGGCTTATGAAGGATTTTGGAAAGGACTCTTCTAATTATTTGTGGTAGTATGAATAATCGACTAAGTAATAAGCTGAGGCGGTTGGGCAAAAAGTACGCTTAGTACTTTATTTATCATCCTTGAGCGATAAGGTAGTTTTAGACCTAGGAAAATGGTAAGCTAAGTTTGCTAGTGATTGGAATGCTGTTAAGTATTAATGTATTATTTCTTATGGTGAGATTTCGAGGATGAAATATTCTAAAGGGGGAAGAATGTAACATCCTGGAATTTCGAACATTTTGTATTTAAATATCTGAATTATTTAAATATTTGAACCTATGATTTAATGTGAATAATTATGATTTATAACCTTATTAGCCTCTTTTAATTAATAACGTACAATTGAAAACTTGTTTTTAAAATGTGTTTACAAAAATATACACTATGAATAAATATTAAAAATATGACCAAAAGACGTTTTGTTAAAAAATCAACTTTTTATTCAATAAATTTGTTTAAATTCTTTGGACTTGTGTAACAATTATATCATTACATTAACAAATGCTTAAATCTTCTTATTACTAAAAGAAATTAACTAGCAAAAGGGTTTCTAAAAGTAGTATTAAAGAATGACTTAAGGACCCTTGAATCAAGGAGTGATTTAAGAAAGGTAAGGTATGCGTAAGAGTATGGTTTGCATGTACAAAGGTATGGAATATGGAGGGGTTAAGGGTCTTTTACCTCTTCATTTTCTAGCCTATATATAAGCATGCAAGGCCCCCTTCATTTATTCACTAATTCACAACATAAGAATAATGTTCTTCATTCTTCTCTCTTCTTAAAATCATAAGTACAAAACAAAGTAAATCAACTCCAACTCACTCTAAATTATTTCCATAACCTTACTACAACATGACAACTCATATTATCAAGTCAAAGTTGAAGAAATGATGGATTGAAGGGGGAACCCTTCATGGGACATGAGCATTTATGGTTGAGGGGGCAATGGCCATAAGTAATAGGGAGGATTGGTGCATGGCCGGGAGAAAAAGTGGAGAGGGGAGGCTAGGCCATGAGCAATGTAGGGAAAGAAGAGCTTTGGTGTGTGCTTGGATTGTATGGAAGGAGGTCTTGATGCTTCCTTGAATGTTGGTAGGAAGATGATAGAGTTTGGTTTGAATAAATATGAGTTATCTTACCTTGAATGAATTTGCTTATTAAAAATTTGTTAATTTGCTTGTTAAAAAGTTGTTAATTTGCTTGCTAAAAACGATGATAATAGACCCTAACTAAGTAAAGTCATAAACACCTATTTGTATGCTTTGAATAATATATTATTTGAGTATTAGTTGTGCCTTTGAAGGGCTTGGTTTATGTTGTTTGAATGAACATATGTAATGACATATATTAAGAACGTTTGGACATTGAATATGGAATTGTCCATATTGCGATAGTCGCTATAAACGCACTTTGAATATCTTAATTTTAACTTGTGTAATTTGGTGATTTATGAACCTATCTTTATATAACTTATATTAGTTATTCTCCGAAGTTTCATAAACATTTTGGATAGCAAGGAATTAGTTTGGAAAGTTTTTAAATTAATTGAACAAAGCTAAGAATGTTTGAAATAAAAATAGTCGTTATATTGACACTTTTAAATAACTTGTTTTTTGGAAATAACATTAATTTTTTTAGAGACTTCCTTAGGGTTTTCTTTACTATTTTAACAAGTAAATAATATATTATTCTTATTGTAAAAATTATGAAGCTTAAATTATTTGATAGCTAGTTGAACGAAGTGGTAAAATTTATAGCGAAATAGTCGCTATACGAGCACTTTAGAAAAATACATTATTTCAGAAATTTCTATGAAATAATCAAAAGTTATTCTTTGAGATTTTTCTTCATGGTTTCTAAGTACCCAAAGTATACTAAATATTCTAAAAAGAATGGATCAAAAATCATTTGTTGAAGCGTCGAAAACTAGGCGCAAAGTTGTAGCAAACATGTTAAAAACATACGGTAAAACTTTAGACAACATTTCAAGAAATGCTATCTTTGCTATTTGAAACTTTAAATTATGTTAAAATGATATTTAACTTAAGTATTTTTCTCTAATCTTTTTAGGGTTGTTTTCTAACTTATATTAGATGTTACAAAATTGGTTTCATTTTTAAATATATTTAACTATTAGTTATGAATTTTTAAAAGTAAGTGGTTGTTAAAATAAAACATGTTTATTTTTGTTATCCTATTTATTTCCAAATTGGTTATTTTTACCTAATATCCTACATAAATGATTATAATACATTTTCTATTAGTTTAACAGTGTTTCAACATATTAATAAGTTTTTAAAGGTATTCCTATATATATATATATGTTTTAAAATGTTAGTTAAATATTTTATAAATAAGGAAGTTTGGATTTTAACACGTAAGTTAATTAAATAAATGGTTTTGTGGAATTACTAAATTTTTTATTACCTTAAGTAATAAGTGTAGATATGCTTTGATCTTTAAATAAATGTTTTAAATTAATAACAAGTAAATAGTTTTGGGTTGTATTTGACAGTGTGTTGGTAACATCTATTTTTAACCCTTCTTATTAATTATTCTTGGGTATATAATTAGATATCTAACAATGAATACTTTAAGGTTAAGTATAAATGAATGTTTTGTGTTGCTGTGACAATGTTTTAAATAACACTTATCTTAAACCCTTAATTAGAATTAAATCTTTTAAAAGCAAGTTTAAAGAGAATTGTTTTTAAAATATGGACTGATTTGGGCTTGCCGTGACAATGTTTGAGTAGTACTTGGCTTAAGCCCCTATAAATGTAGTTAAATCTTTAAAAAAGAGTTTTAAAGATAATGATTATGTGAAGTGTCTTGGGTTTGTAGTAAACAATGTTTTAGTAACATTTGTTTTGAAACTCTTGAATTATTTTTTAAAGTGGAAAAATATTATAAATATAACTTGATCTTTAATAATGGAATTTTAAAGACAATAACAAGTATTGAAATCTTTTATAAAAAGATAGAAAAAGTTATATGTTTAATTTATAATAGAGAACGAGTTTATAATAACAATGTTTTAGTAACATTTGTTTTAACCAATTTGATTATATTTTAAGTAAATCTTGTTAATGGTTGTGAGTATACTTATACTGTTGAGATAAGTATATGATACTTTTTGAAGTATTGAAAGGAGTATGAATGAGTAGTGAAATGGTAGAATACTAAGTACATACTTTTATAAAGAGAAATTGAATACTGAAATAGTAGAATACTAAGTACATATCTTTTATAATGAGAACTAAATATATAAAGGAAGTATTAATTAATAAAGGAGTATTAAGTAATAAAGAAAGTTTTGATCAATGAAAGAAGTTTTATTCGATATATAGGGGTTTTACTAATAAAGAGGTTTTTAATTAATAATGGATAAAATTAACCAGAAAGGGATTAAAGGTCATTTTGATGACTTGATCGTGCTTTGTATGAATTGATAGTGCTTATATGTTTACTTTCTTATGGTAAAGTTACGGGACTCAGTTTCCTTGTGCGATCATTTTCATTGTTGTTGAATATGACCAAGTTCGTCGATTCTGTCTTGAAGAAACTGGAATCGAAAAGTGGTTTACATATCGAATACCATTTCAAGACTGAGATACGTATTCTACCTCTGGGAAGTAGATCAGTTTGAGATGCTGGAACCCATATGTGGTTTCGAAATGCTAGAATCCATTTAGAGATTCATGATCTGTTCGAGTGATGAATACTCATGTGAAAGATATTGAATGTATCCTCGACATCAGAAAAATGACTAAAGATAGAGTAGAATTTAGAATCTTGAGGTTTTGCTATCCCAAAATGGTACATTTACTCCATTATCTAGAGTATGCTTATAGATGTTGCATGCGGGGATTTGATGATACTTAGGTTCCACGTGGTTTGGGTACGCTCGTTCGGGATAGGCCAGTTGTTTTTACCTTATGCTATATTTTATCTAGAGATATACGATGCTCGAAAGGTAGTTTCTGATCCTTATCATGAAGATCCGTTCAGTTTTTAACCAGAAGGCGTCTCCGTAGAAAATTCATATACAAACGTGCCTTAGTGGTTTTGAATGTGCTGTAATATGCTGCAATGTGAGATGCAAGCTTTTCAGCTATTTCTTACCTATATTCTACACCACATGCATTATTATAATGACATTGGATTTTCTAATAGAAATGGTTTGGTTGTCATATGGTAGTTTATTTGCGGTGTGGTCTTATGAGATACCTTTATTTTTATAGGGTTTTAGTAATATAATAATTCAAATGACTTGAGTTCCTTATGCTGGTTTACCAGACTAATCCGGATGTAATTTTCTTATAATGCTCGGGTCAGCCTCGCGTATATTTCCAGATTTTATTGATGTTCATTGGAGCTCTTGGAGAGGAGCTGGATGTTTACCTTCCATAGTATTCTTATTTCCACCGCATTGCTTTGTTTATATATGTCAGCAATTGTAAGGACATGCCGTTATAACTGCCCATGTTGATGATATGTTAGTTTGCTTTGATTATTATATCCATACAGTGTCCCTTTGTAAAGATCTTTTTGAGATATTATATATCATCGTTTCGCATGTGAGATTCTGATGTTTTTTTTCTCCTCTTCTTGTTCTGTTTCTTTTCTTTTACCATAACGTTCTATTTTCTCGGCACTTGGATGATCGACAGATGAATACCGTGGACGTATTAGTGTCGACAATCAGGGGTTGAAAAGGCGAGCGTTACATCTATAATTTGATTGATTGATCTATTAAATTACATTTATGACTAAATTTATACATGCCCTTATTCTTCTAGGTTTTGGTTAATAAAATATCAGTATGTATGTATATAATATTAAAGAAGGGTCTAATATAAATTTTATAGTTTACACAAAAGTCTATTTTAAAAAATTGAAGTTAAAATAGGATAAACATACATATATTTATTTGTAAACAACGTTTTGATATATAAAAACAACACGTGCATTAGAAGATTGCAATTTAATATATACATATATGAGACTAAAGTTGATCAATTTAAATCCAACTTTTAGTTTAAGAAAGGAATCAATTAAATTAAGATTTTACATTAAAATCTACCTGTGTTTTTAAATTGAAATAACACTTGCACTTGTGTAAACAACATCTAAGCAAAATTGTTCAAATAACAACCATGTAATACATGTTTTCATTTTGAAAGTAAGTTCAATTAATTAAATTTGATTTAATCAAAAATTGTTTTCAATCAAAACTTAAATGAAAGTTACTCAAAATTATTTTCAAGCAGAAATTAAAATAACCATGTTACATGCATATATTTAATTAAGGGGAATTCAATTAACTGATTTCAAAATAACAACTAAACTAGATCGAACAACTTATGCACATATAAATTCGTTATAAATGATTCAATACCAAACTATGTAAACAATATAAATACATAATCATATAGGATAAAGGATCTAAACTATATTAATGTATTTAACATATAATTAATAGAGGAATAACAAAAGGGTGTATCAAATTATATTAACAGTAATTAATTGAGACAGTGAATGTAGATCTGAAATTATACTACAATATGAATATAAAAACATTTAATGTACACCATACAAGGGATTCGAATCATATTAACTCGGTTAATATATAAATAAAAAGAATAGAAAATCACCTTAAGATGTGTATACAAATTAGCACCTTGAACGATGAATAATAATTCCTAGATTCTTAAACCAACCTCCAGATTTTATTGGAATCAAGAGATAAAAACCGCCTTTGTTTTTTTACATTTTAATTTGATTTTTTAGGAATTTTTTATCTACGGAACCCATTATAGTTTTTTCCATAACTTGATTGGGAGGAAGAAAAATGATAGAATGAGGATTGTCTGTATGGAGTAATGAAATGAATAAGACTGAATACGTCTTAAAGGAAACATTGAAACCTTTTAAATTCCTCCTTTAAATATTTCTCTATTTAATTCCCAACTAAATCTCATCGAATCATCTCCTCTCTTTATTAACTATGGCCGGCCATAATAGGTTTCCACATGGCCCTCGAAATTTCCAAAATCAGTTAACATTTAATTTATTTAGATCCGATATAAACATTCCATCGATATCGTATATTGATACGCTCGTTTATAACTTTTATATACACACTTTATTAAATACTAATGGTATTCAAAAAAATAAAATAAATGTTTAATAATTAATATTTCACTAATATTAATTAATAAGATTTATTTAAAAATTCACTTAGTATATTCTATTTAAATCCAATTTAAATATTCTACTGACATCGTATATCGATACGCACGTTCATAACCTTTATAAGCACCTTTTTATATACTAATGGTATTCAAAAAAATCATATAAAATTGAATAATTGATATTTCATACATATTAATTAATTTAATTAATTATAAATGAATTAAATCGTGTGGTTTTTCTAGAGTATTTATCATTATGGTTGTGCGACTCAAAGGTGTAAATCCAGTCAGCGAATAATATCGAATGATTCGAATATTAATGTTCACACATAACCTTAGCTAGTGCCGTGACATTTTGGTTGAATTTGTTGCTTACACATCATTTTGGTTAAATCCAATTTTATTATTATAATTGGTGCCTAGTAGTGATGACTATTTACACCAATTCCTTCGTCAAAACTATATAACATTAGGACTTATAGAATTTGATTTTGGTCAAAATTCCAACATCGTCCACTTTTAACTTTGTAATTCCAAACACAAAATCCTTGATTCAATAACAACATTGATTACTAATCATATTGCTTTGGCTAGAGACTTTGACTTTGCGTTGACTACAATTGAATGTGACATTAACCTCATATAGCCAAGCTGATGGATTCTCTATTGAATAGTATTTCACTTCCAATGCTTCAACTTAAACCTAACTATAATCTTTTAATGGACGCATCCCATGACTTATTTATAATCAAAGTGGAGTGTCCAAATTGAAGTTCCATATATTCTTTAGTTGAGAGAACTATATGACATCGTTACTTCGAGATTCTCAATTTGATCTTAGTTCTATTAACCAACAGAGAACTCCTTAGTTAGTCATTTCATAGTTATCTAATATCTATCAGTACATAACCCATTTTATCAAATATTTATGGATGCTTCAATATCCTGCCTCAAAACATCTTGATTAAGAATATTTGAAACAATTTGTTAATTTAATTATGACAATCCTATCGTAATTACAACACATTGTAATTACTATGACCTAACATATTATTTAGTGATTTTCCATTTACTATACATTAAATTAATTGATTAATCAATTATATCATAATATAAGTATCTAATAGGAAGAAAAACACCTTTTATTTCGAACAAGGTTGGTTATCGGGTTAGATATATATATATATAACAAATTATATAATTGCTCCTAGGACATCCCCCTAACTCTATCATTCTCTTACTTGTAGTTCAGTCAATTATGAAATATTATTTCAACTTCTTTGATCAGTTTTCTCAAAAATTAATCAAGATAGTCGCTTAGCGAATGAGTATGCTATAATCTTTTAACTATCAAATCTGTCAATTACCTCTCTCCGACGTTTATAAACTGCCTTTATCATGTGGAACTTTTTGAGTATGTTTCTGAACTTCTAATGAGCTCTATATTCTTTACAAACTGTATCGCGACATCGTTATCATATAACAATGTCATGAGATTCTAAAAATATAGAAGCACCCATGGCATAGTTATAAATTTGTGTATTTTTTTAAACTTCTTTTATTGTACTGTTATTCAAGGCAATGTACTTGGCCTTCGGTTGAATCAGTCTGTACTAACTTTTTGTAACAATTTCAACATAAAGTTCATCACTTAAGTTTGAACATGAAGTTTAGATTGACATACTATACTTGATAAAATTTATGAAGTACAAGTCTGCACAAACCTTCATAAGGAGTTCATTGTTTATACAAACAATTCTTCAGTATTTCGTAAATACTCGAGAAGACTCTAATCTATCGTTCAGTGAACTTAATTTAGATTTGATACCTGCTTTATATATCAAATACATAAGCAAAGTGTGATATTGCAGACAATATAGCATGTATGATAATTCCTATTGCTAATGCATAAGGAACCCATCTTGCATGCTCCATATTAAACATTTTTAATATCATGTCTGCACATATTATTTGGAACAATTCCGATATCCTTTTATGCTGATTATAGAAGATGTCATTTTCAAATCCAATATCGAGAGTTAAACAACCAAACTAACATGATTTTAACTTTAGTTCATCATTAATAATCAATTGTTTGTTGTTAACTTACGATTTTAAAAATATTTTAGTAACTTCGATATTCTTTCTTATAGACACACACTTCCACTGGATTCTCACTGAAAATTAAACTATATGATTTCTCTGTTAAAATACTTTCTTAAATTTAATGCTCATTGAATAATACTTTCGTATCATTTGTTGGATCATATCCAATAAGCCACAAACTCGGAATTGCTCTCACTTACTATGGGACACTTGGTTGTTAAGCACAAACAACACATTCTAAATCATTATTTATGATTTCAATTTCATATACCAAAATTAAAATTATAGCGAGCGTTCATTTTTTGAGTAAAATCAAAATTAAGTTAAAGTAAGTTGAACGAGGAATCCGTTGCATCAATTTCATCAATTGAAACTGATGTTGTTATTCCTTTCAACGTAGCTTACAATTTTCCAATTACAATAGTCTTTTTTGAAATATAACTTTTGCAACCGATGGATCATATCCTTTTGGGTACAAAATCAAAATCATATTTTGAAAATGTACTTAGAATACATTCAAGGTTTGCACATCATGCCATATGGTAGAGTCAATACTTTTAATGGCTCATTGATAACTATGAAAATAATGTTATTGACATCGATAAGAAAATCATAGTTTCTTTTTAATGTGTAGGAAGTTTTATTAGGCATTCTAATTAGTTGTGTCAATTTAGGTTTGATCAATTTCATTCCATCTTTTGTAGCCAGTTTTATATTTGGATTATATCCAAATCCATTCACTACTAATAATTCCTTAAAAAATTCCTTTGGATGTTTCTTGAAATAACAATTGTTTTTCAGTGCAACGAAATATGTATTCATAAATATTTTATGATTTTCCTATATGTATGTATAAAACTGATTCGGTCTTAAGTTAACAAACTTATGTTCATAACACAAATTGGTCAATCAACATTAATCAATCGAACTCTTCGGTGGTGGTTCACACAAGATCCCTCACAATTAAATCTTATGTGCAGCCATTCAACTCACACAACTTCTCAAATCCTTGACCTAAGATATGTAGGGGTTGTTTCGTCAAATCTTATCTTATATGATTTTGCAAACATTGTTTTAGATGAAATTTAACTTAAACTTATTTACTTACTTTTAAGTACTCGACCTTACAAAAAGAAGTTAACTCAACTTTACTCATTATCAGTTGTACTTTGTTCAACAAAGCCCGATTACTCCTTATTGATACATCATTATGTATTTTAAGGATACATGAGTTTTGATAGTGAATCTTTATTCATTATTAGGTACTTTTGGAACCATTTTCCTATATACTCACCTATTCGATCAAATTGAATTTTCTTTTTTCCTATATACTCTTATTATGATTTTGATACTACCATTGCACGTTACATTTTATACTCACCTATTCGGTTAAATACATATGTTTGTTTAATGTTATTTCATATGTGAACTAAATGAAGTATGTGGAACAGTTTTCGGTTCCATTATACTTGCGGTTGACTGCATACTTATTTATGTATCAATTTGGAAAGTTCACCAACTCTTATCTCACTCCTTGTGAATGGGTGATTTACCCTTAATCTTCTAAGATATAATTCACCAACACCATATTATTCATGAGCATATGATTTAAAGAATTATTCCTCTAAGATACGGCTTTGTACATAATCCCAAAAGTAATTCCACATTTTTTGGATGCTTCTCTGTTATGTAGCTAATGCAACAAACACCGTTATTCTAATAGATTTATTTCATAGAGAATATTCAAAATATTCTAACAAAATAAAACTATATTTTTTTTCAGTCAACAATGAGAACATTTATTATTTCATAAATATTATTGGGTATATTTGCAAAATACTTTTTCATATCTTATTGCATCCACTAACAAGTATCATACGGCATGCTCCTATTATTTTTGCCATCACTATAATAGTGTAAGAAATATAAAGCTTCATTTAAATACTTATTAAGGGCTATTTATTTATTTTATTGTATTTAGTTTAAAATTGAAGGGTTTCGATCAAATAACTTAAACTCACATAAATAACCTTTATAGAAAACAGTTTTCTCTAGTATAACACGATTCGAATTGAAATTTTATTTCTCATTCCATATTAAGTATCTTTTAGTATTTTATACAATTCTCGTTTTCGATGTCCCTTTATGAAGTAGAAGTGACCATTTAATAGCTTCATCCAAATGTACCTAAGTTACATCCTATCTCATACATTCTCTTTCCTTTCTAAAATGGTCGAATCATTAAAAGGAGATCCTTGTTGTAAGAAATCGTAATGAATGCACAATTTTGGATTATGGTTTATCTGCTTATTTCCAACGAACTAAGTTCATTAAAGTTATATACATTACGAACTGTAATCGTTCATTGTATAACGTTTATATGTGATTGAATATGGCCAAATATCCATATTCTTCTATTGATATGAAACTTTAACACTCATAGAAAATAATACACAGTCCTGTGTAAATAAACAATCAAGCGACCGATGGATAAATGTTTTAGTCATTGTAAAAATTGGCTCTTGTATTTGTCTTGAAGCGACTACTTACCAAAAGATTTAAGGTTAGTGCATTTTATATTTCCTAGTCAACCTTTAATTTCGTTCAGTTGCACATGATAATTAATAAACACTTTATCAAATATATCAGTTGTGGAAATTTATTAATGTAGATTATTTTAACTTTATATAGCAAATGTTCTTACAATATTAGAAATGCTAAATGTTACCATTTCATTTTTCTAATAAGTCTCCCAGTAGATTTTTATGTTTCTAAAAATCCTTGAAAGACATAGCGTAATGACCTGGTATTCCGAACCATTCGCATCCGCACATGTCGGACTTGAATTGCTCAAAACGACATATTGTTAATTTATATTTAGCAAAACTCAGCATATACAGTAAATAAATCAATCACAGAATCACAGACACAGAGTAATATAACAATAAGCAGCGGAATAGATAAATAGTAGTTCATGAAGCTACTATAAACATCAGAGTCTGAAACAAAATACAATAGAACCTCAAATACAACCGAATCTCTTATACATAAGCAACTAACGAGTCTGAACACAAATGACTGAAATAACTGACATAACTGAAAGCTGGATAGATAGATGGATCTCCAAGCGAAGCTCCAAAACTCCAAAGGTGAGTCTCAAATGTTGTGACACTCGGCTTGACCCGAACATAAAGCAAAACACAAAACACTCGAGTCAGGATTAACATTCTTATATTAGTAAATTCAACTCAAGTGAAATGTCAACTGAAATACAAGTAACTTAAAGGATGTTTGGGATTTCCATCCTCTAAGGATCCGTGGAACTATCTACTATGTAGTAATATACGCTATTATAATATGTCTATAGTAAAGTAAACTATTAAAATAGCATTAAGGCGTTACCGATATCCCCCTTAACACATTATATATATTCCCGTAGTCTATACAATGCCGTACGCTCCACCAAACCGGTGGTTTACCCAAAGGACAGCACATAGGTACAGTGCAAAACAAACTCGTAGAAGGCGTGATAAGGCATGCGACAAGGCACTCGAGGCAATGCCAGGTTAGATATACCATTTGCACTCCCGGACTGGTGGTAACGCATAGCAGCTACTACCACCCACCTCGTGACACACTCCCAAATCAAAGGTGCACCCAATCAAATCACAAAAGCAATAGAATGGTATCGAAGAAATGTGCCCGATAAGGGAGTGACCCCACTTGGCCCGATATAGCTCCTGTTTTAGCCACATCAAGCTGACTCACGGGAGTCAAGGCTACGTAAATACCATATAGAATCGTCGTCAAACCATCCTACTTCGTTCTGGAATCTCCACCACGTACACGGTTGTTAAAGTGGTTTTCGGTATTGGCAGAGAGTATGACAATATCCGATCCCGGTCTCTTTAACAACCAAACGCTTATTTCACACTGTGGTCATTTCATTTCAAATAGTTCATACTTCATATCAAAATATCATATTCATTTCGAAACCATATCAATTTGATATCATTATTCACTTTAAATAATATTCATTTCCAGAATCGTAACACTTTCAAAATTATAAGCCGTTTTGAAATCATAACACTTTTTAAATCATAACACTTTGGAAATCATTACACTTTTGAAATCATAACACTTTGGAAATCATAACACTCTTGAAATCATAACACTTTAGAAATCATAACACTTTCGACTTAAACAGTTTAGATATTGAAAATAGTATACATATTAAAATAGTTATAAATTAAGATAGTATATATATTAAAATAATTTATATGTTAAATTGTTTATATATATTGAAAATACTTTATATAATAAAAATAGTTTCCTCTAATTTCACAAAATCGATTCAAATCAGCTTAAATTCCAAAATTCAATTTAAATCAATCCCTGTTCAACGCTTTCAATTTAAAAGGTTAAAGGTTCAATTCAAATTCTTAATAAACCATTTCAATCTTATATCAATTTCAAATCCATGTTTGAACTATCTCTTCAATTCTAAAAAGATTCAAAGTTTAAGTACTCAAACATCTACAATATAAGTTCCATTGATATTTCAACAGTTAACTTTAATTTTATGCAAATTGGAAAATATTCACTTAATCATTTTAATAACATCGAATAAAATCTCAATTTTTAAATTTAGACCAATTTTAAATATTCGGTCTTAATTGTATTTAAAATTGAAAATATTCATTCAATCACTTTTTATCAAATCAAGTTATAAATCATATCTTTCGAAATCTCAAAATTGATAAGTTCAAATCAATTCTTATTTAAATCCAATTATTAACCAATTTAAATTCCAAGTAAACAATAATCTATCTTCCCAACCTCTATTATTAAAGTTATTAAAAATCTATTTTTAAAATATTAATATAAATTTAAATAAATACTTAAACATATTATATATACTAATTAAATTAAATTTTATTAAATTAAATCTTATTATTAAATTTATTTTATATAAAATCTTATTTTATACATGTTTGAAAATAATAAAATTTAAGTAAATTTTTTATTAATTTATATTTTCAAAACTAACTTATAAATTAAACTTTCCAAAACATATTATTTTAAACAATCTAAAATTTAGACATATATAAAAATAAAATTTATATATTATATTTTAAAAATCAATATTTGTTAAAAACCATATATTTCCTTTCAAAACTTTGGAAATCATTTTCAAAATTATAGACCAATGGTATCCGTGTATAATTTCTATCCTATGGTCAAGTGATACGAATATTTATCATTTCAATCCGCAATTTAAATATCTACGGGTATATATCATTTCAACCCGCATCCCAAAATTCAAAATTAATGAAAATCGCTTGGGTTTATCATTTCAACCCATAACGATTTTCCCTTAATCTATAATATCGTTTGGGTATATATCATTTCAACCCATAAGGAATTTCTAAACTAACAGGGAACTTGCAGAATGAGAAAAAATATGATAAAAATATAACATATCAACAACAGGCATATATCATCATTAAAAATTTAAATAAAATATATACAACAGGATATGGTGTCATATATCATAGGTGAACAATTACAGATAATAACATATTATATTTAACAATTAAATAACTAGCAATTCAAATTTAACAGCATATTTCAATTATCGTTTCAAGTGAAATCAAATTTATTAAATATAAGAATGTTAATTGTGAGTGATTGCTCACCTTTGGGGCTAGAGAGAGAACAAGACAATCACACGGAATAAATCACGAATTCGATAATCACCCAATCCAAACAATAAATGTCAAAGCGAAGTAGCTGAACACGGGTTTGATGGACAAAGCTGATAAATAAGAATCAATGAGAACAAATCAAATCAGCTTGATATAAACTGAACAAAATATATGTTATATATATAATATTTCCTCTAAAACCAATTTTAAAACATATATTTAAAATAAGATATATTTTTTTTTCAAATAAATATTTTAACTTTAATACCTATAAAATAAAAAATACGTATATTTTTAAATCAATATTTAATTTAACACATATAGATATTTTATTCTCGCCTTTTGGCAAGGCCGTGACACCAAAAGATTAACTGGAAACCAAAGAAAGCTCTCCTCGATTGCCAGTTATGTACAGGTCAATTATGGATGTCGGTAAATTTTATCGGATGTCCGGATCGGGCTACAATTGATGTGACGAGACAAGCAAACCTATGGAAGACAACATTTCAAATTTCAAGTCAATTGGAGTTCAGATGCTCAACATATGATCGATACAAGTCAAGCAAGGCTTCCATTTGTATCCATCAGATTGACTCCTTCGTATCCATCCCATTCGAATCCATCCCCGAGGCTTCGTTCGTATCCATCGCCTTACAACCATCCTGTTCGTATCCATCAACCCTCAGACCTCCTCTCGTATCCATCCAACTTAGTATCCATCTCAGTCGATCCTCCTCGTATCCATCAATGAGCAAGCTCATTTCACATCGGTCCATCTCGTGTCCATCGGTGAACAGGCCTCTCTTCGTATCCATCCAGATCCACTCTCTTCGTATCCATCCAGATCCACTCTCTTCGTATCCATCCACATACGTCCATTTCGTATCAATCAAGCCTTAAACATACTTCGTATCGGTCGACAACAGGTCGATACGAAACCTCCCCATCGATATGAAATGGAGCACAGGGCATCAAAAGGAAATAGAGTGCTGATGATCGATACGAAGTAGAGCGCAGATGATCAATACGAAGAGGAGCGTCAAGCATCGATCCGAAGGACATAGCACTCGATGGATACGAAGGGGGAAGCAGTCAAATCGGCATGAAAAGTGGGTTGATCTGAGGAGTTGGCACCATGTCAACTTACAGGCACGTGCCCGGATCGATACGAAGGGGATCGATGCGAAATGAACAGCTTACATAAAACCCAAACTTGCATCGATCATATCTCACAATCTACAAGTCCAAATGCTACAAAATTTTCACAGGAGCTTGCGTACAACCTAAAGAATGTTCATGCTTAATTTCGACTCGATTGGGCTAAGTCTTGATCGATACGAAATTCATTCGTATCGATCACAGATCGAGTGCGAACCATATGGGATCGACCGCGTGGGCCCACTCACGTGCCAGAAGAGGTCTTCCAAGATCTGAGCGAGATATTTGCAGCCTACGCCTATAAATAGCACCTTAGAGCCTGCAGAAAAAGGATCTTTTCGACTCTGATACGTCCGGACTCTACTGGAATCATCATTGTACTCGAAATTTGCTGTTGTAATCAGTTGTAACTCGTTGTAGTCAGCAAGCAAACATCAATAAAATCATCAACTTCAAAGTGGATGTAGGCCGGATTGCCGAACCACTATAAACTATGTGTTCTTTACTGCTTTCCCTTTAATTTTCTAAGTGTTCTTCATTTTTTATTCTCTACATACTTGTTATCTGTAATCTATGATTGTGAACTGGTGCTTTCATCGACAATTGGGTGTTTGTGACCAATTTTGGCGTAAACATTTTGGTGCTTTCACTGATAATTGAACTCAGGAATTCTACAACCAGGACTTCGAATCTGAAAGCTTAAAGACTTGGATCTGGAAAGCTATGGTAAGACAATCAACAAGAAGACAAAGAGCTGGAAGGAGTCAGCATGAAGGGAGCCAGGAGGCTTCCTTTGGAGCAAATCACACCTCAATCTTCATCACCTGGGACAAGATGGAGATGATGATGGAAGCTATGCAGGAAGGAATGCTGAAAAGACAAGTGGAGATGATGCAGAACCTACTCCAACAAGCTGGACAAGCCAGAATGCAAAATCAAGGGAACGCTGCTGCCGGAGATGCTGGAGATAGAGATCAGGAGCACGGAACAACCAGAGTTCAGAATGGAGCAGGACCGTCAAGAGCAGCACCAGAACTTGGGGGCACACATCCGGAGGACGTTGATCCAACCTCAGGTAGGATACCAGGTGGAGCTGTTCAACATGGCTTTGGTAGAGGAATGGATGCCCGTCCAGGAGACTAGGTTCCAAGATTCCCTCGTGAACTCGGGGGGCAGGTCCGAAGAAACAGACAAGGGCTATAGCTTGACGATAGTGACAGACTGGCGGAGATGGTCAGACGAGCCATGAGAGGCGAACTAGTGAATAGAGATCTGGAAGATGTGAATAGGAGTCCCTTTAATCCTACAATCAGGAAAGCCAGGATTCCACCCGAATTCAAGTTACCAACACTAGAGATGTATGACGGGAGAACAGATCCCGCTGTTCACTTGAAAAGGTACATGAGGCATATGGAAGTACTGGGAGCATCAGAGGAGGTCATGGCGCGCTGCTTCCCTTTGTATCTCACAGACATAGCAGCACTATGGTTTAGACAATTGGAGAGTGGTTCCATTGGAACGTGGACCGAGTTGACCGAGAAGTTTATGAGGCAGTTCAGAGTTCACATTTCGAGGCCCAAGAATGTAATGAGTCTGGCGACGCTAAAACAGAAAACTGGGGAATCTTTGAGGAATTTTCTAACACGACTTAATGCAGCAACAACATCGGTGGATCGTCCAGATCCATCCATGGTCTTAATGGCAGCCATAGCTGATGGAATGGAGTTCAAAAATTCACTGACAAGGGATCCACCTATTGATCTAGGAGAATTTTATCATGAGGCCGAAGGATTCCTACGATTAGAGGATGAAAATGTTGAAAGAGATGAAGGAGAGGGAATAGAAGTTTATGTAGTCAAAGGCGGAAATCCTCACAAAAAGGTTCAGGCAAGGATGAAAGAAAACGAAAAGCCGAGGATAACGGTGATGAACCAAAGCGACCGCGAAAGGAACCGAGATTCACCTCTTATACGGAGTTGAATGAAACTTTGGAACGGATCTACCAGGACACCAGGGGGCAGGTTCCTTATCGAAAGCCAATGAGGAGGGATCCGACCAACAGTGAAAGAAGATCAAACAAGTATTGCTTATTCCATGGGCTAAATGGTCATAGCACAAATGATTGCCGACACTTGAGGGATGAGATAGAAGGACATATTCGGAATGGCCTGCTATCGCAATATGTAAGGAGGCGAGCCACAACGGTGGAGCAAGAACGACCACCACCTAAACCAACTGGGAACCGCTCGGGATCGAGGCATCAGCTTGTCATCAACTGATTGAAATAATGACTAATAAGTGGCAAACTCCACACCAACACGATTAAGTCATTTACACATGTACGGGATCGCGAACGATCCTCAGGCATGCTCTGATACAACTATCAATCGCATCAGTGTAGGTGTTTGCACTTTGACGTCTCTGTTTTGCCTTTGTTTTCTATTTCTCATGTTTGGACTTGATTTTGTTGGACATTTCTGTTGAAAGACTCATTTGAATGAAAATTTGGTTTTAATAATTCTATAATGGCCAAGTCACTTACACATGTACGGGATCGCGAACGGTCCTCAGACATGCTCTGAGATGGCGATTAACCACCACCAAAAACAATTCAGAAACTCACTTGAACGTGAAATTTGACGTTAATGATACTAAGCCCACCCGGGCACACACAATTCGCCTCGAACAGCATCCGACCGCGAACGGTCAAAATTCGCCTCGAACGGCACCCGACCGCGAACGGTCACAATTCGCCTCGAACGACACCCAACCGCGAACGGTAACAATTCGCCTCGAATGGCACCCGATCGCGAACGATCATAATTCGCCTCGAACGGCACCCGACCTCGAACGGCACCCGACCGCGAACGATCACTATTCGCGGCTTGGTGGATTTATCAATCTCTTTGCAGGTCATTAACAGGATATGGACAACCAGCTTATGGCATTACAAAACACAGCTTCCTATTGCAAGGCATGTTTAGGGGGGCAAGTGTTATCCTGCCTTTTGGCAAGGCCGTGACACCAAAAGATTAACTGGAAAACAAAGACAACTCTCCTCAATTGCCAGTTATGTACAGGTCAATTATGGATGTCGGTAAATTTTATCGGATGTCCGGATCGGGCTACAATTGATGTGACGAGACAAGCAAATCTATGGAAGTCAACGTTTTAAATTTCAAGTCAATCGGAGTTCAGATGCTCAAGATATGATCGATGCAAGTCAAGCAAGGCTTCCATTCATATCCATCAGATCGCCTCCTTCGTATCCATCCCATTCGAATCCATCCCCAAGGCTTCGTTCGTATCCATCACCTTGCAACCATCCTGTTCGTATCCGTCAACCCTTGGACCTCCTCTCATATCCATCCGGCTTAGTATCCATCACAGTCGATCCTCCTCGTATCCATCAATGAGCAAGCTCATTTCGCATCGGTTCATCTCGTGTCCATCGGTGAACATGCCTCTCTTCGTATCCATCCAGATCCACTCTCTTTGTATCCATCCAGATCCACTCTCTTCGTATCCATCCATATCCACTCTCTTCGTATCCATCCATATACGTCCATTTCGTATCAATCAAGCCTTAAACATACTTCGTATAGGTCGACAACAGGTCGATACGAAACCTCCTCATCGATACGAAATGGAGCACAGGGCATCGAAACGAAATAGAGTGCTGATGATCGATACGAAGTAGAGCGCAGATGATCGATACAAAGAGGAGCATCAAGCATCGATCCGAAGGGCATAGCACTCGATGGATACGAAGGGGGAAGCAGTCAACTCGGCATGAAAAGTGGGTTGGTCCGAGGAGTTGGCACCATGTCAACTTGCAAGCACGTGCCCGGATCGATACGAAGGGGATCAATGCGAAATGAACAGCTTACATAAAACCCAAACTTGTATCGATCATATCTCACAATCTACAAGTCCAAATGCTACAAAATTTTCACAGGAGCTTGCGTACAACCTAAAGAATGTTCATGCTTAATTTCGACTCGATTGAGCCAAGTCTTGATCGATATGAAATTCGTTTGTATCGATCACGGATCGAGTGTGAACCATATGGGATCGATCGCGTGTGCCCACTCACGTGCCAGAAGAGGTCTCCCGAGATCTGAGCGAGATATTTGCAGCCTACGCTTATAAATAGCACCTCAGAGCCTGCAGAAAAAGGATCTTTTCGACTCTGATACTTCCGGACTCTGCTGGTATCATAATTGTACTTGAAATTTGCTGTTGTAATCAGTTGTAACTCGTTGTAGTCAGCAAGCAAACATCAATAAAATCATCAACTTCAAAGTGGATGTAGGCTGGATTGCCGAACCACGATAAACTCTGTGTTCTTTACTGCTTTCCTTTTAATTTTCTGAGTGTTCTTCATTTTTAATTCTCTACATACTTGTTATCTGTAATCTGTGATTGTGAACTGGTGCTTTCGTCGACAATTGGGTGTTTGTGACAATTTTGGCACAAACAATTACTTAATTTAAATACATTGTAAAATCGACATATATATATGTATATTATAATTTTTAAACAATACTAAAAATAATATTAAAACAATACTCATATAATAACAGAGAAAAGGCTTCTCAAGTCTACCTATATAGATATATAAACTTACACTTTATATTATATATATATATATATATATATATATAAAAAAAATCCAAATATCAATATATATCTATTATATGCATAAATAACACGTCGACACTTATATAATTCAAAATCAAATATTTACTATAGAAATAAACACGACGAGACTGATAAACAAGTCGGCACTTATACTTTTAAAAAATCAAATAAGGACATAATATAAAACTGTAAACACTAAACTTTCTAATACTATTTTATATTATATATATAATACGAAGGCCTGACACTACTTTATATTATATATGATATACGAACTAGGCATCGGCAAAGAGAAGGTGGCTTCGGTTGTTGTGGTTTATGAAGGGTGGAGGGGATTTGTATGGGTGGAGGGCGACCGGGTTATGTGTGGCTGCTGTCACGGCAGCTAGTGGTGCAGAGTATGAAGGGCTGGTGGTCGCGGCCAAAGCCTTGGCAGTGATGAGGAGGACTGATGGCGGTGAGGATGTGGTGGAGGTCGGGGTGATGGCACGACTGGAGAGAGAGAAGGGGAGGTGGAGCTTTGGGTCACTGGCAGGGTCGTCGGCAGGGGAGATGAGGCTCGGTTGATGGAAGGTTGGGCTCGGGCGAAAAGGCTGACAAGGTGGAGTCGGGAAGGGTGAGGGCTGAGGCATCGAGCATAGTGGTAGACGAGAGGATGGACGATGCGGTCATTTGCGTGGTGATGGGAATAGATGGAGATCGGCAAGGGTGGGTGGAGGAGATAGATGCGGCAAGGTGCTGGTTGAGTGGGAATGATAGTTCGATGTAGCAAATGCTTGAGCACGAGCAACCATGGTTGTATGTCTCAAACATTTACGACTGGTTATATATACTTTATTATATAACTTATACATATATAACTTTCAAAGAAGGTGAAAGGCATAAGAAAGGAGAGGAACAGTTGTAAAGTAGAATGATGCGAACAGGTAGAGATTTGACAGCAAATTGAATGCAACCACATATATTTATTATAATATATATTTTTTCTAATGAATACTCTAGAACGCAGGGATCAAAGAAAGTGAACCAGAGAATAAAACCAAACAACACATATATTAAAATATGGAAAATAGCAAAAGTTAGACATTGATTTCTAGGAAATAATAAAAGCTGATTGCTATTAGTTTCAGCTGAGAGAAAACAAATGGACAGGTACCGATACGGCTAATCGTTTCGCAGATTCCATCATGTACTGAATACCGAAATGAACAAATGAATATACTGTAGAGATCAGCATAATAAGACAAACAAAACGGTATACAGATATCAGCAATACGACCGAACTATCAAAAGTCGATATTCGCTGCAAAAATGCTGTTAAAACTCCGAAAATAAGATAAACGGGGCTGGAGAAGTCCAAATTTGGCGAAACGAAATATGACGTCCCACTCAGAAAATAATTTTCAAATTTATTATATAAAAATATTCAGATTTCGAAAACATTTTATTTTAATCAAATTAACTGAATTTAAATTGAAAATTACACGACGGAATTTACTTCCATATTTTCCAATAAAATTTTACTAGTTGCTATGTTAAAATAGACGCATACCAGATATCAAATTTTTATTACCCAATTCAATCATTTGAATTTTCACAAAAATTCAGTTAATTACGTTATTTAAACCGTTAAAATTTACGGGTCACATAGAAATCTTTTGATTTCTCTAGTGGACTTAGGACTTGCCTGCCTTGGGATTTTGACCTTGAGTTTGCGTAACAAATCATAGGCCCAAAAATAATGGATAACACTTTATCGTTGTATCGTATGAAACTCCTAACTCGTGGTCTTTGTACAAATTTCAATTTCGACCTTGAGTTTGCTTAACAATTCCAAAGAGATTATTCACTCACGCCTACCATTTCACGAAGGCCTAAATATAGATATACTACCTTGAGTTTGCTCAACAAATACGTATATATACCTTACCACATCTATCAATCTATTAAGAATACTACATATAACATCTCTAACATGAGTATGCTCAATAACCTAGAGAGTATGTAAGTAAGTTATTAACATATAAATGGTAAATGACAAATTTATATTATAAATTTATAATCTTTAATATATTTAGTTGAGTGATACCGAATTAGGAAATGATGCATTTATTTAGAAATACCCTCGTTATTCAAGTATTAGACACATCCGAAATATGGTGTATGTATTTACTCCTTAAATCTAATTTGGGTTTCTTTCCAGTTCTACTTAATTTTATACATGTATAGTTATATGAGTATTAAATTTATATATAACTTTTATCATTGAATTTACTTATAATATATATACATGTATCTTATTAATTAAATCTTATTTATCAATTTTTATTTTATAATTAAATAATATTTAATTTATTTATTTAAAATTTTAATTAATTGAATTTAAATTTCAATTATTGAATTTTACTTCATTCATCCTTAACAATTTAAAGTTGAACATGGATTATAACATTAATAGTAACTATGTACACATATCGTTGTACATGTGCATTATTAAGTAATAAATTTTTAATTAATTTAACTCACTAAAACAATTTTTAATTAAAATAACATTAATTAAATCCAAAATTTTATCTTCATATACCTTAAACATTTTAAGATAAATATACATATATCATTATATATGTTTTAGTTTAATGAATTAACATTTATTTAATTATTTAATCTAATTAAATAAATAATTAAGGTAAATTAATTTTGAAATTAATATATTTACTTTCAAAACCAATTTTGAAAGTTTTATAACATGTCATATTATAAACTTAACTTTTAAATTTAAATCATAATTTTTAAAATTTTCAAAACATATTTTTAAAATTTATCCCAAGGCCCAAATCAAATTGGTCTTTATATTAGGTATGACCTTTGGGCTTACTTCATTCTTCGTGCCGGGCCAGTAGCCAGGTAAGGCAGAGTACTTGATTACCTAATGCCAATCCTTTGCCACTACCTTTTTAGACGCCTTACTAAATAGATAGGCTTCAATCAATTAGCCCTAACATTGCTAACTTAGACCACATAGACTTTTTGGCTCTAATACCATTGTTGGAATCGGGCGAGTCAGAAGTGGGTTAAATTAATAGCTTCCAAAATTTTCCTACCATGGATTTATTGAGCTTATGCAGTCTAAAGAGATATTAGATCCAATCTAAATTAAAGTTTGAAATAAAACATTATTTTATTTAAATGGTTAAATTGGAGTTTTAAATTTAATTTGATTGTACTTGTATTATAATGAATGTATCTAATACATTCATATTTGTACAGTGTAAGTGCAATATATAAGAAGTGCGTATCTGTGTAATAGTAATATGCAAAAACAATATAGAGAGGGAAATCTTTTGTTTCCCTCTCTTAACTTATATAACTAATTGAGGGAAGATATGATCTTATTATAAAGAGAGCACCTTTCATTTCTCTCTCTATATAATTAAACCGATTTATTTACTAAATGACATTTATAACTAAATTTACACATGCCTCTGTTATCCAAGGTTTTGATTAATAAAATTGATGTACACACACACACACACATACATACATACATACATATATACAATCAAGGAAGGGTTCAAAATAAATTTTATAGTCTTACATAATAGACTATTTTAAAAAATTGAAGTAAAAATAGGATAAATATAAATATGTTTATTTGTAAACAATGTTTTGATATATAAAAGAAATGCGTATTAAAGATTGCAATTTAATATCTTCATATGTGAATTTGAAATTGATAAATTTAAATCCAACTTTAATATTAAAAAGGATTCAATTAAACAAAGATATTACATAAAAATCCACTTGTGTGGTTCAAATTGAAATAACTCTTACACTTATGTAAACAACTAAACAAATTATTCGAACAATAACTATGTAATACATGTTTCATTTTAAAGGTATGTTCAAGTAATTAAAGTGAAGTAAATCAAAAATTATTTTCAATCAAAAGTTAAGTTAATCAAAATGGTTTTCAAGCAAAAATTAAAACAACAATCATATATTTAATTAAAGGGAATTCAATCAATTGATTTCAAAATGACAACTAAATTAGATCAGATAACTTAAGCATATATAAATTCTTTATAAATGATTCAATGCCAAACTATATGAATATTATGAATAAATAATCATATGGGTGAAGAATCTTAACTATATTAACATATTTGTTATACAATTAACCGACGGATAGCAAAAAGGTAGATCTGAATTATGTTAATAATAATTAACTAAGATGTAGAATGGGGAACTGAAATTATGCCACAATATGAATATACAAACATTTAATGTACCACATGTAAGGGGTTCAAAGCTTATGAAAATGGTTAATATATGAATAACTCAGATTGAAAATCACTTAGGATGTGGCTAGAAAGTAGCACCTTAAACGTCGAATAATAACTCCTGCATAGAGTAACTTAGGATGTGGCCAGAAAATAGCGACTTAGGATGTGGCCAGAAAGTAGCACCTTAATTGTCTGTATAGAGTAATGAAATAAATACGAGAGAATATTTTTTAAAGGAAACATTAAAACACTGCAATTTTATCCTTTAAAACTATCTCTATTTATGCTCAATTAAACCTCATCAAATCCTCTACCCATTTTATTATCTAACACTGGCCATAATAGGTGCCGCGTGAACCTTAAAAATTTCCAAAATCACTTAGCATTAATTTATTTAAATCCAATTTAAACATTACATCAATATCATATATCAATACAGGTACGTTTACAACTTTTATATATGCACTTTATTAAAAACTGACGTATTCAAACAAATCAAATGAAATTTCAACAATTAATATTTAGAAAATATTAATTAATTTAATTTATTCAAAAACCCACTCAGTACTTATTATATTTAAATCTAATTTAACTAATCCACCGACATAGTATATCGGTACACACGTGAATAACCTTTATACATGCAACTTTTTAAATACTAATTTATTCAAAAAATCAAATAAAATTTAATAATTAATATTTCATAAGTATTATTTAATTTACATAATTACAACAATTATAAATTAACGAAGTCCTTTGGTTTTTCTGGAGTATTCATCATTACGGTTATACAACTCAAAGGTGTAAACTTAATTAGCGATTAATATCAAACAATTCAAATATTAACATTCACATGTCACCATAGCTAGTGGTGTGACATTTTGCAGAATTTATTGCTTTCACATCTTTCTGGTAAAATCCACTTTTACTTCTTATGAGTAGTACTTGGTCGTAATATTATTTACATTAATTCTCTTCATCAAAACTATATCATATTAGGACCTATGGAATTTAGTTTTGTTCAAAATTCCAACATCTTCCACATTCAACTTTGTAAAGCTAAAATAAAATCCTTAGTTCAATAATAACAATTATCATTAATCGTATTGCTCTGGCTAGAGATTTGACTTTGAGTTGACTACAGTAGATCTTGACACTAATCTCATATAACAGAGGAGGTGAATTTTCTATCGAATAGTGTTTCACTTTTGATGCTTCAACTCAAACCTAACTATAGTCGTCCAACGGACACCATGTGTAACGACCTACCAATCTGTATAGTTCAAGCTAGCAATAAACACACATGTCCAACTCAAACCGAACAGACAGACAGATGGTTATGGAATAGAAAGAAGAAAGAAGAGAAGAGAAAGAGAAAGAGAAAAGAAATAAAAAAACAATACAGAATCTCACAATCGTAGTGGAACAATATATAATATAATATTAATGATCTTTACAAAAGAGAAACTGTTATTTATACTTACATATATCAGAGTATAACAACAATCACAATTATCAGCCTCGACAGTTATAACTTCCTGTCCTTACAATTGCTGATAATTTCAATAATAAAACAGCGAAAAATAAACATATACGTATATACTCCAGAAATCTGTAAATAAGCTCCAACTCGTCTCCTAAGCTCTAATGCATCCAAATAAATCTGTAAATATGCACGGTCTGACCCGAGCATTATAATATAATAACACCCGAGTCAGTTTGGAAAAACAATGTGAGAAAAACACACCCAACTGGATTTTTAAGTTATAGAAAACTTTCGAAACAAAGGTATCTCGTAAGACAACGTCGCACATAAACACGGACGGGTTTTTACCTTATGATAACCAAACATTTTCTATAGAAAATTCATTTACATTATAATAATATCTAAGATACAAATACTTACTAATCTTAGCCGAAATTGTTACATTATTAAATTCCAGCATACTAGGTTCTACAATCAAAACCGTAAAGGGCACATATTGGAGATTGGATTCCATACTATAACAAGGTAAGGAACTACCTTTCAAAGGTACATCTGTAGATAAATGTACCAGGGTCTGACAAGAACATCTTATACCCCTGCCACACAAGACATGCCTACCACTTGACTAGTAGTACCGAATATGATCACCTCGCTTTGGCCCCAAAGCATACAAGAATTGATATTAACTGATCTAGATTTGGAATGACCATACCCTACTTGGGTGCTACCCACTAGGCCTTGCTGCATGCCGAATTTTTGTCATTTCTCGGTTGATGAGGTCTGAGGCTACGTTTTACCTTTTTATAGCACTTCCCACTTGGAATGCTAACACTGCCCACTAGGCAACAATGAAATAACATCATTCATCCATAATGGTTCGTTCTTGGACTGAACGAAACACTTGAGAGATCCATCTTCAAGTTCCATCATCTTCAAGGTGTCTTCACTACAAAACGCGTTCGTTGAATCAAAGTGGTTTTCGGATAACATATCTGATCCCGGTTTCTTCAAAACAACGTTTGATAATTACCGGTAAACTCAACCCCGGTTCATTAGGAAATAAATAGTCAAAGATAAAATCGGAGATCACCTCCTAGCCATTAGTGGACAGATTTCCTTATCATTGTCCTAGGGGACGAAACGAGAATATATGCACAGTACAACATCATCGGAGCTGACTGTGCCCTATAGATCACGTGTTTCTTCTAGATATTTCCAAAGTTATGTTTTGGGTCCAATTCCGATAGTCGGTTATTTAACTATTGAATAACAAACACTCAATCAGGGATTTAATTCCATAGGGAAATCCAACATTGGTTAAGCTCCAAGCAACACTTAGCCTATTTTAAAAATCCTTCAGTAATTAAATCTACTTTATAATTACTTGAATCAAAAATCCTTTTTTTACAAAGAGACACACACACACATCCATAAATCCCTATTTCTCTATTCTTGGAAAAATATACATATACATATCTCGACGATATAAGTATATTCACTAATTTTGGGAAAGATTTCATTTTTATTTAATTCTAAAATCATTTATAAACTCCATTGTACATCCACAAAATCCATTTATAAAACTCCTTTTATAAACCGAAAAACCCATTTCTAAAATTCTTTTATAAATATTTAAAACTATTTATAAAACTCTTTTATCTTTTAACCAATCTTCCTTTTCGTTTTTCCCAAAACATATTATAGATTCCTCTTATGAAAACATTATTCGTTTATAAAACTCCATTTATAAATCTCGGAAACGGTTATAATAAATTCTAATCACTTACCTTTAAACACTACTATACACTAATAACATTATAAATAAATAAATACTAAACTAAAAACATTTTAAAATAATAATAATTTTTTTTAAAACATTCTTAAATAACAATAATAATTTACCTTTAACATCTTTATAAATACTAATAAAAATTTCCAAAACTTTAAATAATTTAAAACTAATTTCAACCCATATTAATGTTTTAAATAATTAACCTTTTAAACATTTAAAATATTGGTAAACAACTTTTAAATAATATTAATATAAATAAACAACCTTTAAAATATAAATATATTTCCTTGATAAAAATCTATACTTAATTCAACATAATCATTTCCATATTTATAAACCATGTTTATAAATCTCTTCCCACTTCGTAAAACTTCCTTTCATAAAAATTCCTCTATTTATGAACCCATTTATACCTTTATTCCTTTATAAATCCTGTTATTTATAAAACTCCATCCAAACATAATTCCAACCATTTTAACCTTGCTTCAATAGGTATAAATTTCTTTTATAAATTTCCTTCAATTTATAAAATATCGTTTAACAATCCCAATTCTTACCCCACCTTAAATTTCCAAAATAGAATCAACTATTTTCTAAAATATCATTCCTCATCTTATAATAAATCCACCACTTGATTTGTTTCACCATTTTGTTAAATCATAATAATTTCCTTTGGTTTATAACACCATTTATAAATCCACTCTTTTATTAACAAAACATGATTTTTGCAAATCTTTACTACATTTGTAAAACATCAATTTATACAAAATGATTAATAATATTTATATGAAATATTCTCTAATTCCTTTTAAACCATATCCTTTTTATTTTAAAAGACAAACTTAATTTAAGATTAAAAAAAATTTATTTTACAAATCGAAAATTTCTATTTAAAATATTTCATACAACAATTAACTTATAGTATCTAAAAATCTTACTTTTACTTTAGAAAAATTATTAAACATATAAAATTCCCAATATCACTATGAAATCCATTTTTAGATCAGATCGTTATTTTGTAATATTTTAAAATGCCAAAAACAAGGCCCAGTGATACTAAAGCACTAAATAAACAAAATCGTGTCCATGTCATCATTTATAACATCCAACATATCATATATCAATTTATATGAAAATAAATCAACTTTGTGAGAAATCCCATTGGATCAATCCAACATGTCCCCATGCATCACATACAGTATATAATCATAAGAAAAAAATCAACCGCATTGAAGCAGGATTCATATACAAAGGTCATCCGCTCTTAGACGGGAACACAATAGGGTCTCATCCACTCCAATAGGCGGTAATATATGCAACTAACAATATAATTCAGTATATTATCCAAACAACCAATAACGATCAGAAATAAATATCCAAATATCCAATAAATAATATTTATTGACTATATAAATTTTCTGATTAGCCAAAAAAGTGAGATTAACTCACTATGATTTTAATTGTCGTCCAAACGATCTATTTTGAATTAAAATCGAACGAACATCCAATTTTAATTCATAATTCCAACTAGCTCCGAATTCGTCCAATCCAACTCCGTAGCGTTGCCTTCGTCGATGTGATCGCAATGTGACCCGTCACGTTCAAATTGGACCTCGTACGAATAAGTTATTAAAATTTTAAGTTTCGATATTTAAATATAAAATTAATAACTAATCACATTAATTAATATAGTTTATACCTTAATCCACCTTCTTCCCTCTTTCTCGTATTCACGCTCCAGCAAACCCATCGCGACTTCACCGTTCCGTTCATCTATACGCCGCCGCATCACCAAGGAAGGAGCCCCAGACCCCAACGTCTCAACTGGCATCGAACTCGCCGCCATTCGTCACCCCCAACGCCAGAATGACGCGAATTATCGTCGTTGTTCATCGAGAAAATTCCGCCTCTACGGTCCCTCGTTCGATGATCCATACCCATAAATGAACTCCCCACCCCTCGCCTAACTTTCTTTAGTTGGTCGTTTGGCCTGAATCGGCCATGATCACCGCGAACAACCCTGGCCGTTGGATTTAGGGTTGGTTTTAAATTTTAGGCGAACGTGATTCTTGATGTACGTGGTTTAATATATGGGAGAAATGATACGACTGGGTATAGACATGATGTGATGGGAGCATGGCAAGCACGACTATATCAAGTACATATATGTGTATATATATATATATCTGTGTGTGTGTGTGTTTATTATTAAATTTAAAAATATAGTGCCTTTAAATGTCCAAAAATTCTGAACTCCTATTGAGACGTGCCGCCTAGCGTTCTATATGTTATACCCCTATTTCGAACACAGTGGAACTAGTCTCGAGACCAAATTCGATCATATGCAGAAGATAGCTTTTTCAAATCCTATTATTGTATTAAATTTCCGATATTAATTTCTATGTGTTTCGAACTCGCACGACCAATCGATATGTCTGATCGCCATAAAACTCGATGGCGTGATATGATTCACTATTTCGAATCCAATGAAACTGCTTTCGTCGAAATCCGAGACAGTGCCCCGGAAGGCTATTGTTACACGTTAATTAAAATGAATAATTATAAAAACTAGTTTATTCACTTTTAATTCAAGTTAAAAAGTTTACTAACTTCATTCTAATTTAAATAGATTTTAAATCAACTTTAGAAATTGATTTCGTTCATATAAAATTCAAGATTCCATTATTTAAACAATTTCAAACATTAAATTTAAATATTTAATTATCAAATAAATCGCTATATTTGAAATATAAATTATTTAACTTATATGATTAACTTTTCAATATTTAAAATCAATTAAATATTGCAAATTCAAATGACTGAAATTCTGGGTCGTTACATTCTCTCCCATTAAAAGAATTTCATCCCCAAATCACCAAGTAAGAAAAGTGCCCAAACCCATTAACTTTCCAAAACAAATTAGTTGTAACAGTCCAATTCTTCTAAGTTGTTTAACTTTTCAAAATCAAACGGTTGTAACTTATTATAAAAACTTTTTTAAGTCTTCCAATTCATAATTAAATTTCCAAAACCAACTAATACCATTCCAAGTTATAAAACTAAAATCCAAAATTTAGTTATCAAAATTTCTTCCAAAATTCTCAAAAAATATTCTAACTCCTTAAATTTTCAGAAAATTTCGCCAGCGTCTCCTTTGCACGGCTCGATCGTAAAAATTTACAATGTATATATAATCACAAATATACATCTCATCTTCGAGGATGAGGCATCCCATAGGGAAAAAGAGTAAAAGTAAGATATGTAATCTGAGATATGTACATTTTATGTTTATTAACAAGCATATACAATCAATATAGCGCGAAAGCGAGCTCCAAATGCGAAGCATACGCCATCCACACCTACTAAACACTCAACAAACATTGAGAATATGTACATAGAAAATAATATCACTAATAACATCGACTATACCATAACTGTATGAAATTTTAGTGAATGTAACAAGAGAACTTATTAAACAAATAACATCCATCTAATTTATTGTCTTCATATAAATTGCATTTCCAAATGTCAACGTTACACTTATAGACTTTCATTTCTTATTAACATGCAATTGATTCACTTCCAATTTATTCATCCTTATTTTATTAATATTTAATTAATTAACATTCAATCCATTTGCATTAAATTGATCTACACTCAATTTAGATCAAATTCAATTATTCACATTAATTTGACTTACACTCATCTATTCACATTAAACTGATTTTCATTCAATTCATTTACTTTCAATTGATTTGAGTCCAACTAATTAACATTCGTTTATTGAACATTCATTATTCCATCTCACTAATTTACCCAATTCAATTCATTTATTACAATAATTCATTTTACTAGTTCACTTCACTAATTTTATTTCATTATCACCATTAATTTTATTTATTTCTAGCAAACAACGTTCCAAAACATATTCAATTCATTTTACAACTTTAAGTTCATTTCCATATTTTTCTAATTTATTTTATTAGTTCATTTCACTAATCCTTTACAAATCAAATTCTATTTCAATTTCATTTAACTTTGCTAAAGTTAAATTTCATTTCAAAATTCATTTTATTTATCTTGACTAAAGTTAAAATTAATTACCCATCTCAGGTTATGATTTTCATTCCTTAACATTCATATCCAACAAATTTAGAAATTTGTTTTAACTTATTCCTTCCAAATTCATAAGTTGAATTTTTAATTTCATATCACACTTCCAAATTTTCTTTTCTTATCTAGGTCATTTTCAAATTTCCAAGCTTATTATCCTATATTTTCTCAAAACATTTAGATAGATATTTAGGATTTTAAACACCCGGTTTTATTTCAAATCATTTTGAAATCATATATATACATAACTCCTTTATATTTCTAATTACACTTTTGGAATATAAAACAATTTTTTTTACTAAAATAAAACTTAAATGGTTGCAATTTCTCACTTAGAAACTCGAAAATGAATACCGATGATGCAGCCATCATCACCAGATTTATTTTATAGCGACTGAAATGAGTTTAGTGCTTTCTATTTCTTTTAAATCCTATTTCAAAATATTTCTAACAAAATATTTTTAAAAAATAATAATATTATTATTTTTCCAAACTTTTAGAAAAACAATTTCCAAATTAATGGAATCTAAATTCTCAAATTCCTTTTTTTAAACCATTACCATTTACAAAATCATATCTATAAATATATTTATGAAATTTTCATTTCCATTCCACTTATAAATCACATTCATAAATCATATTTATAAATTCATTTTCTTATATAACTTAGTTTGCAAATGCTTATCGTGGTACATATTACAATAACAACAACTTTTATTAGACAACAAATGATAATAATCAAATATTATCATTCACTGATAACTGAACACACCATATATAGCTATAATATCTTCAAAAAATTATTCTTTTATATATAAAATATAATTTAGGGAAAATTATTTCATTTACCTAATTTTAAAACAATACTATGTCGGTTTGTCTTGTTTAAGTGTTTAGGAACCCCTATCGATATCGTGGTGTCCCACGTATCGACTAAAATTCATAAGCCAGTCAATAGATAAATTAACACAATATAAAATATTTTTATATCACTAACAAATACGCACTCATATATATGCACTCAAACTCTTCCTAGGGTCTCGCTTACCCTATCTTAAATGAGTAAACTCCCACCAAAGCCAAGGTGTTCGCTCAACTTGGCTTCGATACCAAGTGTAAAGACCCGCCAATCTGTATAGTTCAAGCTGGCATAAACCACACATGTCCAACTGAAACCGAACGGAAAGATGGATAGTCATGGGAAAGAAAGAAGAAAGAAGAGAAGAGAAAGAGAAAAAAAATTAAAAACAACACAGAATCTCATAGTCGCTGCGAAACAACATATAATATAATATAATTTTATATTATTGATCTTAACAAAATAGAAACTATTATATACTTATATATATCAGAGTACAACAACAATCACAATTATCTGCCTGGACAGTTATAATATCCTGTCCATACAATTGCTGATAATTTCAATAACAAAGCAGCGAAAAATAAACTTATACGTGTATATGCCTTGAAGACTTCCAACTCATCTCCTGAGCTCCAATGCATCCAAAGCAATCTGTAAATATACTTGATCTGACTCGAGCATTATAATAAAATAACGCCCGAGTCAGTCTTGAAAACCAACATGAGAAAAACACAACCAACTGGATTTTTAAGTTATAGAAACCTTTCGAAACAAAGGTATCTCATAAGACCACGCAGCACATAAACACGGACTGGTTTTTATCTTACGATAACCAAAACATTTTCTATAGAAAATCCATTTACATTATAATAATGTCTAAGATAATAATACTTATTAATCTTAGCCGAAATTGTTACATTATTAAATTCCAACATACTAAGTTCTACAATCAAACCCGTAAAGAGCACGTATTGGGGATTGGATTCCATAATATGACAAGGTAAGGAACTACCTTCCGAAGGTACAACTCTAGATAAATGCACTGGGGTTTGACTAGAACATCTTGTACCCCTGCCACACTGGACTGGCCTAGCACTTGACTAGCAGTACCGAATATGATCACCCCACTTGAGCCCCGAAGCATAGAAGAATAGATAGTAACCGATCTAGATTTGGAATGACCATACCTTACTTGGGAGCTACCCACGTGGCCTTGCTGCATACTCGATTTTTGTCATTTCCCGGTTGATGAGATCCGAGGCTACGTTTTACCTTTTTATAGCACTTCCCACTTGGAATGCTAATACTGCCCTCCAGGAAACAATGCGATACCAGCATTCTTCCATACAAGTTGTTTTGGGACTGAACGAAATACTTGAGAGCTCCATATTCAAGTTCCATAACCTTCAAGATGTCTTCACTTCGAAACGCGTTTGTTGGTTTGAAGTGGTTTTTGGATAACATATCTGATCCCGGTTTCTTCGAAACGACGTTCGATAATTCTCGGTAAACTAAACCCCGGTTCTTTAGGAAATAAACAGTCAAAGATAAGATTGGAGATCATCTCCTAGTCATTAGTGGATGAATTTCCTTATCATTGTTCTAGGAGAATGAAATGAGATTTATATGCATAGTACAGCATCATCGGAGATAACTGTGCCATATAGCTCACGTGTTTCTCCTAGATATTTCCAAAGTTACGTTTTGGGTCCAATTCCGATAGTCGATTATTTAACTATTGAATAACAAACACTCAATCAGGGAATTAATTCCATAGGGAAATCCAACATTAGTTAAGCTCCAAGCAACACTAAGCCTCTTTTAAAAATCCTTCAGTAATTAAATCTACTTTGTAATTACTTGAACCAAATTTTTTTTTTACAAATTTATACACACACACACATCCACAAATCCTTATTTCTCAATACTTGGAAAAATATACAGATACTTATCTCGATGATATAAGTATATTCACCAACTTTGGGAATGATTTCATTTTTATTTAATTTTAAAATATTTTTTAAACTCCATTATACATCCACAAAACCCATTTATAAAATTCCTTTTATAAATCCATAAACCCATTTCTAAAATTCTTTTATAAATATTTAAAACCATTTATAAAACTCTTTTATCTTTTAACCAGTCTTCCTTTTCGTTTTTTCCCAAAACATTTTATAGATTCCTCTTATAAAAACCCTATTCATTTATAAAACTCCATTTATAAATCTAAGAAACAATTTTAATAAATTCTAATCACTTACCTTTAAAGACTACTATATACTAAAAACATTATAAATAAATAAATACTAAATTTAAAAGATCTTAAAATAATAACTAATAATTTTAAAAAATTCTTAAATAACAATAATGATATATCTTTAACACTTTTATAAATACTAATAATAATTTCCAAAACTTTATTTATAAATAATTTAAAACTAATTTCAACCCATATTATTGTTTTTAAATAATTGACCTTTTAAACATTTAAAATATTGATAAACAACTTTTAAACAATATTAATATAAATAAACAATCTTTAAAATATAAATATATTTCCTTGATAAAAATCCATACTTAATTCAACATAATCATTTCCATATTTATAAACCATGTTTATAAATCTCCTCCCACTTTATAAAACTTCCTTTCATAAAAGTTCCTTTATTTATGAACCCATTTATACCTTTATTCCTTTATAAATCCTGCTTATTTATAAATCTCCATCCAAACATAATTCCTACCGTTTTAACCTTGCATCAATAGGTATAAATTTCTTTTATAAATTTCCTTCAATTTATAAAATATTGTTTAACTATCCCAATTCTTACCCCACCTTAAATTTCCAAAATAGAATCCGCTATTTTCTAAATTATCATTCCTCATCTTATAATAAATCCGCCACTTGATTTATTTCACCAATTTGTTAAATCATAATAATTTTCTTTGATTTATAATGCCGTTTATAAATCCACTCTTTTATTAACAAAACATGATTTGTGCAAATCTTTACTTCATTTGTAAAACATCACTTTATACAAAATAATTAATAATATTTATATCAAATATTTTCTTATTCCTTTTAAAACCATATCCTTTTTATTTTAAAAGACGTACTTAATTTAAGATTTAAAAATCTTTATTTTACAAATCGAAAATTTCTATTTAAAATATTTCATACAACAATTAACTTATAATATCTAAAAATCATACTTTTACTTTAGCAAAATTATTAAACATATAAAATTTCCAATATCACTTTGAAATCCATTTTTAGAACAAATCATTATTTTATAATATTTTAGAATACCAAAAACAAGGCCCAGTGTTACTAAAGCACTAAATAAACAAAATCGTGCCTATGTCATCATTTGTAACATCCAACATATCATATATCAATTTATAAGGAATCCCGTTGGATCCCTCCAACCTGTCCTCCTGCAACACATACAGTATACAATCATAAAAAATATAAATCAACCACTTCAAGGCGAGATACATATACAAGGGCCATCCGCTCTTACACGTGAACGCAGTAGGGTCTCGTTCGCTCCAATAAGCGGGAATATATCCGACTAACAGTATAATTTAGTATATTATCCAAACAATTAATAACAATCAGAAATAAATATTCAAACATTCAATAAATAATATTTATTGACTATATAAATTTTCTGATTAGCCAAAAAGATGAGATTAAGTCACTTTGATTTTTATAGTCGTCCAAACGTTCCATTTTGAATTAAAATTGAACGAACGTCCAATTTTAATCCAAAATTCCAACTAGCTTCGAATTCATCCAATCCAACTCCATAGGGTAGACTTCGTCGATACGATTGCGACAGAACTCACCACGTTCAAATTGGACCTCATACGAATAAGTTATTAAAATTTTAAGTTTCGATATTTAAATATATAATTAATAACTAATCACATTAATTAATATAGTTTAAACCTTAATCCACCTTCTTCCCCCTTTCTCATATTCGCGCTCCAGCAAATCCATCATGACTTCACCGTGCCATTCATCCATACACCACCGCATCACCAAGGAAGGAGCCCCAGATGCCGACGTCTCCACTGGCATCGAACTTGCCGCCATTCGTCACCCCTAGCGCCAAAGCGACGTGAATTATCATCATCGTTCATCGAGAAAATTCTGTCTTTGTGGTCCCTCATTCAATGATCCATCCCCATAAATGAATTCCCCACCCCCTCGCCTAACTTTCTTTAGTTGGTCGTTTGGCCTGAATCAGCCACGATCACCGTGAACATCCCTGGCCGTTGGATTTTGGGTTGGTTTTAATATTTTAGGCGAACGTGATTCTTGATGTATGCGGTTTAATATACGGGAGAAAGGATATGACTGGGTATAGGCACGATGTGATGGGAGTATGGCAAGCACGACTATATCAAGTACATATATATATAATTTAAATTTAATAATATCATGCCTTTAAGCGTCCAAAAATTCCGAACTCCTATCGAGACGTGCTGCCTGGCGTTCTATATGTTATGCCCCTATTTCGAACATAAAAGAACTATTCTCGAGACCAAATTCGATTATATGCAGAAGATAGCTTTTCAAATCCTATAATTCTGTTAAATTTCTAATATTAATTTCTACGCGTTTCGAACTCGCTCGACCAAATGATATGTCTGATTGCCATGAAATTCGATGGCATGATATGATTCACTATTTGGAATCCAATGAAATTAGTTTCGTCAAAATCCAAGACAGTGCCCCGGAAGGCTATTTTTACACGTTAATTAAAACGAATAATTATAAAAACTAGTTCATTCACTTTTAATTCAAATTAAAAAGTTTACTAACTCCATTCTAATTTAAATAGATTTTAAATCAACTTTAGAAATCGTTTTTGTTCATATAAAATTCAGGATTCCATTATTTAAGCAATTTCAAACATTAAATTTTAACAATTTAATTATCAAATAAATCACTATATTTGAAATATAAGTTATTTAACTTATAAGATTAAATTTTCAATATTGAAAATCAATTACATATTGCAAATTCAAATGACTGAAATTCTGAGTCGTTACACCATGCCATGATTTAACTATAATCAAAGTGGAGTTTCAACATTGAAATTTTATAGTATTCTCAAGTAAAGGAACTGTGTAACATCTTTACTTCAAAATTCTTTGTTTGACCTTAGTTATATTAATAAATAGAGAACTCTTAAGCGAGTCATTTTATAGTTATCCAATAAAAATCAGTACATAATAACTTAGTGCCCCCAGCAACTATGAGTGATACACTACCTAACATTTAGAGAGTGCTATACACACTAGTCTCTAAATGTAGCGATATCCCATCTCGAAACATCTTGACTAGGAATATTTACAATATTTTTTTTATATGTAACAAATTTTTATGATTATAACACATTGTAATTACTTTCAATAAAATACCATCTAATGGTTTTCTATTTAATATAAATTAAATTAATTATATCACAATATAAGAAGTACATAATAAAAAGAAAAACACATTTTATTTTGAATAAGATTGGCTATCGAGTTTGATAAATGTAAAAAATTACATAATTGTTCTTAGGGCATCCTTCTTACTCTATTAAGGTAGTTTGTCAGCGATGAAGAAATCTTTACTGGTGGAGTAGATAGTAAAACAATATAACATATCTGTTCAACAAGGGACTAGCTTGACTAATTCTAAGAAACATTATCAAAGCGATGGGATTGAGATTCCAAAATTGACCCCAAGTGCAAGCGGGAGATTGGAAGACATAATGTTATGCCATAGGGGCAATAATGTAACAATATATATATATATATATATATATCTAACTCTAATCAATCTTGTTGTAATTAAGGTAACTTTTTTCTTATATATAATATGATATATTGTGATATAATTAATTGTGCAATTAATTTCGAGTATATTATTAAGAAAATCCTTAAATAAAATCTTATGCACTTTTTGTTGTAAATAGTTGTAATCGTGGGTAATAATCACAATATAAAATAACATTTTGTTTTAAATATTCCTATTCAAGATGTTTTATGAAAGGATTTTGATTCATCTGTTGAAAGTGTGTGTAACGCTCTCAAAATGTTGGATAGTGTATTACTCATGGTTGTTGAGGAAACCAATTGTAACACCCCTAATTTTTATTGACATTATTCAGGAGTTTTAATAAAAATAAATTAAATAGAATAATGTAGATAAGGAGCTTAAGATTGATTAATAAACTAAGTGGTCGTGCTTATTTAAATCAAATGAACTTATAAATGGTTAAGTGTTAGTTAAAATGAATATAAGGGCGTTAGGGTAATTGCCGCTCACATTCTCCACCCTTGTACCATTTTCTTTAGGCCATACACGTTCATTTTATCACAAGTGAAATTTTAACCGTAAGAAAGAAGAGAGCCATCCATTAAGAAAATAGAAAAGAAGAAAAAATCAATCTAAAGCTTATGATCAAGCTAGAAGAAACCAATCTCAATCAATCTTCAATTTCCTTATCCAATCTAAGGTGAATAATAATCACTACATCTCTATTTTTGGTTTTATAATCATATGTTTTTGGATTTAAGGGATAAATTCGTTTTTATGATTTATTGAAGGATGATATGCTTGGTTTATAATTTATATGGTTTAAACAAGTAGGTTTAAATGGAGATATACACGGTTTTAGGGTAAAACCAAAGTTAAATGATTTTTATATGCCATGGAAAAATTATATATTATGGAAAACATGATTCTGGAGTTGGGTTTCAATTTTTATAATTTTCCAAGCCGTGGAGAATTAATTATTAATTTTCAAAGGAAAATATGGTTATTTGGGTTTATAAATTTATTTTGGAAAATATGTTAAGAATTTGAGTCTGAAATTTTGATATGTTAGATAACATGAATAAAGTGAATTTATGGAATTTTTGGGGATTTTTAACAAGTG
Source organism: Allium fistulosum (assembly GCA_030737815.1). Classification (NCBI taxonomy): domain Eukaryota; kingdom Viridiplantae; phylum Streptophyta; class Magnoliopsida; order Asparagales; family Amaryllidaceae; genus Allium; species Allium fistulosum. Next base: position 1,252,697,452 of record CM060901.1, read on the forward strand.
ATTTAGTATGGAAATTAAATTATTTTGAAAGGAGGACCTAAATGATTTAATTGTTTTGTTATTAGGAAGGGCTTAATTGTTAAAAGTTAGCATGTTTTAAATCTGAGAAAATGCGGCAAATTTTAGTAAAATAGTTTGAAAGTTTAATGTAACCAATCATGTGTTTACAAGTGGGCAAGTTAATTACAAAAAGTTTACATTATTTGGTAAAAACAACCTTTTGCTTAAAAAAGGGGGTTCTGCCTTCTTTAGAAGGTCCCTTCGACCAAGACCTTTCGCCTCCAACCTAGTCGAAACCTTCTTGGACAAAACCAGTAAGCCAATACACATGGTATCATTCGATGGTACATAGTGGATTGGAGAAAGGCGGAAGGTGTGGTGTTGAAAGGGTTCTTTCGAAGGAGTTGGTTCCTTAGTTTATTTTGGTTTGAAAAGAAAAGCATTGCCTATTTTTAAAGCGATTTCAGCATAGTCGGAACCTATGGTTTTGAAAAGGTATTTCAAAGAGGCTTTCGAAAGAGAACTATCGCCTTTTTTTAAAGAAGTTGCTTCCGAAGGAGTTACTTAGATTTTGTTTAAAGCTTTCGAAAGGGGTAGCTTCGATAAAGTCGAAACCCTTTTGTGAATTGGTGACCTTCCGATGGCATTGAAGGCATCAATGTGGTCGAAAGGTTCAGTTGTTTTATAAATACAAGCCACTTCCTAATGCATTCGAAAGGAGTTAGGTGTTTCGAAGGAAATGGTTTCGGAAGGGGTTTTGAAGCTAACCTTAAATAATTTTACCCAGATGTTTTAATGCTTTCGAAAGGATGGTCTCGACACCATCAAACTTCCCTAATACTTTTTGAATTAAAGAATGGTTTCGAAAGCGATACTTTCGCTTATGTTTACTTTGACCCAAAATATGATGTTTTAAGTTTAAAATCAATGCTTTCAAAAGAGAACTTTCATTGGTTTCAAAGGATAACCTTCAATGGTTTCGAAAGAGTGCTTTCAAATGGTTTTGAAGCTATGCTTCTATAATTATATATTAATACTCTAACATGGTGAAAGGTTTCGAAAGTGATGTTTTAAAGTATTCGAAAGGCAGGAGCCTTATGTTTTAAAGATGGATTTTTAGGCTTTCGAAGGAGGTCGTCCTATGAGATTGAAAGCAAAGATTTCGAAGGTGTCGAAAGGTTTTAAAACCCAAACCCAAATTTTAAAGGAAAAACCCATGGCTAAATAAAGGAGTTTTGAAAGGACTTTAAGTAAGTAAATTTTAAGAAGTATAGCCTTGATAAAAATATAAGTTAAAGGGATTAACTATGTTTTATGTGAAATGCATTTCCAGGACTTTAAACCCACAGGAGTGGTATTGTTAAGTTGTTATGATTGCTTCTTCAAATATGAATATATTCACATGCAAACCCATAACTGTATTTTGATGATAAAAAGGGGTAGAAGAACCATCTAGGTTAACCTAGTAGTGAATATAAATTGATTAAACTCATGAATGAGTAGAATTGCATTCAGGGAGTCAGGGAGACCAAAAATATAGGATGCTTAAACTTTGAAGATGTCCAGGAGATAGGTTCATAATAAACCCATGAAAAATATGATTATGTAGTTATTGGAGGTAACCAACATGTTCATAGTAAACCCGTGAAAACTATGTATCAAGGTAGGTTGGAAGGAGTTAATTGGTTTGTAGTGAACCCATGCAAACTATATCCGAATTAAGAATTGACATCAGTCTTATAGGTTCCTAGTCAACCCATGAAAACTAGGATAATAAAGAAGTTAAGAAAAGCATCAGTAGGTTCCTAGTCAACCCATGAAAACTAGGATGAGAAGTGAGTTACTGGATAAATCCATAGGTTCCTAGTCAACCAATGAAAACTAGGATAAGGGGATTAGTTATTGGAATAACTAATAGGTTCGGGGGGACCCATGAATTAATTAAGTTAATTGGTAGGAGCCTATAGGTTCTTAGTGATCCTGTGAAAACTAAGAAATAGGACAGGGTGTCCATGTGTAATGAAAAAGGGTATTAGTAAACCCATGAAAATTAATAGGTTAACAGTGACCCTAGAAACTATGATTTATGACAAGGTGTCAGCTTAAACTAGGGATGGGAAATCCTAAATGTTGTTATATATGCATATCATCATAATATTTTGAAATGTATATTATTAACCATTGTGGATGCAGGAGCACAGTATATGGTTTTATAAAGGTTTTGGGATACTAGTGAGGGGAGAACCCGTTCCGTTAAGCAGCGTGGTCTCACTAGATATCTAAAAGGATTGAGTTGTTAGATTATTATTCATACCAGGCTTTATGTCTGACTTGAAATTTTTGTTTTCCCCTTAAACTCTCGAGTACTCAATTGATATTGAGTATTTTGAGATTTAAGGTTTTCAGGTTCTCTTCTTAGATGAATAAAGCTTTCGTAGTCGTGCAGGAGGCAGTTAGTTATTTATAGTTTTCGTTTTCCGCTGTGTATTTGGATGTAAAGGTAGAATTATTTGCCTTACTATATACTCTGATCAATCAAGGGGGCATATTCTTATGTCGCTCTTGGTGTATATGTAATAATTATATTTTGCTGAACGTAGTTAACATTTTGGGATTAATGAACATGAAATGTTTTGAATGGAATGTGGAAATTTGTTTTTGAATTGTTAACTTTTTTCCATATTCTTGTGATATGTATATCAATGAATCTAGCACTACCGTATTTGGTCGCCGAGGATTAATAACTATGGATGACTGCTGCATATGTAGACGTTAGTTTTGGGCCTCCAAGTAGGGGGATGTTACACCAATTGGTTATGTACTAATAGTTTGGATAACTTTCATTCGAGAGTTTTCTATTAGTTAATAACAACTAGGTCAAACGAGAAATCTTAGTGTGATAACGTTATGCAGTATCCTCGACTTGAAAATAATACGGAACCTCATAGTGGATAGTCTAATTTCATTATAGTCAATTCATGGTATGGCGTCCATTGACTGACTATAATTAGGTCTAAGTAGAAGAATTAGGACTGAAGCACTACTCAATGGTGAAATTTGTCTCCTTAGTTGTTTAAGGTTAGTATTACGGTCAACCCTAGTCAACTAAAAGTCAAAATCTCTGGTCAGAGTAGAACGATTAATAATAAAAGTTATTATTGAACCAAGGACTTTGTTTATGGACCAATCGAGTTAAATGAGAACAATATTGGAATTCTGACCAATACCCGACTCCATACATCCTAAGTGACATAGTGTTGGCAAAGTGAATGTGTGTAAATTACTATCACTATTAGTAACGCTTAAATAATATTGAATATATTGTTACCGAAACGATGTATAAGAGATGAATTTTGCTAAATTTTCACACTACTAGGTAAGGTGATCTGGGAACATTAATATTGGAATTGTTCAATTCTAATCACTGACTGAATTTGCACTTTCGATTCTCACAATCGTATTTGATGTTTGGGGTGTTATTAGTAAGTGGGGTAGCTTATAGAAATATTTTGGGAGATATATGTGTATATAAAAGATATATATACACATATTGATATACGATATACATATATAAACAGGCTTTAATTATATTTAATTACTCAATGAGCTCTAGAAATTTTTGGTCCATAAAGATGTACAAGCATGGCTAGCCATAAAAGGAAGAATGTGGTTTAAATATTGGATCTATAGATAAATAGAATTAGAGAAACGAGGTTTTAAAGAGAAAAAGCCGAAAGGTTTCTTTTCTCTCCTTAAATACAAGAGCTTTCACATTATTATTTTTAGTTTTTTCTCCTCATTCCTCAATATTGGTTGGCCACATCTATGCTTACCCTATTCATGGAAAAATCAAATTTCACATAATAACATGAAACAAAATCAAATAAACATGATTCATTCGATCCTAGCTTATCAAGTGGTGATTCATGCAATCTAGAAGGCAAATTCTTAAGTCGAAGTGTAACGAAGGGCAAGATCTAATTAGGTACAATTATTATTTCATATTATAGGTTCATATATGCTCATCTAATACCCATGTTGATATATGTGATATGTTTTATAGATAAAATTCAAAATGAAATGTGTATACATAATAGAATTTGATTTATATATTAATTAAGTTATGTTATGTTAATCGTGTTAATTAAGTCATATAAATTATGTTTTATTTAATATAAAATGCATACGTGTGTGTATAATGATTATTTATATGATGATTCAAGCTATGTGGAATTTATATATCCAAATTTTTTATATGTATTAATCTATAATAAACTAGATTTAATATATATATATACTTAGTTATTAAGCGATTTTAGACTGATTAAACTTAATATAGTAATTTTATAAATTCAATACATTTTGCATTATTAACGTTGGATTATTCAAATTTGGATTTTATAAATACCTTAATATTGTTGGAAATAGTACGATCTCATTTAATTTAAATATTTGACCAAGTTGATTTCAAATTTTTAATTCAAATATTTTTATATTGACTTAAAGAATTGAATGTGAAATTTAAATTATATATTTATATAAGCTTAATTTTATATTTATATGGCAATATATATCAACATACGTATATTTATGTCTAAACTATATATATTTATTTAACATCGTACTATCATGTCACACTTATGTCCACTTTCCAATACAAACTCTATATGTCTATATGCCATTTCACACACCTAAAGGAGATAAATCAAAACTCTTAATTAATTACATAATTATCACATTTATGATCTATCAAGTTTTTTTTCACAAATAACAATGTGACTTTTCACATACCAAACACAAACACATAACTAAATTATACACATGCACACAAGTGTGTGTGTGTGTATTTATGTGTAGGTGTGTGTCACACTTATATTATATTTGAGTGTGATGTATGTCATTATGCTATCATGTTAGTGTATGAATATATTAGATGTATTCGAAATAAATTTAGTTTATATGATTTACTAAATAAATACAGAACGTTGTAAAATAAAATATGATTTTAGTTTAGTAGATAGATTTGATCTGATGCTAGTTGATAGAATACGTAGGCCCGTAAAGATCCAAATAAGGAAATTTTGAAATTTACCCTTCTGACCCACTAGCAACACATGCTGGACCTAACAATTCTGATAGAAATATGCCCAGGAGAAGTACATCTATGGGACACAGTCACGGTCGAAACCATAAGAGGTTAGGATGAATGGACTCCCTAGAGTCCAGAAGACTTAGGCATCATGATGACAGCCGTGATTGCCCGATTAGTAGTCATAGTGACCCCTTACGAAACCAAGCATGCGGTGCACTCGATGACCATCGTCTAAGATGAAATTAAGGTACTGGTATAATGATTAATGATGCTATCTAGAGATCACTCTGAAGGATAAATCGGAGGATAATTGGGAGATTGCTTATAGTCAAAATCCTTTTATAGTAGAGATCAAAGCGGCGGAGTATCTGAGGTAGTATGTGATGCCAACAATGACAAGTTACAATGGATTGATAGATCCTCTACCACACTTATTGAAATATGAGTGGCACATGAATGCTTCCATAGTGGATGACTATATGAAGTGTAGACGCTTTTCATTGTCATTGGAAGAATTAGCTATGATGTGGTTATATAGACTTGAGCCGAGATCCAGATATACTTGCAATCAGCTTGCAAATAAGTTTTTAAGTCATTTTAGTGTTCACATCATGCAACTCAAAGATGTGCTTTCAATAGAAAATATTCAACAAACTAAGGGAGAATCAATGGAAAATCTATTTAAAAAGGTTTAATGTAGTGGTGACTGTGGGTAGGAATCCAAAATATTGGTTAGTATTGTTGACTTTGATTTGCGGACCGGATAGCAATTCTGATTTTTGAAAGTGAATGACTATGAAGAAGCCAACTACATTGAAAGATTTTTACAAAAAAGGAAAACTAATTTCTATGCTTGGAAGAGGAAGAAATGGCGAGGAAGTTGAATGTTGCTAGACAAGCAGGACCGAGCAGCGTGGTGAAGGGTAATGAGGTTATTAAGTAGGATGGTAACAGCGTTAACAAAATAAGAGAAAGAACAATAATACTAAGGGAAAGTAGAAGGACCCCAAGAAACACGTAAGGTTCATGGGAGATGGTAAATATACGGAGTTGAATGAGTCCATGGAAAATATTTACCATGCGATCTAAGGCACAATAAATTATAGGAATTCAATTCTAAGGGAGGCTATTGAAGAGGATAAATGATCTGGGAAGCATTGTCAATTCCATAGATGCATGGAAATGATACCAATGAGTGAAGGAATCTAAAGGATATAATTGAAGAACCGATAAATATAAAATAACTGCAAGTGTATGCGTGGAATTCATTGGAGGGTAGATAAAGAAATAGTAACCCTTTTGACAACAGCCTCAGGATGATATGGAGGAGACCAGTAGTGAAGGCCAAGATCACTTATGCATAAATTAGTCATCCATACAATTTTGGAGGTCTGCATCTTGTGGAGAAAAGTTACAACAAGATGGAATTCTATAGGAGTTCTTTGAAGCATCTTCTCAGAAGATGTGTTATGGAGGATGGTGCTCTCATAAAGCAACTAAAGTGGATAGATAAGGTCGTTGTCTTTAGGAATATAGATGCTGATGGGGTCGAAGTTCCAACATTCGACCCAATGACGATAATGACCATGATTTAGCCTAATACTATTTGTTGAGTATTGGTTGCATTGGAAACTAGGTGAACATATTGTTTAAAAGAGTGTTCGATGAGATGGAATTGCATGAAAAGGATTTGTTACCCTGTTAATCCCATATGTAGGGATTTACTCTACAGGCAGATCTGATTGGATGTGTCAATGGTGCAACTTTGAGAAAAAACACGTAGGGTGACAGAGAACTTTATTGTGATCGATGGTTATTCTTCCTACAATGCTTTTTTGGATGACCATCCCTTGTTGATTTTTGGATTGCCCTTGCTTTTTGGTGTTTGAAAATTAAATTCCCCATGATAATGGTTGGGGTAATCAAAGGCCACCAATGTTTTAGGAGAGAATGTTATTTACAGAATTGCGTGAAGTAAGATGCAGAGAGAAAGGATAGGATGCAAAGTAGCCTCTCTGCATCAAAACTCATAACGCATAACAATTACCTTTCGAGCCTCTGCTAGGGTCCACTAGCAACAAGTTTAAAGTTGTAAACCTGCAGAAAGTGTCAAAAGAGGCGAGGGAAGGACTAGTAGAGATTATAGATGAGGTTCATGTGGATGAGGATGATCCGGCGAAGATTGTTAAAACTGGATCACAATTCAGCCTGAGGATGAAAAAAGAAGTGACTATATTCTTAGGGCGACCTAAGACGTGTTTGCATGGAATATTTCTAATATAGGAGTATTTCACCTTAAGTTGCGAGCCACCCACTGAATATTAAACCAACATTTGTTCCTGTTAAACAAAAGGGACGCAGTGTGGAACAAGAGAGATCTGCTACGCTGAAGGAAGAAGTAGGTAAGTTGTTGGCAAACAACTTTATATGAGAATCGCTATACCTTGAATGAGTTGCTAATCCCACGATTTTTAGGATGGCCAACAGAATGTGGCAGACATGCATCGATTATTCAGAATTGAATAAAGCATCTCCGAGGGTTGCTTTCAGCTTCTGTAGATCAACCAACATGTGGATTATAGTCGAACAAGAACTACTATCATTTATGAATTCATATTCCGAGTGCAATCAGATTGCAATGCACATCCCCACCAAGAGCATACAAGCTTTATAATGAATTTAGGACCGTTTACTACAAGTTGATGCCGTTCGGTTTGAAGAACACTAGAGCAACTTACCACCGTTTAGCCAACAAGATATTTTAGAACAAACCACACAGATAATGGAGGTCTAGATGACATGCTGGTAATGTTAAGGAGATAAACGTACTACATGGGTGATTTATCAGAAATATTCGATGTGCGCCAAAAGTATGGATGAGATTTAATCCATTGAAATGTTACTTTAGAGTGGCACAAGAAAGTTTTTAGGGTTCATCGCGACTCTCGAAGCATTGAAGTTAAACCAGAGCAGATTAGAGCATTGAGATATGTTATAGTTCCAAGAACTAAGAGGGATATGCAAAGCCTAAATGATAAGGTTACTGCTTTGATAGGTTCATCTCAATAGCAACTGATAAGTGTATACCATTCTTGGAAGCACTCAAGATGGAAAAGGGGAAGTTCCAATGGATAGAAGAATATGAAGCTACTTTTCAACAACTATTAGATCATCTCAAAAAATCATTGCTTCTATCAAAGCTATTGGAAAAAGAAGATTTGTACATTTATTTGGCAGTTTCAACTCATTCATAGAGTGCAACACTGGTGTGTGAGGAGGAACAAATCTAAAGGTCGTTTCATTATATTAGTAAGTTCTTCATAGGTGCAAAAAACCATTATCCTAAGTTATAGAAGCTAGCCCACTTCATACTGATAACATCAAGGAAGTTGCGACCATACTTTTAGGCTCATCCAATAAGTGTGTTGACGGATCGACCTCTTAAGCAAGTATTGCATTGTCTTGAGACATCAGATGATTATTAAAATGGAATGTTGAGATGAGTAAGTATGTGATAACTTATCATCCCAGTAAGGTGATTCATGGACATGCATTGGTGGATGTCATTGCTAAATTCATTGTCTGAGATGATGAAACAGAAGAGGAGAATGTAGAACTTTCTAAATAGAGGTTATTTGTAGGTTGTGCATCCAGTGACCACGATTCTAGAGTGGGAGTAGTTTTGGTAAAAATTTATGCAATTTATTTATCAGCCTTTCTAGTTGATTAAAATAGTTGAGGCCCTTAAATAGAGACCCTCAAAGAGGAAGGTAGGGTGGCTCTCCTGACCAAGGTTAAGGAAATTAAACAACTTGCTGATATATTACAATGCAAGTGTTCTTATGAATCACAACCTTCGCTTCTTTGAAGAGGGGTACCTGAGTCGCTAATCTAAGCATGGGACTATTTTGGTGAGTTGAAGAAGAAATCCCATAGCAGCGCTGAGGTTGATGAAGAGCGGCTTATGTGTGAAATCTTATGTGATGAAGTGCTCGACGAACTCAAGGTTGCTAGACTTAATTTACTCCATGACCCAACGATCACCGAGAAGGGAAAGGACAACGACGAAGACTCCAGGTCTGGCTGTCAAGACCCTCTTACAAGTCAAGCAACTAGTGCCTCAGCATCTCATGCCCTTGAAAAAGAGATAGGCTACGATCTAGGTCACCCTAAAATCCATAAGTCTTTTGGGCTATCTCCTATCTTTGAAGGTGGTATTCTAGTATCGATCGAATGCCAATCTGGCGAAGGTATATCTCTCACCTCCCCAACATTTGAGAAAGTTTACATCTTGCATATGAAATTCATGGGCTGACCCATTGAACCTTGTGGAATTGCAGGTCTATCTGCACCCTGTACATGCTCCTAACTGTGAAGCCATCCTAGGACAGCAGGTGCCGATCATGGAATCTACAGTGGTTGCCACTTCACAGACGGTCTCGACTGCCCAATCCACCAAGACTCTTGGCCCATGTGCTAAAGTTATAGGAGCTTTGAATGTAGAAAAAATCAATGATCAACAGGCCTAGGATGAAACAGATAATGTCATGGTGACTCATGCCTTTGAGCACACAGACATACATAGCTTGAAGGAGCCCATTGATAAGGAAGAGCTATACAAGCAAGCCAAGAGGGAGCGTGCTGAGGTAGATGTCACTCCACTCCAAGTCATACTGTCCAGTGGTATCGTCCTTGAAAAGTTTGACCCTTTCGTATCCCAAAGTGATACTGCTTCTGGTTTTGTCTCCAAAAGTACTTCAACTAACGGTGGCAAGGGTAGAGGAAGGTTGAAGAGAAAAGGCAAGGGTGAGAGCTTCAGTGAGTCTACTCTGAAGAAGTCCAAGAAGGACAAGAAATAGCCATCAACTTAGTTGGGGTTATGTATAGCTAGGCAGCTATTTTCTTTTTGTTGGCCATGATTGTGCGGGTATGGGCCTCGCTTTTGGCTTCTAGTTCTAGGAATAAACTTGTACTTAGCTTTCCAAGTTTTTGCTTGTAAAAAAAAACTACTTTTGTTTTCATTTAACTTTTATGTGAATTTGCTTAAGTGTTCAAGCTATTGCGTTTTCCATTCAATGTACTTGCAATTTGTCTCTCGTCGTTTAAATTGCAATGTCATTCGATCGCCCATTTCTTTGGGCGTCGATCCGATAAATCTATCTTAAGGCCTCTTCTCTGTCACGGCCTTGAGTTGCATCAAACACAAGGCACAAGCCAAGGTTTTACGCTGTCATATTCTATGGCTAAGTGATTATACTCCTGCTCCCAATCTCGGGCTGGCGGAGTTAATCTGTGGATGGTTTCATCCCATCCACTATGAATTTGTACTTTCCTGTCGAGTTCAGGTCCGAGTCAACAAATGAGAGGTCGAATCGCACTCATTCATTTGTTTATACTCCATTTTGCACTTTGGGGATCAAAGGTAGTCAATGGGCGATTAATCACACCCGATTGATGTTTATACTCCAGCCCACACTCTAGGGACTGGAGTTATTCTGATAAAAATGGTCGAATCGCATTTTTCTTGGTTAACTCCTTCGCCCCTAAGTCAAGGGAAAAAGTCGAAGAGTGGTAGATCGCACCATGTCCACTTTCACTTTATATTTCTCCCACCGAATCGCTGGATGGAAATTAGGTAACGGATGGTCAAGTCACATCCGTTATACGTTTTATAGTCAGCCCATCGAATCGTAGGCGAGATTTAATGGATGAATGGCCGAGTCACGTTCATTCTGAAAAATTCAATCACGGCCCCGAGAAATTGGTTAGCACCAGACTCAGGGTACTTGTTAGTCTATATTAGGCGTACGTAGATGTAAGTCGGTCACATATCACAACTTTTATGCTATGCACAAAAAATTCATAGATATAGAAGAAACTTCAAGTTTTATTACCAACTAAAAGAGAAAGTGACAGCGTCTGTCTTATTACATGGTTCCAAAATGCAAAATTAAATTATGCATGAAATACAAATAAATGAAACAAAATTAAGTGAAATAGCATCGTAGATGCTCGCTATTTCATGCTCTAGGAAGTGCAATGCCATCGACAGTTGTTAGCTTGAAAGTACCATCTCCAAGCTTCTGATTGATGACATACGGTCCTTCCCATCTCGAACCTATGTTGATAGGGCTAGGAAAGATCCATTTTAGGACAAGATAGCCAATTTCAAAGGTCCTAGCTCAGACTTTAGCGTTGTAGTACCAGGCGATTTGGTGTCGGTGTGCAGCTGCCCACAAGTCAGCTTCTTCGCGCTTCCCATTGACCAGGTCTAGGGATTCCAAAAGGAAATATCTATTTGTTCTGGGGTCATAGTAAGTCAGTCGATAAGAAGGGACTTCAAGTTCTATGGGAATCACGGCTTCAAAGCCGTAGGCAAAGGCGATTGGAGTGTGGCCAGTCGTGGACTTATAGGTGGTTCTAAATGCCCATAGAGCCAATGGACAACCCACTTGCCTCTAGACTTTTTCAAATGCTTCTTCAGAGTGGACTTTATGATTTTATCAACAACTTCAATCTGTCCCTTAGCTTGAGGTTGAGCAACTGCCGCAGATCTTTTCTTAATACGATGCCGACGACAGAAGTCTTTGAATTCAGCACCGTCGAATTGTGTCCCATTGTCAGTTATGATTGTTCTAAGGAGACCAAAATGACAAATAATGTTTACAGCAACAAAGTTGATTATTTTCTTTGTATTGATCATGGCTAATAGCCCATCTTCAACCCATTTGGTGAAATAATCGACAACCAGGATGGCGTACATCGCGCCACCTTTAGAAATCGGTAAGGAGCCGATGATGTCAATAGTCCATGTAGCAAACGGCCATGGATTGACCATTTGAGTAATCTCTGTTGGTCATGCTCATGGAACCTTTGCGATTATCTGACATTTATCACATAGTCGAGTATATTCAGATGTATCTCGGTTGACAGTTGGCCAGTAATAACCATAGTGATGTATCTTCTTTTCCAAGTTTTGCCCCCGGTGTGATTGCGGCATTCTCCTTCATGTACTTCTCTTAATACTCGCTTAATTACATCGCTGGCGATACACCGAAGGAAGTGGATGGAAAAACCCTTTCTTTACATGACATCTTCTTGAAGGATGTATCATGAAGCTTTACGAAGGACATGTTGTTTCGCATTCCTCCATTTGGGAAGGATTTCTCTCTGCAAATAATCTTTTATCGGAGTTATCCATGACTCCCTCTCGAGCCCCATCCCCAAGACCTAATCAATCTCCATCTGATCAATGCTTGGAGCGTTAAGTACTTCAACTGGAACTAGGCCTATTTGCTGTGCATCCCCAGAACTGGCTAATTTGGCCAGTAAGTCGGCTTTCTTAGTATGTTCCCTGGGGATGTGTATGATAATGTAATGCTCAAGATTCGTTAATAGCTCTTGGAGACGGTTAAGCTAAGGAGCAAGTCGCGGTCCCTTGGCCTGATATTCTCCTTTGACTTGGCGCACGACTAACTGGGAATCACATAAAACTTGAAAAGCTTGCACTCCTAGTTCCTTTGCAAGTTTGATCCAATGACCAAGGCCTCATATTGAGCTTCGTTATTTATCGCAGGGAAGTCAAGCTTAAGGGCATAGCAAATTGAGCATTCCTCAAGAGTGACTAGTATGACTCCGACGCTAGAACACCAATCATTAGATGCTCAATCCATGTATATGTTCCATTGGATTGTAGGTTCTCCACTACTCCCCAAAGAGTCGCCTTACATAGTGAATTCAGCTATGAAGTCCGCCAGCACTTGTCCCTTGATAGCTCTCCGAGGAAGATAAGTGATATCAAACTGGCTCTACTCAATGTTCTATTTTAGTAACCTTCCAGTTGTCTCAGGTCGCTGTAAGACCTGTTGTAACTGCTGTTCGATGAAGACATCGATGGGGTGTGCCTCAAAATAAGGGCAGAGCTTCCTTGATGTAATCAACAGGCAGTATGCGAGCTTCTCCAATTTTGGATAATTTCTTTCAGCACATGTCAATATACTACCATCTGGATTCGATTCTCTTCGCACACCAGCGTGACACTTACGGCATGTACCGCATCGCTAAATAGATGTACAATCCTTCATGACCTAGTGGCTTGGATAAGATGGGGGTCTCTCTAAGTGGTGTTCCAAAGCTTGAAACGTGTCAAAACAATCCTGCGTCCATAAGAAATTCCTCTTCCCTTTTATGATTAAGTCGAAGAAAGGAATGCACTTATCGGTGGTTTGGAGATGAACCGACTAAGGGCATCAACCTTACCATTTAGGCTTTGCACCTGCTTAATCGTCTTTGATGTTTGGATATCTTTTATTAGCTGAATCTTCTCGGGATTGTCCTCGGTTCCATAAGAGTTAATGATGAAACCCAAGAACTTCCTTGAAGAAATGCCATAAGAGCATTTCAGGGGGTTGAGTTTCATTCCATATTTTCGAAGAACGCTGAACATCTCTGCTAAATCATCAATGTGATCATTTGATCACCATGACTTCACAAGCATATCATCTGCATATACTTCCATTGATTGTCCGATCTGAACACATCCAGTTGACCAGCCTTTGATAAGTAGCTCTAGCATTCTTCGGTCCAGAAGGCATTACAACATAGCAGTATAACACCAGATTGGTAATGAAGCAGGTTTGTTCCTTGTCTAGGATGTGCATCAGGATATGGTTGTATCCGGAGTACACATCCATAAATGAAAGTTGTTCATGTCCAGCGGTCGAGTCTACCGGCTGATCGATCCTTGGAAGTGGAAAGCCATCATTTGGGCATGCTTTGTTCAGGTCTGAGTAGTCAATGCACGCCCGCCAATTTCCATTATCTTTTCTCACAATAACAGTGTTAGATACCCATCTCAGGTAGAGGACATCATGGATAAACCCATTATTTTTGAGTTTATCCACCTCATCCTTAAGTATAACAGATCTCTTTGGATCTATGCTATGTGGTTTCTATTTCACCGGAACATGCCACGGGTCGATATTCAATGCAGGGCTTGTTATGGTTGGTGAGATCCCACAAATGTCATAGTGGATCCAAGTGATTACATCAAGATTCGCTTGGAAAAAGCCAGCTAATTCTTTCATCATTGTTGTGCTGAGCTGTGATCTGATCATCTGTACCCGTGATGGGTTGTCGTGGTTGACTATGATGTCAATCATCAGCTTAGTGGGTGCACCCGTAGGTACTTTAGGCCCCTCTTCCTCATCTCTCGAGTCTATATCTTTATAGAACCGACTGTGGTGCCCGAGCCAAGGCTTGGATGATGTTTGCTAAGCTTTGTTAGTTTTGATGCAGAGAGATGTCTCCAGATCCTTCCCTTTTTCCATTCGCTGAGCATCCCTCAACTCAGCAACATAGTAGGCACGACCAGTCGTCTGATCTTCATGAATAATTCCCACGCTATTCACTATCGGGAATTTGATGTTAAACACCAAAGGGTGATAGCTGCCCTAAATTCAACAACGGCCGATAGACCCAAAAAAGCATTGTACAAAGTGTTCACATCCATCACAACAAATGGGAGCAGCCGCACTCTCCTACGGTTGCCATCTACCAATCCCACCGGTAGCTAGATGCAGCCTAACGCTTCAGTAGCAATATGTAACGCCCCTAATTTTTAATAACATTATTCAGAAGATTTAATTAGAATAGATTATGTCGAACAATGTATAATGATAAGAGGATTGAGATTGGTAAATGAATATTAGTGGTCGTGCTTATTTAAAATGAATAAGCTTAAAATGGTTAAGTGTTAACCAATTTTATCATAAGGGCCTTAGAGTAAATTGCCGCCCATATTCCAACCCTTATACTATTTTCCCTTATCCATAAACGTTCATTTTAACATAAGCAAAAAAATATAAACGTAAGAAGAGAAGGAGCCGGCCATTAGGAGGAAGATAAGAAGAGAAATCAAAGTAAAAGCTTAGGATCAAGCTAGAAGAAATCAATCTTAATCAATCTTCAATTTCCTTATCAAAACTAAGGTGAATAATAATCACTACATCTCTTTTTGGTTTTTATAATCATATGATTTTGGATTTAAGGGTAAATTCGTTATTATGATATATTGGGCGATGATATGCTTGATTTATAATTTATATGGTTTAAACAAGATTGTTTAAAAGAGGTTATGCACGGTTTTAGGGCAAAACCGAAATTTAATGATATTTAAATGCCATGGGAAAATTTTGTATTATGATAAACATGATTTTGGATTTGGGTTTTAATTTTTAAAATTTTCCAAGCCGTGGGGAATTATTTATGAATTTTCAAAGGAAAATATGGTTAATTGGGTTTATAAATTTATTTCGAAAATTATATTGAGAATTTGGGTCTGAAATTTTGATATGTTAGATAACATGATTAAAGTGAATTTCAAGAATTTTTGGAGAATTTTACTAACTGATTTAGTATGGAAATTAAATTATTTTGAAAGGAGGACCTAAATGATTCAATTGTTTTGTTAATGGGAATGGCTTATTTGTTAAATGTTATTTAGTTTTTAGATCTGAGAAAATGCGGCAAATATTAGTAAAATAATTTTAAATTTTAATGTAACCACTCATGCGTTTACAATTGGGCAAGTTAGTTATAAAAAGTTTGCTTTATTTAGTAAAAACAGCCTTTTGCTCAGAAAAGCAGGTTCCACCTCCTTTGGAAGGATCTTTCGACCCAGAACTTCCGCCATCGACCTAGTTGAAACACTCTACCACGATACCAATACACATGGTATCACTTAGTTGGTACACCATGGATTGGAGAAAGGCGGAAGGTAAGGTGTCGAAACATGGCTTCTGAAGGTGTCGATACCTTTGTTTTGTTTTTAAAAGAAAAGCGCTTGCCTGTTTACTAAAGGGTTTCGAAGCAGTCGAAACCAAAGGGTTGCGAACGGGTATTTCAAAAGAAGCTTTCGAAGGAGAACTGCCGCCTTTGTTTTTAAAGTAAATAGCTTCCGTCGAAGTTACTCAGTTTTTAAAGTGATGCTTTCGGAAGGGGTAGTTTCGACCAAGTCAGAAACCTTCTATAATTTGATGTCTTTCGATGGTATTAAAGACATCAATGCTATCGAAAGGCACTATTTGTTTTTATAAATATAAGCCACTTCCTACTACTTTCGAAAGGGGTTAGGGGTTTCGAAGGCAATGGTTTCAAAAGATGTTTCGAAGTCAACCTTCAATTATTTCACCTAGATGTTTAATGCTTTCGAAAGGATGGTTTCGACACCATCAAGCTTTCCTCCAAATACTTTTATGAAATAAAGAATGGTTTCGAAAGAGATGCTTTCGCCTATGTTCACTTTGACCCAAAATGATGTTTTAAACCAATGATTATGAAAAGGGGGTTTTCAATGGTTTTGGAGGGGTAACCTCCGATGGTTTTGGAAGGTATACTTCCAATGGTTTCAAAAAGGGCACTTTCACTTGGTTTCGATGCTATGCTTCCAAAGTTAACGGTTAATGCTTTAATATAATCGAAAGGTTTTGAAAGAGAAGTTTTGAAGTATTCAAAAGGTAGGAGCCTAATGTTTTGTAGATATATTTTAATTCTTTCGAAGGAGGTCATCCTATGAAGTCGAAAGCAAGGTTTCGAAGGTGACGAAAGGTTTTGTAACCCAAACTCATTTTTAAAAGGAAAAAAACCCATGGCTAAATTAAGGGAGTTTTTGTAATGGTTTTGAGAAGAAGCTTTCTTTGATAAAATAATAGGTTAAAGGGATTAACCATGTTTTAAATTAAACCCACATGAGTGGTATTGCTATGTTCTTTTGTTTGATTCTTCAAATATATTTTATATTCAGTTTATAATGGACCCATAACTGCATTTTAGGGATAAATGGTAGAAGAACCAGCTAGGTTAACCCAGCAGTGAGTATAAATTGATTAAACTCCTAAATGGGTATAATTGCATCCAGGAGGTCAGGAAGATCAGAATATAGGATGCAAAAATATAAAAGAAAGATATTGGCAGGGGCCAATAGGTTCTCAGTAAGCCCATGAAAACTGTGTATAGAAAAAGATATTGGCAGGGGCCAATAGGTTCATAGTTAGCCCATGAAAACTTTGTATAAAGGAAGATGTCGGAAAGATAGGTTCATAGTAAGCCCATGAAAACTATGATCTGATACTGGCAAGGGCCGGTAGGTTTGTATTTAGCACATGAAAACTATCTCCGGATGAAGATATTGACATATGCCAATAAGTTCCTAGTCAACCCATGAAAACTCGGCTAAGAAGAAAGGATATTGGGGTCACCAATAAGTTCCTAGTCAACCCTTGAAAACTAGGATAAGAGTATAGATATAGGAGTTACTAATAGGTTCTTAGTGATCCCATGAAAACTATGTAATTGGACAGGTAGTTCTTACATATTTTACCGGTTATTAGTCAGCCCATGAAAACTAATAAGTTAATAGTAATCCTAGAAACTATAATTGAGACAGATAGTCAAAATGAATGGGGATAGGTAATCCAGAATTAATTCATTTGTTTTGCATATCATCATATTATACTGTTTTGGATTGTTTTAATCATTGTGGATGCTGGAGCACAGTATATGGTTTTATAAAGGTTTTAAATTATTATTGAGGGAAAAACACGTTCCGCTAAGCGGCGTAGTCTCACTAGATATCTAAATGATTTGAGATGGTAAATTATTATTCATACCAGCTTTATGTCTGGCTTGAAGTTTATGTTTTCCCCTTAAACTCTCGGGTACTCAATTTATTTTGAGTAGTTTGAGAGTTGAGGTTTTTAGGTACCTCTTAAGACGAATAAGCTTCCGGAGACGTGTAGGAGGCATGATAGCTATTTAGAGTTCTCTTTTCTTTTGATTCTGCTGTGTTGTTTGTAATGGCAATGTTGTTATATTGCCTGTATATACTCTGATCATCCAAGGGGGCATCTTTATATGTCGCTCTTTGTGTATGTTGTAATAAATATATTTTTTCTGAACGTGATTGCGATTATGTAATGAATTGGAAATATTTTGAAATGGAATGTGATTTTGTTTGAAGTTTAAATTTTTTCTATATCCATGTGTTTCTATGTATCAGTGAATCTAACACCGCCGTATTTTGTTACCGAGGATTAATAACTATGGATGACTGCAGCATCCGCAACCGTTAGTTTTGGGCCTCCAAGTAGGGGGATGTTACAAGTTGGTATCAAAGCATAGGTTTATGAAACTTTAAAAGAAAGTTAAACCTAAAAGGTTTTGAAACTTAATTCCAATGAATCAGAAATATGATCTGGGTTTAGGTTAATGCTATAGTAACGTACTTGTATTTGATATATATATATATATATATAAGTACATGTTTCCCTCTCTCTTAGACCGTTCTTCTGTATCTTACTTTGGCTCGTATGCAGATTTAAGAGAAAGAAGATATGGAAGAAGGAAACAGAAGAGGAAATCTTGGTGGAGGAAGCACCACAACCAATGGAAATGCTTGACCTAATAACAGGAGGAACCAAAGTCGACAGGCTAATGCTAACCCAAATGCTGAAGCCAGTGTAGGTGCTAGAAATTCACCAGTAGATGCGGGGATGGTGTATCAATTGTTAGCCTATCTTTTGCAAGTTGGAGTTGCTGGTAATGTTGGGGGAGCTAATCTTATTGCTCCAGTTGGGATAACTATGCTAAGTAGAGACTACACCAGTTTGGATGGAAAGTCGCTTGTTGGAACAGAGGATGTTGTTGAAGTTGAGAATTGGTTGTTGCAACATGAGAGGATATTTACTGATCTAGGCTTGGATGATGGGCAAAAGAGAAGGGTGGCCTCTTGGTAGTTGCAAGGAGCAGCGCTTCATTGGTGGAATAGTGTTACTGCTGGATTTTCGGAGGAAGAGCTGACATGGGCTAATTTCAGAATGAGGTTTGAGCGGAGTTTTCTGTTTGAGATTGCTAAGTCGGCATTGATGAGGAAGTTCATGGATCTAGTTCAAGGAGAGATGTCAGTAATCGAGTATGCTATGGTTGACACTATCGTTAGAAGGAATGAATGGTTCATTCGACGACTGAGATCTGAGTTTTCTAAAATGACCATGACCCATATCCGAGCACCTTGTAATGTGGTGGTAGAGATGGCAATTCGCCATGAAGAGATGCTTGCTATTTCTGTTAGAGAAAAGCCAGTTGAATCTTAGGGTCCTCAGGGAAAGAAGAGGAAATTATTTAAGAAGAAGGGAGCCCAGAAAGGGGATGCTTCTAAGAAGGCAAAGGCCGATTTGGTATGCTATAAATGTGACAAGAAGGGTCATTATGCAAGTGAGTGCCCGGTTAGGAAAGGGAAAGAAGGCTGTAGTCAAGAAGAATGTGAAATGCTTTAACTATAATCAAGTTGGGCATTACAAGAACCAGTGTCCAGAGCTAGTCAGGGTGGACAAAGGGAATGTTTTTGCTATTGGATCATCAGCTAAGCCAACTGCAGCTGACAAAGGAAAGACTATGATGGAAGGTACTTTTTTATTCAGAGTATACCAGTTTGGATACTTTTTGATACCGGTGCATCACATTCATTTATATCCCAGTGTTTGGTTGATAGGTTATGCTTAGAACCCACGTACCTTATTACTTCCTTAAGGGTTGCGAATCCAATAGGAGGGTATACAACTCTGGGGATGAGATGTGACCAGTTAGAACTTGATTTGTTAGGTCATAAGTTTGCATGCAGTTTGTATGTTTACAATTTCGTAGATTTTGGAATCATTTTGGGTATGGTTGGTTGAGGAGGTATGAGGCCAGGATATTCTGCCGGGATGGGGAGATATCTTTGAGACACCCAATAATCATAACCGAATTACATTCTCAATAGAGAGTTTTGACCAGAGTAGTTGTGCTTTGTTAAGTGCAATGGAAGTGGGAAGAGCTAAGTCAGGTTTGAGTAGCAAAAGAGTTTGAGATGTCTTTGAGCCAGTCACAGGACTACCACCGAAACGAGCTGTTGAGTTTTCGATAGATCTTGTTCCAGAAATTGAACCTGTAAGTAGACCACCTAGCAGGATGACACCGACTGAGATGAAGGAATTGAAGGTGCAGCTAGTGGATCTAGAAGGGAGGAATTTTATTAAACCAAGCAGTTCGCCTTGGGGAGCAGTCGCAGTATTCGTGAAGAAACCAGATGGGTCACTGAGGATGCGTATCAACTATCGTAAGCTAAAAGAAAGGACAATAAAGAATAAGTATCCTTTATCGTGAATAGATGATCTGTTTGATCAGTTGAGTGGAGCCAAAGTGTTTTCCCAGTTGGACTTGGCGATAGGGTTCCACTAGTTGAGAGTGGCAGAGGACAGTATTCCTTTGACATCATTTCGAACTAGATATGGTTCGTATGTATGGTTAGTAATGCCCTTCGGGTTGACAAATGCACCTATTTTCATTATGGATTTTATGAACCGAGTCTTCCGAGAGTATTTGGATAGATTCTTGTTGGTGTTTATAGATGACATTTTGGTATACTCTAAGGATGAGAGATAGCCTGAAGATCATCTTAGAGTTATGCTTGAGACGCTGAGGTAGAATCAGCTAAAGGCGAAGTTTTCCAAGTGTCATTTTTGGAAGAAATAGGTTAAGTTTCTCCGTCATGTGGTTAAAGAGAAAGGGTTGTCAGTCGATCCAGATAAGATCGAAGCTGTGAACAATTGGAAGAGACCAGAGACGGTGATCGAGATCAGAAGTTTTCTTGGACTTGCTAGCTATTACTGGAGATTCATCAAGGATTTCTCGCGGATAGCAGCGCCTTTGACTAAGTTTACCAGGAAGGAAGAGAAGTTTGTTCGGTCCGACAAATGTGAGGAAGCATTCCTTAAGTTAAAGCATTTGTTGACCAATGCTCAAGTGTTAGTAATTCAAGATGGAAACTAAGGGTTGCCGATATATATTGATGCTTGCGGGACTAGATTGGGAGCAATATTGATGTAGAGGGGCAAAGTTATTTCCTATGCAGCTAGGCAGCTTAGACTGCAAGAAGTAAGATATCCTACTCACGACTTGGAGTTGGCTGTGGTGATCTTTGCCTTGAAGATTTGGAGGCATCATCTCTTAGGGGAGAGATTTGAGTTGTATACCAATCCTAAGTCTTTAAGATATTTTTTTTCTGTCAGAAGGTGTTGAATATGAGATAGCAGAGGTGGTTGGAGTTTTTGGCTGCTTATGATTTTAGTATAGAGTACACACACTGGGAAAGGTAATAAAGTGGCAGATTCTCTTAGTAGAAGACATCAAAATGTGGTGTTGGCTATGCTGGCAGAATGGAAGGATCTAAAAGCTTTGGCCAGTTGTGGTGTGCAGTTAAGACCGACTGCTAGTTCTAGTCAGAATACTGCCATGTTGCCCTATATAGAAGTTCGACCAGTGTTGATCGAAAGAATTGCTTCTAAGCAGAAGGAGGATCCATTTTAGCCGAGAGGATCAGAAGGCTTAAGGTTGGAATTAAGATCGATGATTTGAAAGATTTTTGTCTTGACCAGAGAGGATGGTCGAGAAAGAAGGGACGGTTATGTGTTCCAGATGTTGAGAACTTGAGGAAAGAAGTTCTTGAGGAATGTCATCGATCCAAGTTTACGATTCATCTTGAAGGGACCAAGATGTATCAATATATGAAGAGGAGCTTCTATTGGGAAGGCATGAAGAGGGATGTTGGCTTGTGGGTTAGGCAGTGTGTAAACTGTCAACAAGTGAAGGCGAACATTAGAAGCAGAGTGGGTTACTATAGCCTCTAGAGATTCCATTTTGGAAATGGGATGCGATATCCATGGATTTCATAGATGGGTTGCCAAGGTCAAGCAGAGGAAATGAGAGTATATGGGTTATTGTGGACAGGTTGACCAAGAGTGCCCATTTCATTCCCGTAAAGTCGACCAAGACCGCATCGGTTTTGGCGAAGTTGTTCATGAAGAACATAGTTAGACTTCATGGAGTTCCTAGTAGCATAGTCAGCAACAAAGATGCTTTATTCACTAGAAAATTCTGGAAGAGTCTATAGGATGTGTTAGGCACTAAGCTCTAGATGAGTACTGCATATCACCCATAGACGGATGGGCAGACAGAGAGAGTCGATAAGGTACTCGAGAATTTGTTGAGAGCTTGTGTGTTGGATTTTGGTGGATCTTAGGAGGATCGCCTACATTTGGTTGCGTTTTCCTATAATAATAGTTATCAGACTAGTATAGGAATGACGCCTTTGAAGCTTTGTATGGAAGACCATGCAAATCACCAGTATGTTAGTTGGAGAGTGGAGATAGATTTGTCTTAGGTCCAGAGTTGGTAAGGGAGGTGTCAGAAAAGATTGAGTTAATCCGAGGTCGGATGAAGGAAGCTCAATCCAGGCAGAAGAGTTACGCAAATAAGAGGTGTAAAGACCTAGAGTTCTCAGTGGGAGACAGGGTTTTCATTAAGGTATCACCGATGAAGGGTGTGGTATGATTTGGAAAATTGAGAATGTTGGCCCCAATATATGTTGGTCCATTCCAGATTTTAGAAAGGATTCGAAAGCTCGCGTACAGAGTAGAGTTGCCGAGCAGTTTGGCAAATGTTCATAATGTATTCCATGTGTCTTATCTTCGCAAGTATGTGCATGATACAGAGTCTACTATTCCGTAGACAGAGTTGGAGGACTTGTTAGTAGAGCCTGATTTGACTTTTGTTAGAAAACCAGTTCGGGTTGTAGTGAGAGATGAGAAAAGACCGAGGACCAAGACAATCAAGTTGGTGAAAGGTCAGTGGAGCGAGAACGAGAAGGACTGTACTTGGGAGACAGAGGATAGGATTCGGAATGCTTATCCTGATCTGCTTTAATGCAATGTCTATATTATATTTGTGTAGATTAGTTGCTAGTCAGGTAGGCTAGTATGGATGTTAGGAGTTGTTACAGAAGATTGCTATGTTTGCTAGTTAGTCCTTACTGAATTTCGAGGACGAAATTCTTTAAGGAGGGGAGGCTGTAACACCTCTGATTTTTAATTACATTATTCAGGAGATTTAATTAGAATAAATTAAATAGAATAATGTAAAGTGATAAGGGGATTGAGATTGGTAAATGAATATTAGTGGCCGTACTTATTTCAAATGAATAAGCTTAAAATGGTTAAGTGTTAACTAATTTTATCATAAGGGCCTTAGAGTAAATTGCCGCCCATTCTCCCACCCTTATACAATTTTTCCTTATCCATACACATTCATTTTAACATAAGCAAAAAAAAATTATAAACGTAAGAAGAGAAGGATCCGGCCATTAGGAGGAAGATAAGAAGAGAAATCAAAGTAAAAGCTTAGGATCAGGCTAGAAGAAATCAATCTTAATCAATCTCCAATTTCCTTATCCAAACTAAGGTGAATAATAATCACTACATCTCTATTTGGTTTTTATAATCATATGATTTCGGATTTAAGGGTAAATTCCTTTTTATGATATATTTGATGATGATATGCTTGATTTATAATTTATATTGGTTAAACAAGATTGTTTAAAAGAGGTTATGCACGGTTTTGGAGAAAAAGCTAGATTTATTGATGGTTAAATGCCATGGGAAATTTTTTTATTATGAGAAACATGATTTTTGAGTTGGGTTTCAATTTTTAAAATTTTCCAAGCCGTGGGGAATTACTTATGAATTTTCAAAGGAAAATATGGTTAATTGGATTTATAAATTGATTTCGGAAATTATATTGAGAATTTGGGTCTGAAATTTTGATTTGTTAAAGTGAATTTTTGAAATTTTTGGGGATTTTTACTAAGTGATTTAGTATGGAAATTAAAATTATTTTGAAAGGAGGACTTAATGATTTAATTGTTTTGTTAATGTGAAGGGCTTATTTGTTAAATGTTATTTAGTTTTTAGATCTGCAAAAATGCAGCAAATATCAGTAAAATAATTTGAAAGTTTAATGTAACCAATTATGTGTTTACAAGTGGGCAAGTTAGTTACAAAAAGTTTGCTTAGAAAAGTAGGTTCCGCCTCCTTCGGAAGGAACTTTCGACCCAGAGCTTCCGCCTCCGACCTAGTCGGAACCCTCTGCCATGAAACCAGTACACATGGTATCACTTAGTTGGTACATAGTGAATTGGAGAAAGGCGGAAGGTAAGGTGTCAAAACATTGCCTCCTGAAGGTGTTGATACCTTTGTTTTGTTTTTAAAAGAAAAGCACTTGCCTGTTTACTAAAGGGTTTCGAAGCAGTCGAAACTAAAGGGTTGAGAAAGGGTATTTCAAAAGAAGATTTTGAAGGAGAACTGCCGCCTATGTTTTTAAAGTAAGTAGCTTCCGAAGAAGTTAC
The DNA here is from genome assembly GCA_030737815.1 of Allium fistulosum. Taxonomy (NCBI): domain Eukaryota; kingdom Viridiplantae; phylum Streptophyta; class Magnoliopsida; order Asparagales; family Amaryllidaceae; genus Allium; species Allium fistulosum. Next base: position 1,252,721,820 of record CM060901.1, read on the forward strand.
TTAGTTTTTAAAGTGATGCTTTCGGAAGGGGTAGTTTTGACCAAGTCGGAACCCTTCTGTAATATGGTGCCTTTCTATGGTATTGAAGATATCAATGCTGTCGAAAGGTACTGTTTGTTTTTATAAATATAAGCCACTTCCTACTGCTTTCAAAAGGGGCTAGGTGTTTCGAAGGTAATGGTTTTGGAAGGGGTTTCGAAGCCAACCTTCAATTATTCACCCAGATGTTTAATGATTTCGAAAGGATGGTTTCGACACCATCAAGTTTTCCCCCAAATACTTTTATGAAATAAAAAATGGTTTCGAAAGAGATGCTTTCGCTTATGTTCACTTTGACCCAAAATGATGTTTTAAACCAAATGATTTCGAAAGAGGGACTTTCATTGGTTTCGGAAGGGTAACCTCCAATGGTTTCAGAAGGTATACTTTCAATGGTTTCGAAAGGGGCACTTTCACTTGGTTTCATAGCTATGCTTCCAAAGTTAAAGGTTAATTCTTTAATACAATCGAAAGGTTTCGAAAGAGAAGTTTTGAAGTATTCGAAAGGAAGGAGCCTAATGTTTTGAAGATATATTTTAATGCTTTCAAAGGAGGTTATCATATGAAGTCGAAAGCAAGGTTTCGAAGGTGTCGAAAGGTTTGTAACCCAAACTCATTTTTAAAAGGAAAAAAAACCATGGCTAAATTAAGGGAGTTTTTGTAATGATTTTGAGAAGAAGCTTTCTTTGATAAAATAATAGGTTAAAGGGATTAACCATGTTTTAAATTAAACCCACAGGAGTGGTATTGCTATGTTGTTATGTTTGCTTCTTCAAATATATTTTATATTCACTTTATAATGGACCCATAACTGCATTTTTAGGATAAATGGTAGAAGAACCAGCTAGGTTAACCTAGTAGTGAATATAAATTGATTAAACTCCTAAATGAGTATAATTGCATCTAGGAGGTCAGGAAGACTAGAATATAGGATGCTAAAATGTAAAAGTAAGATATTGGCAGGGGCCAATAGGTTCTCAGTATGCCCATGAAAACCGTGTATAAGAAAAGATATTGGCAGGGGCCAATAGGTTCATAGTTAGCCCATGAAAACTATGTATAAAGGAAGATGTCAAAAAGATAGGTTCATAGTAAGCCCATGAAAACTATGATTTGATATGGCTGGGGCCAGTAGGTTTGTATTTAGCACATGAAAACTATATCTGGACGAATATATTGACAGAGGTCAATAGGTTCCTAGTCAGCCCATGAAAACTAGGGTAAGAAGAAAGGATATTAGGGTCACCAATAGGTTCCTAGTCAACCCATGAAAACGAGGATAAAAGTATAGATATTGGAGTTATCAATAGGTTCGTAGTGATCCCATGAAAACTATGTAATTGGACAGGGAGTCCTTAAATATTTTACCGGTTATTAGTCGGCCCACAAAAACTAATAGGTTAATAGTAATCCTAGAAACTATAATTGAGATAGATAGTCAGAATGAATGGGGATGGGTAATCCAGTATTAATTCATTTGTTTTGCATATCATCATATTATACTGTTTTGGATTGTTTTAACCATTGTGGATGCAGGAGCACGGTATATAGTTTTATAAAGGTTTTAAGATAGTAGTGAGGGGAAAACCCGTTCCGCTAAGTGGCGTGGTCTCATTAGATATCTAAATGATTTGAGATGGTAGATTATTATTCATACCAGGATGTATGTCTGACTCAAAGTTTATGTTTTCCCCTTAAACTCTCGGGTACTCAATTGATTTTGATTAGTTTGGGAGTTGAGGTTTTCAATACCTCTTAAAACGAATAAGCTTCCAGAGACGTGCAGGAGGCATGATAGCTATTTAGAGTTCTCTTTTCTTTTGATTCCGCTGTGTTGTTTGTAATGGCAAAGTTTTTATATTGTCTATATATACTCCAATCATCCAAGAGGGCATCTTCATATGTCGCTCTTGGCATTTGTTGTAATAAATATATTTTTTTCGAACTTGATTTGCGATTGTGGGATTATGTAATGAATTGGAAATATTTTGAAATGGAATGTGATTTTGTTTGAAGTTTAATTTTTTTTCCCTATTCATGTGTTTCTGTGTATGAATAAATCTAACATCACCTTATTTGGTCGCCGAGGATTAATAACTATGGATGACTGCAGCATTCGTAGCTGTTAGTTTTGGGCCTCCTAGTAGGGGGATGTTACACAATACCGTTAAAGCCATGAATATGGTTTCTGCATGGTTTCAAATCTTTGGCCACCAACAGCATTTGATCATATGCCTTCTTAAAAATGATATTAACAAAACTTCGGTAATCATTCAGAATTTTCTCACCAAGGCGGGGCCAATCATGGCCGAGATCACCATCGAGTCTATCGTACGAGTCTCCTCCTTGTCTGCATCTCTACTTCAAAATATGATATCATCAGTCATAGTTTTTCGCTATTTTGCGGAGCGCCGTCCTCCACATTCGAGTAGCACTCCAAAAGAACATGCCTTATCACGTTCACGCAATGCTCTATCTCGTTCCGGCTTTCATCAGTTGGATGTGGTCATCCAACAATAGTGTTAATGACTAACATTCTCTCATCCATCTAGGTTCCTTAGCACTAGGTGGAGCTTGTCCTCTATTGGGATTGGATGTCCCCTACCGGCCATCCTATGGGGCTTTAACAAACCATTGCAACTTTCTATCATGAATCAACTTTTCAATGACATCATGAAGGTGGCAGCACTCGTCTGTAGTATGGCCATAACTTTCATGGAATCTACAGTACTTCCCTGTTTATTTCTATGACTCCATCAATTCATTCGGAGGTGGTTTCCTATACTTCATAGTGTTACAAGTCGATAAATAGATGTTCTCTATTGACGTGTTCAATGGTGTAGAGGTGTCAAATGTCAGGATCCTTAGCTTCCCTCTCCCAGAATCCTGTCTTCAATCACGGTCCCTATCACCGCCTCCCTTTGGCTCAGTTGTTTTGTTTTGAACATTAATTTCGACTTTCCCAAAACTCTCTTCAGAACGTTTCACTGCCACGTTACTTGTACTCCCTCGGCACTATGGCCAGCAACATCTCTCTTCCTGGTCCACTTCGCCTCCTCCTTCCTTAGGTACTGAGCTGCCTTCGCATAGAAACGGTCCAATGTAGAAGCCGGCTTTCCTGCAAACCAATCACCAAAATCAGAATACGGGTCAACTCCCTTGGTCAGTGCCATCAATATTGCATCATCTTTTGGATTATTGAGTTCTGTTATAGCCATATTAAACCTTTCCAGGTAATCTTTCAATGACTCCCCCGGAGCATGGATCAAGCTAGAGAGGAACACGACATCTTTGGGATGACCCGCATGCATGTAGGATTGCTTCATAAATTTCCTTGCTAACTCATCAAATGAAGAAATTGACTGCGGTGGTTGCTTGGCAAACCACATGGTCGCAACCTCTTCTAGAAAAATGGAAAAACATCTGCACTTGACTGCATCGGTGGCCCATGCGGAGTCCATATGCCACTCGTACTTCATGAGATGCTACTTGTGATCGATTTTTCCCGCATAAGCAGGCATCATAGGCATATTAAACCTCCATGGATACTCTACATGTATGATTGTCAGTGAATGGAGTATGACTCCTCGAGAGTTCCCAATCATCGTTAGTCGGTCCTTGACTTTCTTTCACCGGCTGTCTTACCGTAGCTGTAAGGCACGACGTCTAAAGAGCTGGTTCCTGGTAGTGGTCGTGTTCCACCTCATGTAAATGACCCGATCCAAGCCTTCAGGCAGCAACACCTTGCCTTGGCTAAGCGTACTCTTGATGTTCCTCCTGAGCAGAAGTCCTATCATCATTTCTCAACTAGTGTTCATTCAATTTTCCTAGGTCCTGGCACCTTTATCGATCGTGGCGCGTTCGGAGTTAGCTCCTCCAATAGGAGGTAAGTTTCCCCATTGGTTTGAGGGTTCGCTGTCGATCACCCTAAGGGTTTTGGTATCGATCCGTGTGGTCTGGTGATAGTCGATCGCATAGTTCCCCCTGGAAGTTCGACCTTCATATTCATCTGTCTTGCACCATCTACTCCTGTGATGGTCATCAGATGAAGAGGAGTTCTTTGACCTAGAGTGTGGAGAGGTCTCCCTTCTTTTCTTGCACGGTTGTCTTTCAACTGGTTCATCTGGTCAATATTGGCATGAATATGCTGATTGTGCTATTGATGGCTATTAAGCAGTTCCTTCATCAGGACTTCAAAGTCAGCCTCGATGATGTAATCAGGAGGATTTAGGGCATCAACAGCCGACAGTTGTATATTTAGTTCACTTTTCTTTGGCCATGGCTAAAAGCCTCCTTCTAGATCTTCTTCAAATTTGAGTAGAAACAGAAACTTGTCGGCAAAAATTTGGATATATCTCGTGAATATGGCAATTCACAAGTAGATGATGATGAGATCCAATCAAGGTGAGAATTCTCTCTCGGTGAAAGCACCAAAACGTTTGCACCAAAAGTTAGCACAAACACCCAATAGATTTATAGTGGTTCGGTATTATTTTCCTATGTCCACTTTGATGAAATTGCTTTATTAATCACTTGGTTTTCTGAGTACAGGGGGATCAGATCGGATCGATCCTTGATTACAATGGAATACAAGTAAAACAGAAACATAAAGATCCCTCAAATGAACAATGAACTCTGTATTTATAGGGGTAGATGTCTGAATATCTTCCTGAAATTTCACCAGCAGGATCTTACGATGTAGACGAGGTCACCCAAAACATTCTGCGGCCTAATTCCCAATGATAGGGGACCGACATCGATCGGTTCATACGGCCACATAGCAGCTCGCGATCGCTCTGGAGGGTCCCCCTACATGCTAGTTTCATGTTTTCAAAGTTGCTTGCATAGTTATCTTCATGATTTTGGAGATATCGATCGATTCCCGTTGAGTTGAACTGTTGGTTGATGTTTTTTCACGACCATCATGATTTGATCTTATCCCCTACCTATGGGAAGGGACAGGTACCGATCCCTTGCCTAGGGGATGTATTAATCCATACTAAGAAAATTCAAGAGAGTCTATATCTTAGTCCCGCTTGATCGTTGCTTCATACCATTGTCTGTGCTTGATCTCTAGACTCCATGATCACATCTCTGGTCTGATTACCTTGTCTATCACCGAGTCTATCTTTCCCAATCAGTCTGGATATAGCCGGGTCAAAAGGCCAGATAATATTTGTGATCGGAGAGGGGTCTGGGTGATGTTTATTCCAAACAATGGTTAGACGTTTAATCTCAGATGAGCCAAAGAGCTATTTTAGGTAGTTGGTGAACAGACGATTGAGGTCATTTTGATCATGAAATATTCTTTCATCATGTGAAATCTCATTGTTGAAGTTCAATCTTCTTTTCCCATTGGCAACCCTATGGAAGTAGGCAATGTTTTTATCTCCTTTCCTAACCCAATAAACTATGGATTGCTGCCTCCAACTAACCTCTCCTTACTTCACTAGTCTTAACAGCTCAAGGTCAAGGAGGCCCTACTTGTGCTTCTTGTTTAGGGTGAGGGATACAAATTCCTCAAAGATGTTGAGATCGACGATTTCATTCTAAAGATCTGACTTTTGAGATTCGAGGGAGCCCCAAATTGAAGAAGACCGTGATCTGAGGCATTTTCTAAGGTACATGAACTTCCTAACCATTTAGGCAAAAGTGGTGGGGTGGCTGGGGGACTCCAACCATATATCAGTAACCATAGACTCAAATATAGGGTCCAACAACCATAGATTTTCAAATCTAGATCTAGAGGCTTTCTCATCACTAGAGTCAAGAAGGATGGGAGAGTGGTCAGAGAGGAGCATGGGGAGGCCATAGATAGAGGTCAAAGGGTGAGAATCTTCCCAAGAAGGGTTGAGAAGGAAGCGATGAGTTTGGCAAGGGAAGTAGAGCTGCGTTTATTACTCCAACTGTAGTGACGGTTATTAATAGGGGGTCAATAAGTTCATTGGAATCAATGAAAGGTATAAATAAGTCCATGTCAGAACTATTGTATGGGGTTGAATTTCTTTCAGTAGAGTTATGTGTGATGTCGAAGTCTCCCTCAAGGAACCAAGGTCCTTGTGATAAATGACAAAATTCAGAGCAGTTAGCCACAAGCTTTGTCTCTCTAGACTAGAATAGGGACCATAAATTTTGGAAAAGAAATAAAATTTATTCGATAAGATGTGTTCAAGAATAGTATGTAAGACATATGGGTGTTTAATGACCTGAATGAGCTTCTATCTAGCCTCATCCAAGCGGTAAGGATACCCATTTTAGAACCAGTGGCCTCAATGTAAGACATATGGAACAATTTTTGATTCTTGAATGAAAAGGATATCTAGGTGTAAAGGGGCAATAAAGTTCTTAATTACGGAACATTTTTTATGGGTCCCTAGACCCTTGACATTTCAAGACAAAATCCTTACAGGGAAATGGAAACATGTTCCTTTTCAAGTGCTTGGATGGCCATAAGATTAACAGAGTTTAACATAATGCCTATGCAGCAAGAAGCCATTTTGTTTGATTGTTTTTGTAGAAGTAAAAATATATGGTTGAAAACACTACCAGTGGCATGTTGAGGAGAGTTGGACTCATGCCTTATCAATCTAGCACTTCTTTGTACCGAGGTGGTTGAGAGTGTAAAGTTGTTCATCAATCTAGCACTCCAAAGGGGATCAATCTCCATATCTTAAAAATCCAATGCAGGATTGCTCTGTAGAATGGGCTAATGCAGTAAGATCAAGTCAGCGTCTTCATCCTCTATGTTATCTATTTTCTCCACAGTAGGCCATGCTCTCCCAAGCCGAGGGGCCAGCCTAATGTTGCATCTCCAAGGTTCCGATCTCGGCTAGGTCTTGTCCAGTAATACCTACTTTCCCCAGGAAATCTCATCCTGGTGTTTGGCCAGTGCCACTTGGTCTCTCATCTCATTGTGTCTCAAGTCATCTGCATGTTGGCCGTCATCAGATAAGGAGGCATGTTCGGGTGAGCTGACTAGAGCAGTTTGTTTTCCTCTCCAGTATTTGATCCATCCATCACTGAAAATTAGATAGGTAGGGTTTAGAGGGGGATGGTGGTGCTCCGAGGGCTCCACTGTGAGCTTGAAGTCTATGCTGTTGACATATTGTATGATTATGCAAGGAATAGAGATGTCTTTGCTTATATAAATCTAGGCAAATACATGTTTGTACATAATATATGCACCTTTAAAAAAATTATAATATATATTAGATTTTCTTTAAAAAATTCAATTTTTAATTCAAATACCTTTTAAAATTAATATTTAAATTCGTCTTTTTTAGTATATGGCTGAAAGCTTTATAATGAAGTATATATATAAACAATTTTTTATTTTATTTTCATAATCACATATATGCATTAAATGACAATATATATATATATATAAGAATTGTGATATAAATCTAACCTATACATTCATAACATCATGATGATTAGTTGTAAAATAAGATTACCTTAACTAGCAATAACACCTTGAATGTTGAATCGAACTACCCCCCTGAAATATGATTCCAACTCTTCTAGAAATTGCTAATAACTGGAGAGATTTGCACACCTTCATTTAATTTTTTTTGAATTTTTGTTTTGTTTGAAATTAATGGAGGAGGGGGTGGCATGGAGTTTTGGGCTAGAACTTAATTGAGAAAGTAAAAAGAAAGAGGGGCAACGGGTTTAAATAAAAGAAAAGGGAGAGAGGAAAAAGTGGATCTATGTCCATCCTTTTCTCTACCAATTCAAACCCAAACATATGAGCATACCCTCTCCTTTTCTCTTGCTTTTGCTAGCCAAACCATGGGACCATATGGGGTTTCATTCCACTTCAAACCATATTAGATAATTTATTATTAAATAAAATTCAAATGTACATTGATATCATATATCGGTTCGTGTATATAACTTTCTTAAACGCATTATTTTCAATATTGATCAACACAAACCAAATAAAAATTTTAAATTAATATTTCATCAATATTAATTAATTTAATTAATTTTTAACATTATAATTTAATTAAATCAAGTAGTATTCGGAGTATTCAACATTGCGGTTATGTGACTCTTATGTGTAAATTCGATCAATAATTAATATCAAACAATTCGAATATTAATGTTCACACGTTACCTTAGCTAGTTGGATGATAGATTGACCAAATTTATCACTTACATGATTTTGGTAAAAGTGTGGTTTTACTTATTTCAAGCAATCCCCAGTAGTCACAATTATTTGCACAAATCCTCTATGTCAAAAATATACCGCATTAGGACTTGGGGAATTTGGTAAAGGTCCAAATTCCAATATCATCCACATTCAACTTGTATAGTCCAAACACAAAGTCTATGGTTCAGTAATAATTATTATTATCGATCAAACTACTTTGGTCAAAGACTTTGATTTTGAGTTGACTTCAGTTAACTGTGATACTAACCTCATATAACTAAAGAGATGAATTCTTTGTTGAATGGTGTTTCACTTCCAATGCTTCAACTAAGGCCCAACTATAGTCGTTCTATGGATGTCGTGCCTTAATTTAACTATAATCAACATGGAGTTTCCACATTGAAGTTCAACTGTATTCTCAAGTCGAGAGAATTGTGTAATATTGTCACTATGATATTCTCTGTTTTACCTTAGTTATATTAACCAACATAAAACCATCAATTGGGTCCCTCTACGGTTATCGAATAACTATCAGTACGTAACCTCTTAGTCCCCCATAACCATAAGTAATACACTGCCCAATGTTTGGAGAGCATTATATACTCTTGTCTCAACGATGTATCAATATTAATTATGTCTCGATACATCTTGACTAGGAATATTAAAAATGATATTTTTATTTTCATTATGATAAATTTGTCAATGGTACAACATATTACAATTACAATCACAAAACATATCATTTACAGATTTTCTATTAAATGTACTTTAATTAATTAATTAATTAATGTATATAATAGAACGAAAAACACCTTCTATTTTTAATGAGATTTTATTATAGAGTTAATAAATTATAATAAATTACAGAATTTCCCATAGGGCATACCCCAACTCTATCAATAACAACTAGGCCAAATGGAAAATCTTGAACTAACAATATTGTATAGTTCTTTCGACTTGAGAATACTGTTGAGCTTTAATATGGGAACTCCACTTTAATTATAGTTAAATAGTGGCATAACATCCATTAAACGACTACAGTTGGGACCGAGTTAAAGCATTGGAAATGAAACACTATTTAATAGTGAAATGTGACGACCCTGAATTTTTGACACTGGAAATCAGAATATTCAATTGATTTTAAATATCTGGAAGTTAGTTTAATTTGAAATTCAAATATCAGAATGAATTTGGCAATTTAATTATTGAATTTAATTTATTGCAGTTGGTAAAAATATTGAACCTTCAATTTTTAAGCTGATTAAAAATATTTTCAAGGCTTAGAAAATTTATATTAATAATACTGAAGGTGATAGAAATTTTGAAATTGAATTGAACAGTGTTTTATTCAGTTTTGAAATTTTATCGTTTAAATCGATATTTAAAAATAGCCTTCCGAGGCACAGTCTCGGAATTCTACGAAACTAGTTCCATTGGATCCGTAATAGTGTATTATTATCGGATTTCAATTTTCGTAGTGATTGGAGTTGTTGTGTGAGCAAACGATACATAAACGTACTGAAATTTATATCGAAATTTAATATAATAACTGGGTCCAAAAAGCTATGTTCTCCATACGATCGAATTTGGACTCGAAACCTTTTCCATTGCATTCGGAATAGGCGTATAACATTATAAATGCCTAGCGGCACGCATCGATAGGAAGTCAAGATTTTTAGTTGCCTTTATCGGAACGATTTGAATTTGAATTTAAATTGAATATTTATACTAGTCAACTGCAGTTGAAATTATTTCACATCAACTTTTCTTTTCCATCAGTTTTATCACTGTAGACTTCCCTTGTACGCTTCCTTCCTTATCACTTCCTGCCTTCTTTTACATCAACAGCCGAGAATTCTATTTTCAAACGAGGAAAAAATACATGTCTCGTTAAAACAAACAAACGAAATTTTCTTCGTTCAACTCACAGATTCAAATAAAAATGGCAGAGTAGATTGAATTTCGACTTTCCTCTCTTCCCTCTCTACATTCGAAAACGAAATCAAAAGCTCAGAAAAAAAAAGAGAAATCGAAGTTTCAAATCGCAAAAATTCCTTCATGCAATTCGACTCGAACAAAAAAAAATCAAAATCATCTTCTAAATGGTGGCTGCGAACATGTGCGTGATTGGGAAGAGGTGTATTGGCATCGTCGTGATTTGTAGGATTCGTCGACAAAGCATGGGGCGCGCGTTCGAGTAGGGGGTGGCGTCGCGATATGAAGAAGTTGGTGGTGGCTCGCCTGGGCATGTCTGGAATTGGGGTTCGCCGTCGAGTCGAGATGACAACGGTAGGCTCGAAGCAGTGTATGGTCGCGTGCGATTGGTTTGGTCAGTGGCAAGGGCTCTGGCATCAGATCGAGTAGCGATGGTGACTCTGGCAAATCGCGGTGGATGGAGTTCATCTCGACAGCAAGGTATATATATACATTTTATTTATTTTAATCCAATAATGTATATATATGAGTATATACAGTAGAAAGAAAATAAATATAGGTTAGAAATTTAAAACAGTAAAGGAAATTTCTGTTTTTTTACAGAGGAAAAGATTGTAGTAGGATAGGAGCAAGTTCCATTTTTATTTTTTTATTTAAAGTTAATAAGTTGATATATATGTATAGCGATAAGATTTAGAAAATTTGTTTGAGATTAAATTAATTTGATAAAATAAAATTTATTAAATGGAAATTGATTTTTTGATTGTTTCAGATATTAATAAAATGTATAAAATTGTTTATACAAGGTCTAATACAATAAAGCAAACAAGCCAGAATTGAAATGGGTTGCTTGCATAATCAAAGGTGAGATCTTCTCACTCAAATTATGATAATTGCAAATTTCAGTTATTGATTGATTATTGAATTGTGATAGTTAGATTAAAATTGTTGATTGTGTGTTTGAATGATAAAATATTATCAGTTGTATTGAAATAGACCCTATGCGTCGCATAATAGCGGATGATATTATATGTAAACCCATATACCGCGATATTCCACCTCGAAGTGGAATTTGTATTATATATGTATTTGGAGTTGTTGACTTCCCGCATTATATAGCGGATGAGACCCTATGCGCCGCATAATAGCGGATGATCTTTTATAAATCCTATATACCGTGATATTCCACCTCGAAGTGGAATGGGTATTTAATTGTTGTGCTAACATCTGTGGATGCAAGGAAACAGGTTGGAGGGATCCAACTGGATTCCTCAAATTGTATGAATTTGTTTCATATGATGTGTGATGATTTATTGATAATCTGTGAATGATTATATTGATGATTGAATTTGTTGAAGGTTATAATTTAGCCGAATGTATTTTTGGTATCGTTGGATACCAGAAATAAATAAAATTGGATTTTTGAAATTAAAGTAGGAAATTTTGAGTGAATCCCTTTTTGAAGAATTGGGTGAAGTTAAAATAAGGAATTTAAAAGCATAAAGTTGATTTTTGAAATCTTATCGAATTATTTCCAAAATATGGGAAAAAAGATTAATAAATGGGTTTTGAATAATATTGTTTAAAAGTTGAAGTATTTATTAAAAATTCAGATTTTAAATAATTTGGAAAGAATAAAGGGATTTATTTAAAAGGTGATAAATTTATAGAAATCAATTTGATAATTGATTTGGTATTTGAAAATAAATCTTTGGAAAATCAATATGAAAATTTATTGGTGTTTTGAGTGAAAATGATTTGGTAATTGGAATAAATTTAGAAATGGATTTGCAAATGATTTGGTATTTGGAAATAAACTTAGAAATCAATTTGTAATTGATTTGGTGCTTAAAAAGAAATTAGAAATCAATTTGGAATATGATTTGGTGTTTAAAAGTGAATATTTGGAAATTTAAATTCACAGTGGAATTTATAAAGAAAAAGGGAGATAAATAATATCGGGAATTTTATTTCACGAGTGAAAAGTGATTTGTAATTGGTTTTCAAAGCGATGAAGTGTGGAAAATATAAATCTTGCAAAGATATTTTGAAATTTAATAATTTGGAAAAATTATTTAAATTGGATGATTATTGTGAATATTGTTTGATAGTTAAATAACCGACTATCAATATTTGCCTTTGAAATGGCACTTGAATTTGTTTTTAAAACAAGCGCTCATTATTTGGTTTAGCTGGGAGAGGACTTTATGTCATATACCCCATTCCGAATAATGATACGACGTTATGGATTGCAATTGAAGACCGGATTTGCAAGGGCTTCTTCCTTTATTGGATGAAGTGCCTTCGATTCTGTTCGAACCCGGAACAGACTTATATGGTCGTATGTCTGACATTACACTTTGAGATATAAAGCAAATTTCTTTCAAATACATATCTGTTGGTGGCGGAGAATTTATTCTCTTAGCTTAACACCCTTCTCTGAGATGTACGAGCTTGGAGGTTATGTAGTTGAAGATTATCAGTGATATACTCCCAATTTGGTAATGTGGCATGCTGAGTGCTGCTGTGTGTTGCTGATCATTTGTTGATCAAAGCATGGCTTTCGTGTAAAGCGTAGCTTTGTGGACGAGACCTCATCGAACCTCACACCCCGGAAATGGTCGAAACAGGAAAGATGCGGCAAGGTTATGAGGGTCACACCTTTTAGGGTATGTAATTTCCTTCTGGAAAAAGGTGGTATCATGGTATGGAGCCCAGATACTTTACTTATGTGGTTATTGCAATCTCATTTACTATGTGGTGGTTGCTGTGTGATCGAGGGCCCTCGGATAAAGGTCGCAAACGACCGGAGGGTGGCATACTCGAGTAGTAGTTACCTAGTAAGAGGTAACCCGGCCTTGTGTTGGCAGAGAGCTAGTTAGTTCTCGGGACGTCCCTCCAGAGGCGTACCCATGTGGCAATAGGAAGTTCCTTAGCCTGACCATTTGTTGGAAATCCAATTCCTAATACAAACCCAGTACGGTTTAATTTGTAGAACCTGCTATTTAACATGGCAGCTATAGTAGGCATAGTATCATGGTACCTATGCTGGCTAAGATTAATATTTTATTTTCGAAATGTTTCCACACTAGGCACTAATGATAATATTAAAAAGATTTTGCGTATCAAGCATGTTTGACTATCATAAGGAGAAATCTCCTCCAATTCTGCGTTTGCATTGTGTGTGTGGCGGGAGGCCTTATGGTAGTTTAATTTTCCAAAAGCATTGCGAATTTCTTTTATTTTCTTTGTGAAAATAACTGTTTTTAAGATCTCACACCAGTCCCATGACTGACCTGGAGTTTATTGTTCCCTTTCTAAACTCTGGGTGCCCATAATTTTCCACACAAGCAGCCTAGAGAATCAGGTTATCGATTGGATCTAGATTGATTGCTGTGGAGATCTGGAGGCTAGATGGATGGCGAGACGTATCACTTATACTAGTATTATTACGCTGTGTATTATGTTATGTGGACAAGTTTATATAACTGTCCAGTGAAGTTGTAGTTGTTGTAAACTCTGATGATGTATTGTATAAACTGATATAGTTCTGTGTTATAAAGATTATTCATTCATCTATTATATATTGTTCCACTGCGTATGTGAGATTCTGATATTGTTTCTGTTTCTTTTTCTTTCTTCTTCTACCTCTTCTTCTTTAACCCTAACAATTCGGTTTTCCGGCATTCGATAGTTCGGCAGTTGTTATCCCGCCTTTTGGCAAGGCCGTGACACCAAGGACTTGGCTAGATACCGGTGACAGATCGTCTCGGAAGTCGGTTACGCGTAAGGATCGCTACGGATATCGATGAAATTTGTTCAAGTCCGGATCGGACTACAATTGATAAGACACGTCAAGCAAAGCCGTAGGAACCAACGATCCAAGTTTCAAGTCAATCCGAGTTCGTATGCTCGAGATATTGTCGACAAAAGATGGAGTAGAACATCCTTAGTTCGGATCTGTAGGCGAAGCCTATGTTCGAATCCATCAGGTAGATATTGCCTCGAATCCAAGCAGGATCCATTCGAATCCATCAAGGTCGACTCCGTCATCTTCGTATCCATCAGAACAAGTCCCGTTCGAATCCAACGCGTCAGGTTCACGTGATCTACTTCGAATCGATGAGTTCTCAGTCGATTCGAGACCATCGAATTCCCCCAGCTTCGAATCGATCGAAATAGGCTACGTTCGAGTGCAACGCTTCAGACCCTTCAGGCTTTCATCTGCTTCAACTCCGTGCAATCAGTGCACTTCGACTCCATCACATAAGTCACCTCGAGACTACACTCCGCAGTCAGCTTCGAATCGATCACTATGTTATACCTAGATCGATTCGAACGAACACGCCTTCGAATCCACTACCTCGAATCCAAACCGTGGATTCGACCCAGTCAAACCAGAGCAAAACACGGATCGATGCGAGAAGCGCGCGCCAAGGCACTATGAGCATCGAGTCGACCAAATCGATTCGAACCAAGATCGATTCGAAGTATCCATGTTCTCCGGAAATGCAACATTGAATCGATCATATCTCGAGTTCTACAAGTCCAAATGCCATGAAATTTTCACAGAAGCTTAAATACATGATGAAGAATGTTCACACCAAATTTCAGCTCGATTGGATGATTTCTTGATCGATTCGAACCAAGGGTCGAATCGATCCCAAAGTGGGCCCGGATCTCCAGATTTCGGCCGTATGGGCCCCCTCACGCGCCAGAACTGGTCTCCCCTAAATTTAGGCGAAATATCAGCCTCCTACACCGATAAATAGAGCCCCTGGTCATTCAGAAAAGGGGTCGGACAATTCTAAGAGCTAAAGAGCGCCCAGACTCTGCCAGATTTACTCTGTATCACCGCCACTGCTTTAGTTTCAGACTTAGCTTATAAAACCAGTTGTACTACAGTATAAACAATTGTAATCTTCGAGTGTCGAGCAATAAAATCATCAAACTTCATAGTGGACGTAGGCTAAAAAGCCGAACCACTCTAAATCGCTTGTCTTTGCAATTTACTTTCTGTTATTTGGAGATTTTGTTAGATAATCCACAGTTTTAATTTTCATTCTACACGTTTATCTCTTCAAAGACTTCCGAAGAGTGTTGTGCCCATTTTTGGTACAAACACTTTGGTGCTTTCACCGAGAAAAAACCAGCTTTTTTCTCCTGCTCATTGGATCTACCATCGATACCGGATTGCACAAATCCAAGAGGAAGATCCAGATCTTCGATTCACAGTCCTTCCATTCTACTCAGATTTGCATAAAATCTAGGAAAAGGATTCATCATTCAAAATGGTTAGCACGAGAACCACATCTACAGCTGCGGGACAAGAAGGTAGGGATGGACAGAATCCTGCTCAACAGCAGCCATCCAACCAAGACAACACTACCCACTCAGATCCGTCTGGGACAGTCACTAGACAAGAATTCCAAGTATTGCTACAAGAGCTGACTCAGAGTCGGCAGCAATTAGCCGAACAGTTGCGTGCCAATATCGAATTGACAAACCAACTGAACCGCCAGGGCCGTAGGAGGTCCAGAAGGGATGATGTTTCCCGCTCATCCACTGAAAGTTCTGCTTCATCAGACTACTATCACAGACTACCCGTCCTCGATTAGACGGGAGTCATGCACAAACGACCGGATATCAACCCGCTTTAACTGTTGGACAGTTGAGGGCAGGACCGTCTACCAGCTTTCAGGCCGGGCCCTCCACACAAGGAGGCCCTACTACACAGCATACCGCGGACAATCATGCCGCAGCTGCCACAATAGAAACAAGGGTTGATACCTGAAATCTTTCAGAGCCAAATAATCGGCAACGTGGGCGTACTCCTGAACCGTACGTCTTGGAGGACGCTGAGCCAAGGAGGCAAAATTTGGACCGTCGACAGCGCCCGGTCCGAACTCGCGCTGTGGAACCCGACCACACCTTAGCTCGGCAAGCTCAAAATGTAGCAATGCCAGACATCTCGACTATGATACGTCAGATGATCCGCGAAAGCCAAGGCCTTACCAACGATGACTGGGGACTTTCCCGTAGTCATACTCCCTTCACAGACGAGATATTGAGTACTGAACCTCCCCGGCGGTTCAGAATGCCAACCCTTCCTATGTACGAAGGAAATTCTGATCCCAATCAACACATCTTGAAATATGAATGGTCAATGAGCGCCGCAAGGGCCGATGACGCAGTAAAATGTCGAAGTTTCCCCATCTCTCTAGGTGGAATTGCAACGATGTGGTTCACAAGATTGCCACCTAGGTCTATCTCTTCATTCGATCAACTGGCTAAGAAATTTGTTGAACAATTTCGCATGCATGTCGCTAGACCCAAAGATGTCAACACCTTATCCAGTGTTACCCAAGCTCGTGGGGAAACGCTAAGGCGTTACTTAGAGAGATTCCATGCGGCATGTGTGGAGATTAGTAACCCCAATGATAACTCAATCTTAATGGCATTGACAAAGGGGATTGACCCTGATTCTGAATTTGGAAACTGGTTAGCCGGAAAACCGCCCGCATCGTTGGACCGTTTCTACTCCAAAGCCGCGCAATTCTTACGACAAGAGGACGCGAAACAGTCTAGGAAGCAGGACGATGCGGGACCCAAGAGTGAAGTGATACAGAGCAATGTAGCAATAAAACAGTCCGGTGATAATTCCGGAAAAGTTCAGTTGAACATACAGAACAAGCAAACTCAGCCAAGAGGAAACAATGATCAGAATAAGAAAAGAGATCCAAATCGGGGTCCACGACGTGAGGCTCCAATGTTCGATAATTACACACCATTGAATACATCGTTGGAAAATGTGTACCTACAGACTTGCAATACTATGCAATACAAGAAGCCGGCTCCGAAGCAATCGTCGGAGAGGCAGATTCAAACAGGGAAGTTTTGTAGATTCCACGAAAGTTATGGCCACAACACCAATGAATGTCGACACTTGCAAGACCTCATTGAGAAGTTGATCAGAGAGAGGAAGTTAGATCAGTTTGTGCGGGCACCGCAGTCTGAAGGGGCGGGCCCCTCAAATCAAAATCATGTACAGAATCCAGAAAGACAGGAAGAACCAGGTCGTGTCGGAGGAAGACTGGTAATTAATGTTGTAAGTGATAGTCCTCGTACAGCGAAGCGAAGCTGGGGAGAAATGAAATCATATAACAACTTGGTTAGACGAACAGACTTTGAGTACGATGATAACTTGGACAATAAACCTTCGACCAAACGAAAGAGAGCGACAATTAACGACATCACTTTCCGAGACAACGATACTGGTTATGTCGGAAGCCCGACTACGGACCCACTCGTGATATCGGCACAAGTAGGTCCAGCTTGGATGAAGAGGATACTAATTGACTGCGGGAGCTCTGTGAATATCCTTTTTATACATGCTTATAATCAAATGAGGATGAATCCCAGAGATTTGGAACCTTGCCAAACTCACCTCCATGGATTCAACGGTAGCTCTACCGTACCTATTGGGGTGGTGAAGTTACCAGTTAGGTTGGGATCTAAGGAACATAGGAGAGTTCGAACATTACAGTTCACTGTGTTGAACATAGTCTCGCCATACAACGCTTTCTTAGGACGACCTGCCCTTACTGAATTCAGAGCTGTAATTGCCCCATGGTGCTTGACCTTAAAGTTTCCCACCGTCAACGGAGTTGGAGTCGTCCAGGGCGATCAGGTTGACTTGAGAACAGTCATACACCGAAAACGAGTCGCCCGATTACGCGATGCCGAGGACCGACTTAAAACTTTTGAACGCAATGAGATTGTCATTAAAAAAGAATACCCAGCACTACTGCACATGAAACCAACATGGAAGGGATCACATGAGATTAAGCAAGAGCTCGGGGATGATGTATATGAGATGACGACCGCTGATGGTCTAGCTTCACCAAAGGCCTTGGATAGCGAAAGACTTCGTCGCTATCGCACATAACAGGCTATGTTTATCTATTTAGTTTCAATTCTGTTTTAGAATTTGTTTCTGCATTTCGAAATTAGAATTTGTAATAAGGCAACTGACTTTGCCATGTTTTCTTATTTCAGCAATAAAATGCCATCTCTTTGAGCCAGAGCTGTGATTCATTAAATACAATGTACAACATCACGATGCACGAAGAGCTAAATTCCATCACGCAATGGAATTTATTCAAGTAGGGAGTGGCTATGAAGCAATCAACCACTCACCAAATGAAACCCGAGCTCGGGGGCAAGCCATCACATCAGGCCAGAAATGGGTTGATACACGACAACCTTTTCCTTAACTCCAGCTTCCGAGAGCGCGAACTGGAGTATAAACATTAACTAACTCCGTACTCCCAGAGTGCGAGGCGGAGTATAAACATTTTTCTAAATCCCAGAGTACTCCGAGAGCGCGAGCTGGGTATAAATACCAACAAACTCCAGCTTCCGAGAGCGCGAACTGGAGTATAAACATTAACT
The DNA here is from genome assembly GCA_030737815.1 of Allium fistulosum. NCBI lineage: Eukaryota > Viridiplantae > Streptophyta > Magnoliopsida > Asparagales > Amaryllidaceae > Allium > Allium fistulosum. The sequence goes on from CM060901.1 coordinate 1,252,740,403, forward strand.
AACTCCGTACTCCCAAAGTGCGAGGCGGAGTATAAACATTTTTCCTAAACCCCAGAGTACTCCGAGAGCGCGAGCTGGGCACAAGCTTTTTACTTAACTCCGTACTCCCAGAGTGCGAGGCGGAGTATAAACATTCCTTAACTCCGTACTCCCAGAGTGCGAGGCGGAGTATAAACATTCCTTAACTCCGTACTCCCAGAGTGCGAGGCGGAGTATAAACATTCCCTAACTCCGTACTCCCAGAGTGCGAGGCGGAGTATAAACATTCATCTAACTCCGTACTCCCAGAGTGCGAGGCGGAGTATAAACATCCATTCTACTCCGTACTCCAGAGCACGAGACGGGGTATAAACATACGTCAACTCCACACTTATCCCCAATACAGGGGGCAGAACCATAACACATAACAAGTTGAAGACAGAAAGGGAATAGATTTTCATTTCCATTATCAACAAAAAGAATCTGACTACAAAATGTTTACGAAAAATTCTGCTAGTGGGAGCCGAATCCACATCTATACACGACTGTAGAAAAATCAACAAAATGCTACCCTACGCAACAGAGATTTAGAGAAAGAGTTCAATCTTTCTTCTTCCTTATCTTCTTCTTCGGGGTAGCTCCACCCGATCCGCTGCCCGATTTCTTCCTCAATCGCTTGCTCTTTTCAGGCTTGCCCTCCGACAGCGATATAATGTCGACGTCTTCCTCGGAGCTGGAGGCGACGGAAGTTCTTCTAGGAGGACGAGCTGGAGGCATAGGAGTAGTAGCAGGAGGAGGGACAGGAGCGGTCTCGATCAATACAGTACCGCCCGGTGAAATCACCATTAACGGGGCAGGCCCGGGCGGACTAGCACCAACATTCCCTGCTGCCATCTCGGCAGCAATCTCAGCAATAACGTCGTCCTCGCGAGATACTTGGGCCGCATCGGATGTGCCGATAGCTGGCATGGATGAACTAACGGCCGGAGCAGCCCCACTCATAGCATCGGACGGGTTGACAGAGGGATCGATGGGTTCATTGAGAAGCTCCTCAATCATTTGAGCGCTGAAAGAAAACATATTCGCATCTCCCTCTTCGCCGATCAAGGTAGAAGTCGTGATGGCTTCAGTAAAGACAACCCCTTGTGTTTGATGTGGAACTGATAGAGCAAGAGGCGCAGAAACAACGACTTCAGTCACTGAAATGCGACAAAACGAGGATTGTTAGCCAAGTGTGTTGCTTAAAGTTCTTCACAACTAAACTACGAGAAGCGCTCAAATACCTTCCTTAGTCTGGACCGAAACACGGGTGGAATCATCGGCGGAAGATAATAACGGTTGGTCAGGATTATATGCAGGAATAGATTGGGGGTCTACCGCACCAGTGGTTTCGGGCAATGTTGGGATTACGGCTCCAACACTTGCCTCGTGATGCGCGGTCCCCGAACCTTCGCCTGTTTCTAGAGGTTGAACACCAAGCTTTTCTTTCGCCATAGAGATCACCACCTCATGAAGGGTCTTCCTTTCATCCTCGGTGAGCAAACGCATCTCCAGCTCAAAGTCGTCAAATGTTTCATCTGGATGCACTGCTTTCTTCTCATTCACCAGCCGGGTCCAGGCATTGTACAAGATCATGGAGTCATCTCCCAACCACGCTAAATTTCTATGCTCCAGCACATTAGCGTTGTACGTGACAAGGAGATCGTCGAACTCAGCGTCCAGCCTGGACCTCTCCTCCAAAATCTTTTCCTGGATTTCTGCTTCCGCAGACTTAGACTTGACCGCCACCGCAGCAAGTTCGGCCCTAAGAGATACCGCTTGGTTGCAAGCCTCTTGTGCAGTAGCATTTGCGTCATCCTTCTCCTTCACCATTTCAGCGAATTTGGCCTTGAGCTCGTTCAGCTCTTTAACGGCTAAGTCTCGCTCAGCTGCAACGGTGGTGTTGCGGTGGCCCATCTCTTCTACCGTGGCGCAATGTTCCTGTTGCATCCTAGCCATTTTGGCCACGGCGTCCTCGTGTTTCTGGAGAGCTTGAAGTTTAGAACTCCGAGACGTCTCCATTTCAGATTGAAGAACTTCAATGATGCGTTTCTGTTTAGCAATTTCAGCATCACGATCAACAATAATCTTCGCCCTGTCAAAAGCCACTCTAGAAGCCTTCACGGCTGCCTTGTACCACTCCTTGTACTGAGCGTAGAAGTCGTGAATATAACTATGAGCGGTGGTCTCAGCTTCCGGAGGAATTCTTTTGAAGTTAGGAGGGAAGATATAGCCATCCATGCAAATTTCCGGGTAGTCATTTTTCATTTGAGCGAGTTTAGCAGCTCCCTCGCTCGTCAACTCAGCCGGAGCTTGTTCAATTATAGCAGCTGTCGTTGGTTCCACTCTTGGTCATTGAGCATCAGGCCGAGAAGATTGAGAAGGCAACTGTTGCTGATAAGATGGACCTGGGAGGTCTACTGGAGCCCTGGGAGGCGGAGGAGAACGAGATCGGGGTCGGTACTGGTATCCCCGGTCTTTGTCAGAGTAATCATAGCCAGAACGGTTACGCGAGTAATCTCTGTCTCTATCATAACGTTCTTGACTCGAGTAGCCTCGCCCATGGTCCCTATCTGTCTCTCTCCTACGGGAATCATAAAATGGAGAAGATTGGCGCACATTCCGAAGCCTATCTAGAGTGGAGCCACGTCCTGACATCTCACCTGCGATAAGAAAGAATTACGGTTTAAAATCCCATAAAGCAATGTTTACTATGCAAAAGTCATGGAGTGCCGTGGAAGTGTGTGTAAATGTGTAAACCCCCAAAACCGACCGGAAGTGTTGACCGCACTTAAAGGAAAGGGCTCGTTCACGTTTAGAACATCTTGAAATTCCTCCAACCCGGGATCATGAGAAATCGATATATAATCTGGGATAGGAATATCGTCTAGCCCTTTGAAAGAATCTCTCGAATGAGAAGGGGCGGCCTCAGAAATCATGACCCCGGAAGCGGGAGGAAACGCATCTACCGATTTTCCCCCCTTGGACTTAAGTTTTTTGGAAACGGCGGCCTTGCCTTTCCGTTTTTCTCCCGATTCTTCAAAGTTTCCCGAGAGATCAGCCATCGGCTCTGAATCTGTGTGGGTTCTTTCTTCATCACCCGCCTCAATTATTCTGATTCCGAGTGACTTCTTCACTTTCTTCTTCTTGGTCTTCTTCTTATCTCCCTTCTTGGAGGCAGACTTTGCAAAGCCTTCAACGACTATGCTTTGATTGATGTCGATCAAACCGAGGACTCTTAAGTTGTAGTCGTTCAGCACCGAGTCAATATGCCTCAGCTCGCTTGGGACTTCTTGAAGACTCCGGACGGTACCCTTGAAACGCCCTCCATCGGGCCTAGAGATAATAGCTGTAAAAGGAATGAAATGTCAATTTTAACACCGAAGAGCTATTGGTCAAGGAAACAGGTTAAGACGCTTACGTCTAGACAACCATCGCCTAGCAAAACCCGGAGGGCACCGAACGTAGAACCATTCGTTCTTGAAATAGCTCAATCGAGTCCAAGCTCCAACTACAACTTGGCAATTTCTAACTGCCTCCAAAAATGTAAACGACGGGCTATCACCCCTGCTCTTGAAGTTGAATATGTGTCTGATCTCGGAGGGCCTCGGCGGGCGAAAGAGACAGTCCATAAATATGATAAAGGCACTGTTCAGCAACGCATGCCCGTTGGGATGAAGTTGTGAAGGAGCGATTCCTAAATATGATAGCATCCCTCTGATATATTGATTGAAAGGAGGAAGAGTTCCAGCCGCACAAGCATGACGGTAGAATGCTGTATATCCTTCAGGCGGATTGTGCGGTCTATCAGTGGCGCTGGGCAATAATACACCACCTAGAGATATGTTATGCTTTAGGCATATTCGTCCCAATAAGGATTCAGAGATGTTAGATTGAACCGAATCGATAGGGTCCTCAATAAATATAGCCTCTGACAATTCGTCTGGAGCTGGATCGATTATATCGGCAGGGATATCGGGAATCTCAAGAACAGGAGGAGTCGAGCTCTGTACCTCTTGTTGTTGGGAACTCGAAGATTCCATAATTAGCTAACTCATCAGAAAGCAACGTTAAGTTCATAATTAGCCCGTGCGTGCCCCAGTGTAATGTGTATGAACGTGTCGTGCAGTGTAAATGCTGTGCATTACTTAAGCAGATCTAACAGATTGAAGCAAGATGTTCGTACAACATAACTTGGGAATTTGAGAATGAAAATGACCGTCATCGCTGACCGTCACTTCCACACCATCCAAACGCTACGAACCAACTTCAAGTATAAATCAGTTGTATTATTGGTTAAGTCATAGTTCCATCGACGAGCTTCGAAGGAAATTCAAGTTCAAGTCTTTCAGTCAAGTTCGATTATGCAAGGCCGAAGCTCGTCGGAGTCAAGTATGCTAAAATTCATTAAGTTCGTCAGAGAATAACTTGAAACTGGTCGTAGTTCATATGATGGAGCAAGTCATAAAAGTTGGGTTCTCTAAACTGCAAGCGTTCGAATCCATATGGATCGACTCGATGTGCTTCGAATCCATATAGATCGACTCGATGTACTTCGGGATGGAAAAGCGCATCGAACCCATAGGCACTGAGTGACTTCGAATCGATCGAACTTCGATACCTTCGAATCGATCAAGGTATAGTTACATCGAATCGATCGACACGAGGCTTTTTCTTCCTTTGCAAGAATCGATTCGAAGCTATGCATCAGAAAACGATTCGAATCACTTGTTCCTGGATCGATGCCCACCGAGTCGACCCACTCCATTCAGATCTCATCACTCAGAATTTTTTGAGACGAAGATAGTTCTAGCATTTTCATCTCGAATCAATCCTTTAAGTACCTGATTCGATTGCAAGTGGAAGCGGGGACGTAGTCGATCTTTTCGAGGAAAGCCCGTTAGTATTAGCTCTGAGAGATCGATTCGAAGAAACGGCTGAAGCAATGGTAAAAGTAAAAAGTGAGAAATGAATAGGACCCCGGTATATATAAGGGAAAAATGACGATTCGCATCCCGGTAAAAGTAGACCGGTCATCCCAGGTTTACAGTCACTTCGATTCGAATGATGCCCTCGAATCGATCACCGAAGAGTTTCTATCGAATTAAGGGAAGCAGTGGCAATCACCAATCCAAGACCGTCCTTCGTATCCTTCTATCCAATATACAATAGGTTCATCGATACGAAGTACAGAGCAAGAGTGTCCTTAAAAAAAACGTTCGACTCCAACAACTCAGACAAACACATCGAATCCACACAACATCGATTCGAAGCATTATCGATTCGAAGCCGTAACCGAACAGAGGCTGGTTTGAGAGTCATATCGATTCGAAGTGCGAGGTCCCTCAAACCCTCGATTCGAAGGCCATCAATTCGAAGAAGCACAACTTCGAATCCATCAACTACCACTAATGACAATGGACTAGCCGTTTCAATGTGAAAAATTGCTTGTCTACTCTTCATACCGATTCAGGAGAGAATCGATACGAGAGGATGACCATAGACAATCATAAAAGTAATGTTTTAACTCAAATCTCAAATCGGTTCAGGAGAGGACCGATGCAGATTTCGATAGCAAACCGAACTGACAACAACTTGCGATCACGCAACGTTAACCAAGGTCAAGATAATACACGTATGCGCGTAATTTTTGACTAATGTTTTGGTCTTTATCATCAACAGGAGTCAAATGTTCATCTCGTCATGACTCAAAAGCCTAACAGTCAATCATGATCATACAACGATTGATTACGACAGCAAAGAAGACAATTTTTCGACAAAGCATGTGATCATTGTTCAACAAGGGACTGTAGCTTTTCAAAGCACGTCATGTTTACACAAGACGTACTTTGGGGGGCAAATGTTATCCCACCTTTTGGCAAGGCCGTGACACCAAGGACTTGGCTAGATACCGGTGACAGATCGTCTCGGAAGTCGGTTACGCGTAAGGATCGCTACGGATATCGATGAAATTTGTTCAAGTCCGGATCGGGCTACAATTGATAAGACACGTCAAGCAAAGCCGTAGGAACCAACGATCCAAGTTTCAAGTCAATCCGAGTTCGTATGCTCGAGATATTGTCGACAAAAGATGGAGTAGAACATCCTTAGTTCGGATCTGTAGGCGAAGCCTATGTTCGAATCCATCAGGTAGATATTGCCTCGAATCCAAGCAGGATCCATTCGAATCCATCAAGGTCGACTCCGTCATCTTCGTATCCATCAGAACAAGTCCCGTTCGAATCCAACGCGTCAGGTTCACGTGATCTACTTCGAATCGATGAGTTCTCAGTCGATTCGAGACCATCGAATTCCCCCAGCTTCGAATCGATCGAAATAGGCTACGTTCGAGTGCAACGCTTCAGACCCTTCAGGCTTTCATCTGCTTCAACTCCGTGCAATCAGTGCACTTCGACTCCATCACATAAGTCACCTCGAGACTACACTCCGCAGTCAGCTTCGAATCGATCACTATGTTATACCTAGATCGATTCGAACGAACACGCCTTCGAATCCACTACCTCGAATCCAAACCGTGGATTCGACCCAGTCAAACCAGAGCAAAACACGGATCGATGCGAGAAGCGCGCGCCAAGGCACTATGAGCATCGAGTCGACCAAATCGATTCGAACCAAGATCGATTCGAAGTATCCATGTTCTCCGGAAATGCAACATTGAATCGATCATATCTCGAGTTCTACAAGTCCAAATGCCATGAAATTTTCACAGAAGCTTAAATACATGATGAAGAATGTTCACACCAAATTTCAGCTCGATTGGATGATTTCTTGATCGATTCGAACCAAGGGTCGAATCGATCCCAAAGTGGGCCCGGATCTCCAGATTTCGGCCGTATGGGCCCCCTCACGCGCCAGAACTGGTCTCCCCTCAATTTAGGCGAAATATCAGCCTCCTACACCGATAAATAGAGCCCCTGGTCATTCAGAAAAGGGGTCGGACAATTCTAAGAGCTAAAGAGCGCCCAGACTCTGCCAGATTTACTCTGTATCACCGCCACTGCTTTAGTTTCAGACTTAGCTTATAAAACCAGTTGTACTACAGTATAAACAATTGTAATCTTCGAGTGTCGAGCAATAAAATCATCAAACTTCATAGTGGACGTAGGCTAAAAAGCCGAACCACTCTAAATCGCTTGTCTTTGCAATTTACTTTCTGTTATTTGGAGTTTTTGTTAGATAATCCACAGTTTTAATTTTCATTCTACACGTTTATCTCTTCAAAGACTTCCGAAGAGTGTTGTGCCCATTTTTGGTACAAACAGCAGTTGATACAGTGGTTGTATTGATGTCGACTTTCGGGTGTCGAAAGGTCGAAATGTTACATGTGGTATCAGAGCAATTGGTTAAGCGAAAACCTTGGCTCTGTTGGGTGTTACTCATTGGAGATAGAGTCAGTAATACTCTAGAATGAGTGTGTGTAATAATAGATATGAGCGCGTATTTGTTAGTGAATATTAAAATTGTTTTATATTGTGTTGACTTATCGGTTGATTGTTTATAGATTCTGATCGGTGCAGTTTGGCCAACTGTAATCGATAGGGGTTTCTAAACTCTTAAACAAGATAAACTGACACAGTATTGTTTTAAAATATGGTAAATGAAATAATTTTACCCAAAACTATTTTTGTATCGAAAAGAAATCATTCTCCGTAAATTGTTATAGTATATGGATGCTTGGTTGTTAGGAAGTGATAATATTGAAATATTATCATTGTTATATGGAAATGGAATAAGAAATAATGGTATAACCAAAGATTTGGAGATAAATTCATTTGACAAATGAAATTTATAAATGTGAATTGAAAGTATAAGGAAATGAATTCATATACAAATGAGATTTGTAAATTGTAAATGTGATTTATAATTTGAAATAGAATTCCAGAAAGATACTTGAAATAAAATTCGTTAATGTTATGAAGTTTATAAATGAGTTCTATAAATTAAAATAAAGTGCCAAAGAAATTTTTGCAATACGGGTTAAAGGATTTGGATTGAAATTTCAAAAGATTAAATTTTCTAATTTGAAAATGGTTTCCAAAAGTCTGGAAAGTAGTTATTTGAGAAGTATTTTTGAGTTGGATATGAAATCTGGTGGGGGTTAAAATTTAAAAATATTTGGGAAAATATTTTGAAGGGACATAATTGATTTCAAAGTTAGTTTTGAAATGTTGTTTAAAGGACTCTGCAATTTCTTTAAAATGTTATGGAATGTAAATAAGTTTGATAACTTATAAAAATATTTGAAATTTGATTGGAATAAGATTCAAATTGAAAAGGAATGAATTTGTGAATGAAAAAATGAGGTTACATTTGTAAATAATGAATTGGAAGTTGAATTAGTTAAATTAAAGTTGAGTTGTGAGCTAAATTTTGAAATGGTTTGAATTTGCATATAAATGGTTGTCGTTTGACGCAAACGAGGTTATATAAAATTCTACGAGTTATTAAAAGAAAATAAAAATTGATTTTTGAATCAATTGAAATGGATATGAATTCGTTTCACTTAAAAATGAATTGAATGTAAGAAAGTGAGTTGTAAATCACTTGAATTGAATAGAAATGATGTGTGAGGTAGTTGTAAGCAATTTAATTTGTATCGAGACCATATAAATTGCTAATGGAAAGAATTTTGAATTTTTTGCTTATGAAAACTATGTGTTTACTGTTCAGAATGAGTAAAATGTTAATAGATTTCCTATATATGTCACTTACGTGTTTAAATTGAGTAAGTACAGGTACAGGGGGGCCGTTTGGCTGCATTTTGGTCGCGCAAATTGCTAAATAAATAAGCCGCTTTGTTTAAAATGCTAATAAAGGTACACCTACGCAATACAAAGTTAGGAAATATGAACTATTTTTTTTTCCGACCGAGTGAGTCGATGTATATATATTTATATCTCTTGTCAAATGGTAAAAGCTCCTCCGTACAAGGGAGACTCCGTCAAAATTTTCTGAAAATTTTGGGAGTTAGAATAAATTTTGAAATTTTTTTTGGAAAATTTATATTAACGGAAAATTGATTTTCAAATTGTAATGGAAACGTAGGAATTGAACTAGAAAAGGGAAAACTATTGTTTTGGTTGAAGTTAAAAGTTTTGGAAAAAAGTGAATATCGAGTTTTCACTCAGTGGATTTTTGGTTTTTGAAGATAATTTAAATTGCTCGATAATAAGGTAGGTATTTAAAAATTTCAGTATGAAATTTGATCCTTTCTTGTCTAGCCACTTGGCATTTTGTTTTCTTTTGGAATTTGGGAGTCCGTAGGGACATTTTGTAGTCGTACCGAGCTAGCCGCGCAAAGGAGACGTTGGAGAAATTTTTGAGAAATTTTGGATAATTTAAAATTTAAATTTAAATTTGAATTGTCAAGTAAAATAAAGTTGCTTGAAACTATGAAAATGTTTGGAAAATTAATAAGGATGATAGTGTGGTTATGATAAGAAGATTGGTTTGAGAATTTGATAAAACTGTTTGGTTTTGGGAAAATGATAAACGGGTTGAGGATCATTCTTCTTAACTTGTAATTTCGAGACGAAATTCTTTTACATTGGAAATCAGAATATTTAATTGGAAATCAGAATATTTAATTGATTTTAAATATTTGGAAGTTAGTTTAATTTGAAATTCAAATATCAGAATGAATTTGGCAATTTAATTATTGAATTTAATTTATTGCAGTTGGGTAAAAATATTGAATCTTCAATTTTTAAGCTGATTAAAAATATTTTCAAGGCTTACAAAATTTATATTAATAATACTGAAGGTGATAGAAATTTTGAAATTGAATTTAACAGTGTTTTGTTCAGTTTTGAAATTTTATCGTTTAAATTGATATTTAAAAATAGCCTTCCGAGGCACAGTATCAGAATTCTACAAAACTAGTTCCATTGGATCCGTAATAGTGTATTATTTTCGGATTTCAATTTTCGTAGTGATTGGAGTTGTTGTGTGAGCATACGATACATAAACGTACTGAAATTTATATCGAAATTTAATATAATAACTGGGTCCAAAAAGCTATGTTCTCCATACGATCGAATTTGGACTCGAAACCTTTTTCATTGTGTTCAGAATAGGCGTATAACATTATAAACGCCTACCGGCACGCGTCGATAGGAAGTCAAGATTTTTAGTTGCCTTTATCGGAACGATTTGAATTTGAATTTAAATTGAATATTTATACTAGTCAACTGCAGTTGAAATTATTTCACATCAACTTTTCTTTTCCATCAGTTTTATCACTGTAGGCTTCCCTTGTACGCTTCCTTCCTTATCACTTCCTGCCTTCTTTTATATCAACATCCGAGAATTCTATTTTCAAACGAGGAAAAAATACATGTCTCGTTAAAACAAACAAACGAAATTTTCTTCATTCAACTCACAGATTCAAATAAAAATGGCGGAGCAGATTGAATTTCAACTTCCCTCCCTTCCCTCTCTACATTCGAAAACGAAATCAAAAGCTCAGAAAAAAAGGAGGAATCGAAGTTTCAAATCGCAAAAATTCCTTCGTGCAATTCGACTCGAACAAAAAAAAATTCGAAATCATCTTCTAAATGGTGGCCGCGAACATGTGCGTGATTGGGAAGAGGCGTATTGGCATCGTCGCGATCTGGAGGATTCGTCGACAAAGCATGGGGCGCGCGTTCGAGTAGGGGGTGGCATCGTGATATGGAGAAGGTGGTGGTGGCTCGCCTGGGAATGTCTGGAATTGGGGTTCGCCGTCGAGTCGAGATGACAACGGCAGGCTCGAAGTAGTGTATGGTCGCGTGCGATTGGTTTGGTCAGTGGCAAGGGCTCTAGCATCAGATCGAGTCGCGATGGCGACTCTGGCAAATCGCGGTGGATGAAGTTCATCTCGACAGCAAGGTATATATATACATTTTATTTATTTTAATCCAATAATGTATATATATGAGTATATATAGTAGAAAGAAAATAGATATAGGTTAGAAATTTAAAACAGTAAAGGAAATTTCTGTTTTTTTACAAAGGAAGAGATTGTAGTAGGATAGGAGCAAGTTCCATTTTTATTTTTTTATTTAAATTTAATAAGTTAATATATATGTATAAAGATAAGATTTAGAAAATTTGTTTGAGATTAAATTAATTTGATAAAATAAAATTTATTAAATGGAAATTGATTTGTCGATTGTTTCAGATATTAATAAAATGTATAAAATTGTTTATACAAGGTCTAATACAATAAAGCAAATAAGCCGGAATTGAAATGGGTTGCTTGCGTAATCAAAGGTGAGATCTTCTCACTCAAATTATGATAATTGCAAATTTCAGTTATTGATTGATTGTTGAATTGTGATAGTTAGATTAAAATTGTTTATTGTGTGTTTGAATGATAAAATATTATCAGTTGTATTGAAATAGACCCTATGCGCCGCATAATAGCGGATGATATTATATGTAAACCCATATACCGCGATATTCCACCTCGAAGTGGAATTGGTATTATATATGTATTTGGAGTTGTTGACTTCCCGCATTATATAGCGGATGAGATCCTATGCGCCGCATAATAGCGGATGATATTTTATAAATCCAATATACCGCGATATTCCACCTCGAAGTGGAATGGTTATTTAATTGTTGTGCTAACATCTGTGGATGCAGGGAAACAGGTTGGAGGGATCCAACTGGATTCCTCAAATTGTATGAATTTGTTTCATATGCTGTGTGATGATTTATTGATAATCTGTGAATGATTATATTGATGATTGAATTTGTTGAAGGTTATAATCTTGCCGAATGTATTTTTGGTATCGTTGGATACCAGAAATAAATAAAATTGGATTTTTGAAATTAAAGTAGGAAATTTTGAGTGAATCCCTTTTGGAAGAATTGGGTGAAGTTAAAAGAAGGAATTTAAAAGCATAAAGTTGATTTTTGAAATCTTATCGAATTATTTCCAAAATATGGGAAAAAAGATTAATAAATGGGTTTTGTATAATATTGTTTAAAAGTTGAAGTATTTATTAAAAATTCAGATTTCAAATAATTTGGAAAGAATAAAGGGATTTATTTAAAGGGTGATAAATTTCTAGAAATCAATTTGATAATTGATTTGGTATTTGAAAATAAATCTTTAGAAAATCAATATGAAAATTTATTGGTGTTTTGAGTGAAAATGATTTGGTAATTGGAAATAAATTTAGAAATGGATTTGCAAATGATTTGGTATTTGGAAATAAACTTAGAAATCAATTTGTAATTGATTTGGTGCTTAAAAAGAAATTAGAAATCAATTTGGAATTTGATTTGGTGTTTGAAAGTGAATATTTGGAAATTTAAATTCACAGTGGAATTTATAAAGAAAAAGGGAGATAAATAATATCGGGAATTTTATTTCGCGAGTGAAAAGTGATTTGAAATTGGTTTTCAAAGTGATGAAGTGTGGAAAATATATATCTTGCAAAGATATTTTGAAATTTAATAATTTGGAAAAATTATTTAAATTGGATGATTATTGTGAATATGGTTTGATAGTTAAATAACCGACTATCAATATTTGCCTTTGAAATGGCACTTGAATTTGTTTTTAAAACAAGCGCTCATTATTCGGTTTAGCCGGGAGAGGACTTTGTGTCATATAGCCCATTCCGAATAATGATACGACATTATGGATTGCAATTGAAGATCGGATTTGCAAGGGCTTCTTCCTTTATTGGACGAAGTGCCTTCGATTCTGTTCGAACCCGGAACAGACTTATATTGTCGTATATCTGACATTACACTTTGAGATATAAAGCAGATTTCTTTCAAATACATATCTGTTGGTGGCGGAGAATTTATTCTCTTAGCTTAACACCCTTCTCTGAGACGTACGAGCTCGAAGGTTATGTAGTTGAAGGTTATCAGTGATTTACTCCCAATTTGGTAATGTGGCATGCTGAGTGCTGTTCAGTGTTGTTGATCATTTGTTGATCAAAGCATGGCTTTCGTGTAAAGGTAGCTTTATGGACGAGACCTCATCGAACCTCACACCCCGGAAATGGTCGAAACAGGAAAGATGCGGCAAGGTTATGAGGGTCGCACCCTTTATGGTATGTCATTTCCTTCTGGAAAAAGGTGGTATCATGGTATGGAGCCCAGATACTTTACCTATGTGGTTACTGCAATCTCATTTACCATGTGGTGGTTGCTGTGTGATCGAGGGCCCTCGGATAAAGATCGCAAACGACCGGGGGGTGGCATACTCGAGTAGTAGTTACCTAGTAAGAGGTAACCCGACCTTGTGTTGGCAGAGAGCTAGTTAGTTCTAGGGACGTCCCTCCAGAGGCATACCCATGTGGCAATAGGAAGTTCCTTAGCCTGACCATTTGTTGGAAATCCAATTCCCAATACGAACCCGGTACGGTTTTAGTTGTAGAACCTGCTATTTAACATGGCAGCTATAGTAGGCATAGTATCATGGTACCTATGCTGGCTAAGATTAATATTTTATTTTTGAAATGTTTCCACACTAGGCACTAATGATAATATTAAAAAGATTTTACATATCAAGCATGTTTGACTATCATAAGGAGAAATCTCCTCCAATTCTGCGTTTGCATTGTGTGTGTGGCGGGAGGCCTTATGGTAGTTTCATTTTCCAAAAGCATTGCGAATTTCTTTTATTTTCTTTATGAAAATAACTGTTTTTAAGATCTCACACCAGTCCCACGACTGACCTAGAGTTTATTGTTCCCTTTCTAAACTCTGGATGCCCATAATTTTCCACACGGGCAGCCTAGAATCAGGTTATCGATTGGATCTGGATGGATTGCTGTGGAGATCTAGAGGCGAGCTGGATGGCTAGACATATCACTTATACTAGTATTATTCCGCTGTGTATTATGTTATGTGGACAAGTTTATATAACTGTCCAGTGATGTTGTAGTTGTTGTAAACTCTGATGATGTATTGTATAAACTGATATAGTTCTGTGTTATAAAGATTATTCATTCATCTATTATATATTGTTCCACTGCGTATGTGAGATTCTGATATTGTTTCTGTTTCTTTTTCTTTCTTCTTCTACATCTTCTTCTTTAACCCTAACAATTCGGTTTTCCGGCATTCGATGGTTCAGTAGTTGATACAGTGGTTGTATTGATGTCGACTTTCGGGCGTCGAAAGGTCGAAATGTTACATGAAATCTTGTCCTCGATTGTATGAGGTTAGTATCATGGTCAACTATAGTCAACCCAAAGTCAATATCTCTGGCCAAAGTAGTATGATTAATAATAAATGTTATTATTGAACCAAAGACTTTGTTTATGGGCTAACTAAGTTGAATAAGGAAGACATTAGAATTTTGACCAAAACCAAGTTCCATAAGTCTTAAATTGATGTAGTGTTGAGAAAGAGAATGTTTGTAAATAATCGTTAAAATACAGTGCCGCTTTAGAAATTATAAATACGATTTTACCAAAAAGGTTCGTACTTGATAAATTTTGCCAAACAGTTACACCACCAGCTAAGGTGACATATGAACATTATTATTGATATTTTAATATTAATCATTGACTAAATTCATACCTTTGAGTCACACAATCGTATTTTTGAATTCTCCGAAAAGTCACACGATTTAATTAAGTTATAAAATATTGTTAGTTAATTAAATTAATTATTATCATTTAAGTTATTTGATGTTCGACAATTGTTTGTAATTATTTGTTGCATATAAAAAAATTATATTTTTGCGCATCGATACACGATATCGGTGTAACTTTAAATATGTTTTAAATGAGGGATAATTGCTTGAAGAAATTTTCGTAATTTTGAGCCATAAATGCCCATCTATGGCTAGCAGTACAAGGGAAACTAAAGTGGTGGCGAGGGGAGGTGAGAGAGAGAGAATTGATTAAGAAAGTTTCAATTCAGAGAATGGGAAAGTATTCGTTCTTCCATTTAAAACAAATCCGCTAAATCATTTCCTCCATTCATTCGTTTTTTCTCACCTCGTCATCATCCATGGTTGAAATTACTATGAGAAAATATCAAAAAATTTCAACTACAAATCAAATGGAAACGTCAGATAATAAAAAGCAAAGCGGTTCTTCCTTTTCTTGCAAAGCAGGTGTGGATCTACTTGAGACCTAAGGACAAATCTCAAATCAAGGTGTTACAAAGTGCAAGACTTTTTGGGTTTAATTATTCTATTTTATTTAGATTTATATATGTTCATTATTACCATGTATACATATAGTTAATTTCCTTGTTCGCATCCTGTTGGAATAATATGTTGTAATAATTGATTAAAAGTCTTTAATACCTTAAAAGATAATTGTTTAAAATAAAAATTGAACCATATATATGTAATTATTTTCAGCTGTGAATTTTTTTTCATAAGTTAATATGTCAAATTTTCAACTAAAAAGGGAATTTTTTTATGGCCTTGTACAATGTTTTACATACCTTGGATTGACCCAAAATTATTAAAACTTCTACAAATATTTATTTACACATTTACATATTTCAAATTGGATGATATATGGATAATTTGTATAAATGTATATGTAATTTTTTTTAATGTTACCACATTTTGTTTAAATCACTAATAGATATTATAAGTTTTAAGCACATTAAATTTAAAAGAGATTTGATGCATAAATATGGATATATGGGAACTTCAGAAGGATGCTACAAGAAAAGGATTGATTATATTTAAATGAGATTTAATGCATGCATATGTAAGTTTTAAGCAATTATGAAAACTTTAAAAAGATAATCCATATATGAAAGATCATATATGTAACATCCTTGTATAAAAAAATTTAAATGCCAAGTTAACTGTGCAAGTTTAAAATATACGTGGAAGCTTTAAATTATAGGTTATATGTGGAAAACTTAAAGTTTAATATTTATAGTTAGAAACTTAAAAAATAATAAAATGGAATGAATAAATATCTACCCCCTATTGTATTTTCCCTCAACACTAAATAATGGTTGCTCCTTCCCATTTTCTATTTCTCTGCTTATCTTTCGACGTACTCCTCGTCTTTTTTCCATCATCCTCCCTCAATAATCATCCATGTTCTCTTCCATGTTTACGCCCAGCCTCCTCCCTCATGAATATATCTTCATACCTTGATTCTGCGCATAGTTGTGTTGATGCAATGGGTGATGTAAAAATCTACCTTGGATTTGTTTTCGTGAGCCGCCATTGGTCACTCACTCTGGTACTTCATTTGGCCTATCTTCCACTACTTTGTCGCTGGCTATGCTAAATCTAACTCTACCAAGATTTTCCCTCACCCACTAGTTTCGGTTCCTTATGCCACTAATTTCTCTAGAGTCAAGCTTCTCCCCACCCTGCTTGATGTGTGTAATCTTGTTTTAAATGCAGGCAATTTGTGTTGTAACTTAGAGGGCCATGTTGATTTGGTTTTGCTAGCTGAACCTATTTTGTCTACACCTCCATGCATTGTTTTTCCTTCCTTTTCTAACGTTACAATATCAGTTTCGTCTCCATGATTTGGTACTAAGAAGCCAAGGTCTTAGTTATTCTCTAACAAGCCGCACAATGAAGGTGCATGCACGCCTAAGAAATTTGACATGAATTGTGTAAACAATGTGCTGATTCTGTTGTTGGAAGTTATTGAGGCTTGTTCCTTGTTCTGGAAGGACCACCTTGTCGGTTGATAAAGATCCTCCTTTTGGTTAAGGAAAAATGATTTGATGAGAAGATGGAAAATAAAAGGGCAAATCTCTATGACATATGACAACTCTTTAATTTTTTTGAGTTCAAATGCCCCAACGATCATCAGAATGTCCTTGAGGCTAAGCGAGCCGCCATTTCTCTATTTTATTTTAGGTTCGGTTTATGAAAATAATGTATGTGCTCAAATCCTCGATTATTATTAATTAGCTAAAAAATATGATTGGTGATTTGGTTTGTTTTGATGTCACCACTTTAGGAGGGAGAGATTGGTTTATTATAGGGCATTGATTGAGGTGAAGCCGGATAGATTATTATCGTCCATCCTAACAGTGGAACCTGCATCCTTTTCTATTGTTAATGTTAATTACTTATGGAAGCCTCCTATTTATTCATGGTGCAAGTCCTTTGGAAACTTGGTTGAAGGTTTCTTATCATCTCAGTTTCCTCCAATGAAAGACCCTCTTCCTAGACCATTGAAGAGATCTTGGTTACAGAAAATGTCTGGTACACCTCCCATTCTAGACTCCATCTCTCTAGAGAAGCATTCAAATTTGGTTGATTTGGTTACTAATTGAGGACATCGATGTTGCTCCTCCCTTTCTTCATTTCCATTTCTTTGAGGCTCGTCCTTATGATATTGGGTGGCTAGCTAGTGATGCTGTGTGGATTCATCATTCTATAGTGTGTCACAAGCCAGTGAAGAAGTGATTTTTCAAATTCGTCAAACAACAATAAGGACCTTCGATGTTTGTACTATATTCCAGTTGAGGAAGTGCTAACACTTGTAGTTGAAGGAGAGTTGGGTGATCAAAACAGAGGGCTTTTGTCTTATGTGAGTTGGAACATGGATGAGATATACATACTTGGCTCTGCTGTCTCCTCGTGGGATATTATCAGACCCTTACTGGATTCAACTAGTATATCCTATTCAAATAGGTTTGTTGGTTTCAGTTCATTTGAGCATTTAAATGGTTAGCTCTTCCCTTATAGCCTAGTCTGCTGATGTTGTTGTATTTTATGGTAGTTGGTGTAGTCAGCACCACTCCTCTTCGTATATCGTTGTAGCTGTAGTGGTAATTTTAGCCCTATACCTGTTTTTAGTGTTCACATATAATGGAACGACCACTATAAAACTGGTTTGCCTTGGCAAAAAAATTTACTAACTTATAAATCCAAAATATAGTTACGTAATCAAAAATTTTAAAATTATCGTATACCATGTTTATATTATATAATTTAACAAGGCAACTAACACACACACGTGCGTGCTCACGCGCACACACATATATATATATATATATATGCTTGATATACACATAGGTATGTGCATAATAAATATACATCTCAATATCTACTCATGTATATATTACACCGTGTTATATTTAGTTGAATCATTATGCTGTGCTTACATATCTTCTCTAATCATGTCATTCATTTACAATTTACACTATATATGTTCATATGACCTTTCTCTTATCCAAAAGTGATAAATGTAACTCCTAACTAATTGCACAGATGTAAAATTTATGATCTATTAAGTTGTTTCTTAATTAACAATTTGACCCTTCATATACCTAAATGATATAATGCAAACAACTTACTAAACTATACACACACAGATATATATGTATATTTTCATGTGTGTGTCTGTATTTATAAGTATCACAATTAAAATGAATTCATGTGAAATATTTCATTATATAATAAATATGTATATATGATATCTTTAAAACATAATTCAAACTTAAATAATACGATTAGTTATAAATAAATATAAAATAATGTCAAATAAAGTACGATTTTATTGAATAGCTAGATTGGATCTAGAGAAACCCATTAGACTTCATAGGCTCACTACCATTTAAAGAGGGAAGTTTTTTGAAATCTAACCATTTCACCCACTAAAGACCGACCGGGTCCCTTCAATGTTGTTAGAGTCCAAGTGGTCTATGTGGTCTAACCAACAAATTTAGGGCTAAAAAATTAAGCTTTCCAATCTGATGGATGTCTAGAAAAGTAGCATCTAGGTTTAGGGTTGAATAATCAAGTATTTTCCCTTCTTTAGCTACCAGCCTTGCCTAATGGGTGGAGTAAGTCCAAAAGTTTGGCCTAATTTTAAAGGTCCTAATTGATTTGGGTCTTGGGCTAATTTTCAAAATTAAGTTTGAAAATTTAAAATATATTTTAAATTTATTCGTTAAGTTTAAAATATAAAATAATATTCATAAAAATTATAAAATATAATTTCAAAATGGTTTCACAAATAAATTAATATTTTTGAAAATTATATGAAATTTAATTAATTGGACTAAATAAATAAATAGGTTATTTAATTAAACATATACATTGGTATATGCGTATGTGTGTATACATATCAATAAATGTTATATTATAATATGTATATGTATTATTCATCTTAAAAAATCGAAGTTAAACTAAAATAAAATTTGAATTTATTAAACTATTTAGTTAAATATTTTTTAATTAAATGAAATATTTATTTGACAAATAAATTAATCAAATGTTAATTAATAAAAGATATAATGATATTTATGTATAAAACTATAAACGTTATAGTTAACATTCATCTTAAAATTGTTTAGGATGTGTAAAATTTTGAATTTTAAAATAATTTAATTAACTACTTAATTAAATGAATTAAATACGATTTAGTTAATAACATGCATAAAAATATTATATAAGTTTATTAAATTTTAAAAGGTTAAATAAATTAAATTTATATAATATAAATGTATAATATAAGTGGAACACTAAGAAATTCAACTTAGGTTTAAGAACGAGTGCATGTGTATTATGCAAATACCATGATTTCGAATGTGTTCGACACTTGAATCACAAGGGTATTTCTTAAGAAATACATTGTTACCTAAATTAATATTGCTTAATGATTTTTGAATTCTGTTAATGGCGGTTTCCTCTTCTTCCCCTTCCCCATTTCCTCCTCCCCCTCCATCGTCTCTTTCTTCCCTGTCCCCTTCTTCCTTGATCCCTTCTTCCTCGATCTCTTCTCATCCCTCTCTTTCTTCTCCTCCTCCTACTGTTTCCTCTCTGATCCCTCCTTCTTCGTTCCCTCCTTCTTCGATCTCCTCTCCCTCTCCCCCGGCCCCTCCTCCTCATTCTCTTTCTCTTCCCTCTTCTTTGAATTTTTCTTCTCTGGTTCCTCCTCTTCCTTCTGTTTCTTCTTCTTTCGTTCCTCCTTCGTCTTTGTCAGATTTCGTTTCTTGTTCGAATTCTGTTTACCAGTCATCTAATCTTGATGGGCATTTTCCTCCTTTGGCTAGTAGTGTCTTTCCAGATTTGAAGCAGGAACATCTTTCAAGGGTATCTGATTCGAATTTAATATGGTCTTCTTTGTTCAAGAAAAAACCTAGAAATGCATGTGTTTTTGAACCTAGGCATTTTGACATTAAGAAAGATGGTTTGCCGAATGCTCTACCTGATGAAGTTAGAAGTGAAGGAATTAAATACTGGGCTGATCATTTAGTAGGTTTCTTCTTGGATGATCCTCTCTCTTATCTTACTGTTGCTAAGCATTTGAGAAGTATTTGGCGTTTAAAAGGTGAAGTTGATATTAAATCTGATAATGAGAATTTTTTCTTTAATTTTTCAAATGATCATGACAAAATGAAAGTTTTGCAATCGGATCATATCTTTATTAAGGGTAAGTTGTTCATCATTACAAAATGGGATCCTTCTTTTGGTTACTTTCAAGAGCAAATTAAAAAGGTGCCAGTGTGGGTTCATTTTTATAGAATTCCTTTGATTGCTTGGACATTAATTGGCATAAATTGGTTAGCATGTCATGTGGGAAAGCTGATTTGTCTTGATGAAAGCACAGAAAGAATGTCTCGATTTAAGTATGCTAAAGCGCTGATTGAAGTATCACCTGATCAGGAGCTCCCTGACTTTATTGCAATTGATGGATTAGGTGATTGATGTCCATATGTTAAAGTTGAATATGATTGGAAGCCAAAAATCTATTGTAAATGTAAAGTTTTTGGTCATGAAACTATTTTTTGTTCAGGTTACAATAAGGTGGATATTTGTGATATGCAAACTAGTGGTATGGGTGATGATGATGGGAAGAATGTTAATAAAGAATATGTGGATCATGAGTTTTTGAAAGATAAGGTTCAGAAGCCTCATAATGTTGGTTTTTCTACTAAGAATTCTCTTAAGGTATGGAGAAGAAAGGATTTAGTTCAGGATTCTCATTTTGGAAATAATTTGATTAAAGATGATGGTACTCAAATATTAGATAAGGCAGTTAGGAATATGGATAACTATCAGAATTTGCAATCAGATTCAGATGGCAATAAAGAATTGGGCATTAAGGAAAATGTTGAAACTACTAACTCTTTTCAGATTTTATCTGATTTTGATGAAGGAGCAATTAATAAGGAGATTTTAATTGGAAAGGAAAACTCTTATCATTTTGGTAATAAACAAATTAACAACTGCTCTGAAGGTAATATTGATAATGATATATCTAAAGGTGGTTCTTGTGTTGTGGACTTTATAGCAATGGACAATTCTGTACCTAGGATTCCTTCTTTACATTCTGAAGCATTGGAACATTCTGAAGATTTTGTTGCTAGTTCTGTTCTCTCTAAAGATTTCAACTGTGAACATATAATCAGTGTTGTCTCCTCTTGTTGTTCAAAGGAAAATGCTAAGGAACTTGCTGTAGGTCTTGTTACTAGTTCTACTCCCATTAAGGACTTGAGCAATGAACATACAAGTAATGATGCCTCCTCTACTCTTACCACCCCTTATATCAACATTTCTCCTCCCAATAATTTGATTCTACCTCCACCATGTTGTTCAAAGGACTCTACTGAGGAACTTTTCATAACTCACAAAAAAGGTAAAAAAGGCAAGAAGAAAGTCTCTTTCCATGATTCAATAGAGGATTTAAACAATGGTAAAAACTATAATATAGATGAAATTCAGCCGATAAACAATAATGATTCAGTTACATTTCAGGTATCTTCTTCTCAGAAAAGTGGTTTTAGGCATACAAGAAAGCACCCCTCAAATATAATATCTCCCAAACATTAATGATGATGAACAATAATATAGCATATTGGAATGTAAGAGGAGGACATCTTGCATCAAAACAAGCTGAAGTAAAGCATTTAATTAAAGATCAGAAATTGCAACTCATTGCTATCAGTGAAACAAAGCTTAATAAAGTGCAATCCGACTTAGCCTGCAAGAATATTGCTCATGATTGGGAACATGAGGATAATTTACAATGTGCTCCATATGGTAGATTATTGGTTTTATGGAATTCAAAAGTTTTGAGTCTGACAAAGTTGAATGAAGATGATCAATTTATTCATTTCTCTGCTTCTTTAACTTCTTCAAATAGTCCTTTTCTGATTACTTTTGTCTACGCTCAAAACAATCTTGATAAAAGATTATTTTTTCTTTCTAACCTCATTTCTCTTTCTCATAAAAATTTACCCTGGATTGTTCTTGGTGATTTTAATTGTATGTTCTCTTCTGATTAGAAAATGGGTGGTATCCCTCTATCTTTAAAAGATATCTCCCCTTTAAGTCAAACTTTATCAAAATCATCTCTCACTCATATTCCATCTTCTGGAGCAGTGTTTACTTGGAATAATAAAAGTAAACTTGGTCCTAGAACATATTGCAAACTAGATCATGCATTCTATAATATTCATTCTATTAATCTCTGGCCTAATCTCTATTGCAAATTTCTAAATCCCTCAATTTCTGATCACTCTCCTATTATTTTATCTTGGGGGGAGAAGACAATATTCAGGAATCCATCTTTTAAATTTTATAAAACTTGGACTAATCATAATAATTTTCAAAGCATTGTGATGCAGGTTTGGCAGGAGACTATTTTTGGCAACCCTCTTTATATTCTTAAAACAAAATTGCAGAGGTTAAAAGGGAAGCTTAAATCATGGGCTAGAGAGAATTTTGGGGAAGGTTCAAAAATCTCTGATAGTATCAGGGAAAAATTATTGGTTGTTCAACAACAATTGCAGAATGATAATTTGAATTCATTATTGGCTAGTCAAGAAGCAGTTTTATCCAAAGATCTACTGGAAGCTTTAGAGTTTGAAGCTTTGATGAAAAAGGAAATTCTTCATGAGTCCATTGAAAAGCAAGGTGATAGGAATACAAAATTTTACCATAACTCTATCAAGATTAAACAATCCAATGGAAGAATTATGAGTATATATGATAGAAATGGTGTGTTACAGGAGAATGATGATTCTATCAATGCTGCTTTTATAGATTACTTCTCTTCTATTCTTGCCAATCCAAACCCAGTGTCCCCTAATCTATCTCCTCTATTTTCTATGAAGCTTCCTTTTTTGAGTACTGAACAGGCAAGTGAAATTATTCGAGTAGTTTTACCTGAAGAGGTTAAGTTGGCTGTCTTTTCTTTAAAACCTGATAGTAGTGGTGGACCAGATGGTTTCAGTGCTTTCTTCTATCAACATTCCTGGAAAATTATTAAGGATGATCTAACCAGGCAATACTATATTTCTTTTCTCACAATAAATTGCCTATTGGAATAAATGCAACTAACATAGCCCTTGTTCCAAAATGCCCAAATGCTAGGAAAGTTTCTGATTTCAGACCAATATCCTGCTGTAATGTACTGTACAAAATTATTTCAAAGATCATAGCTAATAGGATTCAACATGTTCTGCCCTCAGTTATTTCAAATAACCAAGCTGCTTATGTTCCTTCCAGAAATATTAGTGATAATATTTTACTAACACAAGAGCTCTCAAGAGGATATGGTATCGAGAGTATTTCTCCTAGATGTATGATCAAACTTGATATTCAAAAAGCTTTTGATTCAGTATCTTGGTGCTATATCATAGCAATTCTTTCTCGGATGAACTTTCCAAAGCCTATGCTTGCTTGGATTTACACTTGTATTTCTTCTACTCATTTCTCAATTATTAGAAATGGTTGTGCCAGAGGTTTTTTCAAAGGTACTCAAGGTGTCAGGCAAGGGGACCCGATCTCTGCATTTTTGTTCATTACTATAATGGAGGTGTTTAATTCTTTAATTAATGAGCAAGTTATTAATAAGAAGATTGAGTTGCACCCTAAATGTAAAGATCCGCAAATAACTCATCTTTTATTTGCTGATGACCTTATCATTTTTACAAAGCCAACCATATCAAATATCACTACTATAATTGAAATTCTGGATAAATTCTACACTATCACTGGTTTGAAAATTAACCTATGCAAATCTCACATTCTGATAGCAGGTATAAATGATGTTTTGAAGAGTGATATTATATCTTTTTCTGGTCTTAGTGAGATGCAACAAAATGAAAGATATCTTGGTCTTCCTATCATCACTGCAAGAATCTCCACTACAGATTGTTTGCCTCTATATGAAAAAATCACAAAGAAATTAACACTTTGGCCTAACACAAAGCTTTCACAAGCTGGAAGACTTGTTATAGTGCAAAGTATTGCTACTGCTATGGTCAATTATTGGATGAGACACTACATTCTTCCATGTAAACTTGTTACAATGATAAATGGTGCTCTGAATAGATTCTTATGGCATGGAGATCCTTTCTCGAAAAAGTTAATTCCTATCTCTTATAAGAAAATTCAACTTCCAAAGAACAAGGGTGGTCTGGGCATTACAAATTTGAGATTATGGAATGTAGCTGCTATGTCTTTATACTTTGATAAAATCCTTTGTAATAGTCAGGATTTGTGGTCTCAATGGATTTTAAAGAATTTACTAAAAGGCAAGGATTTTTGGTCCATTGAAATCCCAAATTTATGCAGCTGGAGTTGGCGTAATATTTTGAAGCTAAGATCAACATTTTTACCTTTTATACAATGTAATCCTATGGCTAACTATGGTATAAACTTCTGGACTTCACCTTGGTCCAAGATTGGTCTGAGATTACAGGACATTCTTCCATATCCTCTGCAACTTCTGACTGGCATTCCTTTTAATGCTAAAGCTAATTCTTATATATGTGATGGCTCTATTAATCTACCTTATTGCAGTTCTAAGCAAGTCAGAGACTTATGGCAGAACATTTCATCTTTATCACTTCCTTCTTCAAATTTAAAGGTTCTTTGGACAGTAAAAGGGAAGAAACATGCTATATCTACTGTGTACAAAGCTATGTTAATTGGTGATAACTTGGAATCTTTCCCATGGGCATCTAGAATCTGGAAGAGCAATTCTCCTGCTAAAGAAAACTTCTTACTCTGGAAAATCATGGCAAATGCAATAAACTCAAAACAGAAATTGACTAAGCTTGGCATTCTAAATAATGAAGACTGTGTTTTCTGCCATTCCCATCCTGAATCCAATACGCATTTATTTTTTGAATGTAATTTTACTTATGAAGTTTGGAGCAGGTTACTTTCTGTTGGAAATTTCTATAGACCAGTGAAAAACTCTCGAATTGAATGGTTTAATATCTTCAAGGCCACAAGATGGAAGTGTAGAAAATCTGATATCATGTTGATCATACTGAAGTCTTTTGTTTATGAAATGTGGACTGAACGAAATAGACGAATTTTTGAACAGAAAATGGAGAGTGCTAATGTGATATTTAGTCTATTATATAAAAGGATTTGCAAGAGAATTGGTAGGCTGAAGTAATTTTTGCGAAGTGTAGGAGTTGTAGAGGTTTTGTTGATTTAGTTTTGTATTGCTATCAGTTTTGTATTGCTATCAGTTTTGTTGTTTTAGTTTTTTCTTTGTATAAGTTGTGGTGGTTTAATTGTATTGGAGATGTATCAGCATGTATATCATTTGTACTTTTATGAAGTATATGAATATATTGGGCAGGGCTCCCTTAGCCCATTGCTTTTCAAAAAAAAAATTGCTTAATGCATGTGTGTGTGTGTGTCTGCATGTGTGTGTGCGTTAAAGATTATGAATTCTTAATATATAAGTTGCCCTCTTCATTTAAAGGTTAATAGATTACTCGCATACTCTTTAGCTGTTGGCTTTCTCAAATTATAAGTGTTATATTTGGTGCTATTAATGATTGATTAGACGAGGTAACTTACTTGCATGTATTTGTTTAGCTCCCTCAAGGTACATGCAAGCCATTGCGAAATGGTAAGTACAAGCGAACAATCTGTAATAGCCCAAAATTTTAACAAGTATTTTATTCATTTATTTAAAGACTTTGGTGTTTGATTTCTTAAAAATTTAATTTTGGAAATTTTCTTGTAATGATTTTTAAATCAATTGCCCAAAAATAAATAAATATAAACAATTTCTGTAATTTTGATTTGGGTTATAGTTTAACTTTAATAGGAATTTTAAATTTTAAAATTCTAACTGCCAAATCTTTTATCTTGAACCATATATGATTGTACAACATTTGTTCCACTTTTGTTTCAGTTAAATTGGTTGTATACTTTTAAAATTTAGTAATAAATAGTGTGAAACAAGAAATAAATTTTACATTTCTTTTATACGTATATACATCCGTTTTCTTAACTTTATATTAAACAATCAAATGGATGAAGCTAAATCAAATTTTATTAATTAGGGTATAAATAGCTATTTAATTTTTGGTTTAAAGTGATACGTTATTTCCTGAAAAAAAATGTTAGCTTTTTAAATTTACTAAAATAAGCGAGAAACAAATAAAATCAGTACGTTACTTTGGGCATTACGTTTTATAAGTTTCTCTTGCTTTTTCTTTGTCTATTTGATTCTATGCGTTAGCATTACAAGTCATCAGCCGTGTATATTTTCTTTTCGGAATTCGAAATCTTGCCTTAAATCTTTCACGTGGAAGTTATTACATTCCTTTGCCACCTTCCGTTTGTTTCTTTCAATTTAATAGAAATAAATGCCTTAATTTCCTCTACCGTTCAAAACATTATTTCTTGCCTTCTCTCCACTAAATCAAAGTGAGCAGCCGTTATATTATATAGCCCACGCTCACAAATTTCCTTATCACTAAATCTTTCTCTTTGGCTTCCATCAAAAAAATTTACGTGAGCATCTTATCTTCAGGTAATGACCGCATGCGTTTTCCCTTTCATTCTTTTTTTTTGTTTTGTTTGTCCTCCTTTCCTTGCTTTGTTTTATTCTATTGCCTGCTCCCAAGTGCTCGGCCTATTCACCATCATGACCAGCCTAGAGCACCACCAGCGCAGCCTCTCCCCTCCTCTGGCCGTGGATTCAAGTGCAGCCACAAAAAAAACCCTTCGCCTTAGCCTTGCCGTTCCACTCTTTTTCCTCCACCATCAAGTGAACCGCAGCCACCACCACCGCAGTCACCTCCTCCAGCCTGATACCAGACTGAACCCCATGCCACCACGAACCCCAGCCAGACCGAGCCCATGCCACCACGAACCCCAGGCCAGACCGAGCCTCCTTGTGCTTTAAACCAGAACAGTGAACCCGATTTCCATTCGCCACCTTGCATATTGAAATCACAGCCTAAACCTCTTCGAGCCTTTCAAACCTTGAGTATGGTGAATGGTCGAGACTATGGGCTATGGGTTGAGTCGTATGGTGAAGTGGTCGAGCCATATTTTTTTCAATATGTTTCTAGTTTGATTTATTCAGAAAGTTGATGTATCTGATGTGTGTTAGCTTATTCTCATATTTGCTTTATTCTTTTTTGATTTCAAGATTTGAATCTAGTTGGCGCATCCTCTAAAAACTAATCGTGCTTTCCGTACGCTTTTCGGTGGATATCGTATTTCTTTTGAATCAAATCTCCAACAGTAGAGGTGAGTAAATCTCACCTGACTATTCATACTTATATGATTGTGAAACGACCACAACTGAATGTGTAAAATAAAAAAAAATAAAATAATGATGTTATAATTACCTGTGATTATTTATATATGATGTTAAACTTGTTAAAATTGCATGTCATATCATCTGTTATATTTTGTTTTTATTTTACTGTTATTCTATTCTGTTAAATCACACTGCAAGTTCCCTGTAGAATAGAATCACTATGGGTTGAAATGATACATACCCGAAGGACTTTAGAATAAGGAAAGATCGTTATGGGCTGAAATGATAGGCCTGAGCGATTTTTGATTAAATTTTATTTACTTGGGATTGCGGGTTTGAAATGATAAAACCCGGATTTTTCTTTGTAAACTACGATTTGAAATGATATATTATCCGTATCACTTGACTTAGGCTAGAAAATATTATACAGACCCATGGTTATTTTCTGTATTTTCTAGACATTTTTAAATATTTTAAAAATTTGTAATAATATAATAAATTGATTTAAATTGAATTTTTAAATGATTTATTAAAGTGGAAATGATTTTTCTATGTTATAAATGTAAATTAAAAGGATAAAAATAGTGATTTTAAAATATAACATAAAATTGAAATTTACTGGAAAAAAAATGGAAACTTAAGTTAATTAAGTTAAAATGAAAATTTAGTTTAAATGGTGGAAAATGGAGATTTAAATTTAAGTGTTGAAATAAATGGTTAAAATGAAAAATGGGAAAATTTACACACTTGAATTTTATAAGCGAACTTTGGAAATTTTGATTTTATTTGAAAAATCTTTCTTTATAAAAACCATAAGTTAAAGGATTTAATTGAACATTTTTAATGTGAAATTATGATTTTTTGTATAAGTTTAAATGATTTAAATGGAAGTTTATTTATGGCTGGAATTGCACTTAAAACCTGGAAATTCAATTTATAGCACTTCAGAAATGTTACCATTTCTGGAAATGAACTAATTCTGAACTAAGTAGAATCTGCAGCACTTGTTAAGTGCTGTGGTTGCATAAATGAACCAAAAGACTAAAATAAACTAAGGCTATGATAGCACTTGGTAAGTGTTATTGTGGCAGGAACTAAAATTGAACCTGAAACTAATAAAGGGGCTACTGTAGCACTTGTTAAGTGCTGCCGTAGGCTGAAATTTGATTTTGTTTAAAACTGAACTATTACAGCAGTTTATAAATGCTGTCTTTGTTGAATTGAATTGTTTTCAAATATAACTTACCGCGGCACTTTTTAAATGCTGTGAAAGCTGAAATTTCAATGTTTTAATGTTTTAAGTGAATAAATGAACTCAGAAAAGGCTAAAATTTTGGGAATTTAATATTTGATTTAAAAGAATAATGACTTTGTTTTAAATGGTTTAATTGAAGTATTTTGATTTGAAATATAAACTGTTTTAAAATTTATAACCACGGGTTATAATAACAATTGGTTGTTAAAGAGACCGGGATCAGATATGGACATACTCTCTGTCGATACCGAAAACCACTTTGACAACTGTGTACGCGGCGGAGTTTCCAGAATGAAGTAGGATGGTGGCGACGATCCTAAGGTATATACGTGGACCCAACTCCCGTGAGTTGGCATAAGGTGGCTAAAACAGGAGCGATTGACGGACCAAGGAGGTAGCACCTCTGATCGGACACACTTCTTCAATACCATTCTATTACTTGTGATTGATTTGGTGGCCACCCTTGATTTGGGAGTGTTGTTCGAGGTGGGCGGTAGTGGCTGCTATGCGTCACCACCAGTCCGGATGCGTAATTGGTAAATCTACCCTGGCATTGCCTAGTTGTGCCGTGTCACCTACCATAGCGAGCTTTACTACGATTTGTGATTTCTCCCATAGCCTGTGGAGTATCGAGGGTAGCCCCCATTTTGGGAGTATGCTAATACTAGATAGACTACTAGGACTATTACGTGTTACGGTGGAAAATGTAAAGCCTTAACGCTATTTAAAAGTATGTTTATTTTATGATTAGACATTATTTTAATAGCGAATATTACTACATAGTAGATAGTTTAACGGGTCCTTCAAGAATGGGCGATCCCAAGCATTCTTTAAGTTACTTGTACCTTTATTATAGTTCACTTGAGTTGGTTTACAGTATATAAGTATGTATGTCCTGACTCGAGTGTTTGTGTCTTATTTACGCTCGGGTCAGCCTGAGTATCAGTTTGGACTTCATCTTCCTGGAGCTAGGACTACTGCAGATCATCTTTGTCAAGCTGCTATCTGTTTTTGCTATTCAGTCTTTTATCTTAGCCTTTGTAATTGAGACAAATGAATTTGAGATTTTCTGTGGTTGTTCAAAACTGTATTGGTTTTAGACTATGTAATTTGTACTTGTTTTGAGACTCTGTATTTTAGTGGCTTCATGAACCACTATGGTTATTTTTAAATTCCGCTGCGAGTTATTCTGATATTTTCTGTGTCTGTGATTCTGTAAATGATTTTATTTGCTCCAAATTTTATTACAATATGTTATTTCGTATTATTCAAGTCGGACATGTGTGGATTATTGTTGATTTGAATGGTCAAAATAGTGGGTCGTTACATTTGGTATCAGAGCCAGGTTTTAGGAAAACCTTAGCCTATGGAGCAAAAACTCATTAGAGATAGGGTAGAAATACCCAAGAATGAGTGAAATCAAACTCAGAATCATTTCATTGTGAGTGAACGTATTTTCAAAGTATAAAATGATTTTTTAAATGATTTCAAATGATTTCAAATGATTTTCAAAGATTATTTTGATATAAAACTTTCTTGTTCTAAAAGGAATTTTTCTAAAACTTCCTTTTTTTCGTATCTACCTTGTTAGAAATTTCTGTTATTAGGATATTCATCCAATTGATCTTATCTTGTCTTATCTTAGCTTATCTTTGTCTTCTCTGTACCTTTGTCCTAAATTCATTCTTGATATTTCCAGGATGAATCATGGAAATGCTAGAGGTAGGGGTCGTGGTACTGCCCCAGCTCCTCCACCTGTTACACCTGTGAGGTTTACTGTTCTTTGTAAGGAATTCTCTCAGCTCAGTGGTACTAAGGTCACCGGTTCAGAGAGTATTATCGAAGCCCAGCAATGGTTACGGAGTTTGGAGAGGATAATTTCTGGTCTTGAGATCACTGATGCCCAGAAGCGTCAGTTAGCAGCTTGGCAGCTGCAAGAGTCAGCCTTAGATTGGTGGGAGTCTGTTACAGCTCACACTAACGAAGGTGATCTTTCGTGGGAGCAGTTCAGGTATCCATTGTGTTATCTTGAATTTTTCCCATTTTTTTTCTTTTCTTTTGAATCTATCTTAAGTTTGGTTTCTGTATCTTCTTTTCAGAGAGGCTTTTGTGGCAAAATGGATGCCTGAAGCCGGAAAATCTCAGCTTTATCGTGAATTCATGGATCTCAAGCAGGGTACCATGTCTTTTTCAGAGTATGAGCGGAAGTTCAATGAACTTTCAAAATTTGGTCCTGGTCTTATCGACACTCAGCTAAAGAAAAATGAGAAGTTCATTGCTGGAGCTCGCCTAGAGTTCTACGATCGTCTTATTTCACATGTTCATGGCACTTTTACTGAGCTCATGGATATGGCTATTCGTTATGAGAACCCTACTTCCAAGGGTCCTGCTGCTTCTGGTGCTCATGTATCACAGTCTTTATCTGCAAATTCTAATAAGAGGAAGCCTAATTTCCACCAGCAGAAGAAGAATTGGCTCAAGCATCCAGGTTTGGGATCTTCATCATCTTCTCCTTCTCAGAGGCACCCTATTGATCTATCCACCATTACCTGCTTCAAATGTGACCAGAAGGGACACTACGCTAATAGTTGCCCTACTTCGGTTAGTACTGCTGTTCCTCCACCTTAGGTTACCAGGAACAATCTTTGTCATGTTTGTCTTCAGCCAGGTCATTTCAAGAATGACTGCCCATTGTATCAGAAGGGAAAGCCATCTGGTGTATTTGCTGTTACATCTGCTTCTTCACCTACTACACCTACTCTTGCTCCTAGCGATGATCAAGGTACTCTTCAGGGCACCTTTACTTTATTTCATCATCCTGTTCGTGTTTTATTTGATACTGGAGCTTCGCATAGTTTTATTTTTGATGATTTGTGTGATAAGTTTGAACATCTCCTTTCTCCTGAGTATGCTTCTGTTCCTCTATGTGTTTCAAATCCTATTGGTGGTCCCGCAAATCTTGATAAGATTTGTAAGCAAGTGAGACTCTTCTATTCTGGTCATAAATTTTCTAGAGATTTCTATGTTTTTGGTTTCGATGCTTTTGATTTGTTGCTTGGAGGTGATTGGCTTGATGGGCATGATGCCCGTATCTCTTGTAAATCCCGAATTGTTTCTCTTAAGGATGATCGGGGTAATTCTTTGGTTATTCAGGGTCGTATGCCTCATGATTATGCCGGTAGCTTTATCTTTTCTTTGGATTCTTCGCCTGTTGATCTTCAGTCGACTCGTGTAGTCAAACTCTATCCCGATGTATTTGGTGAAGTTACTGCTTTACCTCCTAAGCGGGAAATTGATTTTCGCATTGATCTTATTCCTGGAGCTCGACCTGTAGTTCTTCCTCCTAGAAGAATGGCACCCCGCGAGAAGGTTGAGTTAAGGAAGAAAATTGAGGACCTGTCTTCCAAGGGTCTGATAAGACCTAGCTATTCAGAATGGGGAGCTGCGGTGGTTTTCGTCACCAAGTCCGATGGTTCTCTCCGGATGTGTGTTGATTATAGGGAGTTGAACAAGCTCACTATGAAAAACCGATATCCAATGCCTCGCATCAATGATATGTTTGATCAGCTTTACGGTGCTACTGTTTTCTCTCAGCTTGATCTTGCCACCGGTTTCACCAGCTCAGAGTTGCTGAGGAAAGTATTCCCAAGACTGCTTTCCGTACTGAGAATGGATTCTTTGAATGGTTAGTCATGCCTTTCGGTTTGACTAATGCTCCTGCTTTCTTTGTTGATTTGATGAATCGTGTTTTTCGTGATGTGCTTAATAAATTTGTTCTAGTCTTTGTTGATGATATTCTCATTTTCTCTAAGTCTGAGGAAGAGCATGAGTCACATTTGAAATCTATTCTTGAAACTCTTCGAAATCATCAGTTAAAGGCAAAATTTTCCAAATGCCATTTCTGGAAAGATGAAGTCTGATTCCTCGGGCATATTGTTTCTGGTAATGGAGTCTCTGTTGATCCAGTCAAGATCGCTGCGATCAATGTAAGCCTTTCTTTCCTTCTCCTTCCTTGTTTCATTCAATTTATTCTATCTTTCCAATTATCCTTCTTTTTCTCTATTCTGAGCAGGATTGGGAAACTCCTAAGTCTCCGACTGATATTCGTAGTTTTCTGGGCCTTGCCGATTATTACCGAAGATTCATTGAGAATTTTGCTCGGATTGCTGCACCTCTCACCGCTTTGACTCTGAAGAATGCTAAGTTTATTTGGAGTGATGAGTGTAAGGCCACATTCAGTGAGTTAAAACACAAGCTTACTTCCGCACCTGTTCTTACCGTTCCAAATGGAAATGAGGGATTAACGGTATACACTGATGCTTGTCGATAAAGTTTGGGAGCTGTTCTGATGCAGGATGGTAAGGTGATTGCTTATGCTAGTCGTCAGTTGAAGACCCATGAAGTAAATTATGCTGCCCATGATCTAGAGTTGCTTGCTGTTGTTTTTGCTTTGAAGCTGTGGAGACATCATCTTTTGGGTACCAAGTTTGAGCTTTTCACAGATCATCAGTCTTTGAAGTATATTTTATCTAAGAAGGATTTGAACCAGAGACAAGTTAAGTGGTTAGAGTTCCTTGCTTCTTATGACCTCGACATCAACTATACCCCTGGGAAAGCTAATGTTGTGGCAGATGCTTTGAGTCGGAAGAAGGCTTTGTTGTGTCAGCTTGTTGTTTCTTCACCTCTTATGGATCGTATTATGGCTAGGCAGGATGAGGATCAGATGCTTAGATTGATTAAGGAGAATGATCGAAGTAGAGTTGGAGGTAGTAGTCTTGATGGCAGTGGTGCTCAGATTGATGATAAAGGTGTGTTGAGGATTAATAATAGGATTTGTGTCCCGAATGTTGATGTTTTGAGACAGGAGTTGCTTTGGGAGAATCATCAGTCCAAACTTTCTATTCATCCAGGTGTGACCAAGATGTATCAGGATATGAAGAAGTTGTATTGGTGGAGAGGTATGAGGCGAGATGTCTCCATTTTTGTTAGTAGGTGTGCGACTTGTCAGCAAGTCAAGGCAGATCATCAGAAGACCCCTGGTTTGTTGCAGCCTCTTGAGATTCCCAATTGGAAATGGGAACAGGTTTCTATGGATTTCATTGGTGGATTACCGAGGACTAGGAAGGGTAATGAGAGTATCTGGGTTATTGTGGATAGATTGACCAAATCAGCTCATTTTATTCCGGTCAAGTCTACCCGTTCTGCTTCTAGTTTGTCTGAGATTTACATGAGGGAGATTGTTCGTCTCCATGGTGTTCCTCTCAGTATTGTTTGTGATCGTATCCTATCTTTACTAGTAGGTTTTAGAAAGCCTTTCAGGATTCTTTGGGTACTCGTCTGAATCTGAGCACTGCTTACCGTCCATAGACCAACAGTCAAACGGAAAGGGTGAATCAGATTCTAGAAGATCTTCATCGTGCTTGTGTGCTTGATTATGGAGGATCTTGGGAAGATCATCTCCATCTTGTTGAATTCACCTATAACAATAGTTATCAGGCCAGTATTAAGACGTCTCCGTTTTCTTCTCTTTACGGATGACCTTGTAGATCTCCTTCTTGCTGGATTGAATCCGGTAATCGTTTGGTTCTTGGTCCTGAGATGATTTTAGAAGCTTCTGAGAGAGTTGAGGAGATTAGGAGGAAGATGAGGATTGCTTAGGATAGGCAGAAGAAGTACGCTGATCGTCGAAGAAGGAGTTTAGAGTTTGCTGTTGGTGATTTGGTTTTCCTTAAGGTCTCTCCCTTAAGGAATGTTAATCGGTTTGGGCGTAGAGGGAAGCTTGCTCCTAGGTTCATCGGTCCTTTCTGCATTGTGGAAAGAATTGGTCCTCTTGCTTATCGTCTGGATTTGCCCGAGACATTTTCTGGAGTACACAATGTATTCCATGTATCTCATCTTCGTCGCTATCTGCATGATCCATCTCTTATTATCCAGCCTTCTGCTTTTGATAGTTTGGATATTGAGCCAAATCTGACTGTTGAGAGGAAGCCACTTCATATCGTCGATCGAGGTACGAAGCAGCTAAGAAGGAAATCTGTCAACTTGGTCAAAGTGCAGTGGAGCACTGATGAACGAGATTGCACCTGGG
Organism: Allium fistulosum; assembly: GCA_030737815.1. NCBI lineage: Eukaryota > Viridiplantae > Streptophyta > Magnoliopsida > Asparagales > Amaryllidaceae > Allium > Allium fistulosum. Next base: position 1,252,775,228 of record CM060901.1, read on the forward strand.
AGACGGAGGAGAGCATACGTGCTTCGAATCTGGAATTGTTTATTTCAGGTACTTTTGCTCCACTATCTTATCTTCCTTTGTTTTCCCTTCTTTCGTTCCTTTTCGAGGACGAAAAGTTTTGAGTGGAGGAGAGTGTTACAGTCCAAAATTTTAACAAGTATTTTATTCATTTATTTAAAGACTTTGGTGTTTGATTTCTTAAAAATTTAATTTTGGAAATTTTCTTGTAATGATTTTTAAATCAATTACCCAAAAATAAATAAATATAAACAATTTCTGTAATTTTGATTTGGGTTAAAGTTTAACTTTAATAGGAATTTTAAATTTTAAAATTCTAACTGCCAAATCTTTTATCTTGAACTATATATAATTGTACAACATTTGTTCCACTTTTGTTTCAGTTAAATTGGTTGTATACTTTTAAAATTTAGTAATAAATAGTGTGAAACAAGAAATAAATTTTACATTTCTTTTATACGTATATACATCTGTTTTCTTAACTTTATATTAAACAATCAAATGGATGAAGCTAAATCAAATTTTATTAATTAGGGTATAAATAGCTATTTAATTTTTGGTTTAAAGTGATATGTTATTTCCTGAAGAAAAAAAACGTTAGCGTTTTAAATTTACTAAATAAGAGAGAAACAAATAAAATCAGTACGTTACTTTGGGCATTACGTTTTATAAGTTTCTCTTGCCTTTTTCTTTGTCTATTTGATTCTATGCGTTAGCATTACAAGTCTTCAGTCGTGTATATTTTCTTTTAGGAATTCGAAATCTTGCCTTAAATCTTTCACGTGGAAGTTATTACATTCCTTTGCCACCTTCCGTTTGTTTCTTTCAATTTAATAGAAATAAATGCCTCAATTTCCTCTACCGTTCAAAACATTATTTCTTGCCTTCTCTCCACTAAATCAAAGTGAGCAACCGTTATATTATATAGCCCACGCTCACAAATTTCCTTATCACTAAATCTTTCTCTTTGGCTTCCATCAAAAAAATTTACGTGAGCATCTTATCTTCAGGTAATGATCGCATGCGTTTTCCCTTTCATTCTTTTTTTTTGTTTTGTTTGTCCTCCTTTCCTTGCTTTGTTTTATTCTATTGCCTGCTCCCAAGTGCTCGGTCTATTCACCATCATGACCAGCCTAGAGCACCACCAGCGCAGCCTCTCCCCTCCTCTGGCCGTGGATTCAAGTGCAGCCACAAAAAAAACCCTTCGCCTTAGCCTTGCCTTGCTGTTCCACTCTTTTTCCTCCACCATCAAGAGAACCGCAGCCACCACCACCGCAGTCACCTCCTCCAGCCTGATGCCAGACCGAACCCCATGCCAGACCGAGCCCATGCAACCACGAACCTCCAGGCCAGACCGAGCCTATGCCACCACGAACCCCAGCCCAAACCGAGCCTCCTTGTGCTTTGAACCAGAACAGTGAACCCGATTTCCATTCGCCACCTTGCATATTGAAATCACAGCCTAAACCTCTCCAAGCCTTTCAAACCTTGAGTATGGTGAATGGTCGAGACTATGGGCTATGGGTTGAGTCATATGGTGAAGTGGTCGAGCCATATTTTTTTCAATATGTTTCCATTTTGATTTATTCAGAAAGTTGATGTATCTGATGTGTGTTAGCTTATTCTCATATTTGCTTTATTCTTTTTTGATTTCAAGATTTGAATCTAGTTGGCGCATCCTCTAAAAACTAATCGTGCTTTCCGTACAATTTTCGGTGGATATCGTATTTCTTTTGAATCAAATCTCCAACAGTAGAGGTGAGTAAATCTCACCCGACTATTCATACTTATATGATTGTGAAACGACCACAACTGAATGTGTAAAATAAAAATAAAATAAAATAAATGATGTTATAATTACCTGTGATTATTTATATATGATGTTAAACTTGTTAAAATTGCATGTCATATCATCTGTTATATTTTGTTTTTATTTTACTGTTATTCTATTCTGTTAAATCACACTGCAAGTTCCCTGTAGAATAGAATCACTATGGGTTGAAATGATACATACCCGAACGGACTTTAGAATAAGGAAAGATCGTTATGGGCTGAAATGATAGCCTGAGCGATTTTTGATTAAATTTTATTTACTTGGGATTGCGGGTTTGAAATGATAAAACCCGGATTTTTCTTTGTAAACTACGGATTGAAATGATATATTATCCGTATCACTTGACTTAGGCTAGAAAATATTATACAGACCCGTGGTTATTTTCTGTATTTTCTAGACATTTTTAAATATTTTAAAATTTTGTAATAATATAATAAATTGATTTAAATTGAATTTTTAAATGATTTATTAAAGTGGAAATGATTTTTCTATGTTATAAATGTAAATTAAAAGGATAAAAATAGTGATTTTAAAATATAACATAAAATTGAAATTTACTGAAAAAAAAATGGAAACTTAAGTTAATTAAGTTAAAATGAAAATTTAGTTTAAATGGTGGAAAATGGAGATTTAAATTTAAGTGTTGAAATAAATGGTTAAAAATGAAAAATGGGAAAATTTACACACTTGAATTTTATAAGTGAACTTTGGAAATTTTGATTTTATTTGAAAAATCTTTCTTTATAAAAACCATAAGTTAAAGGATTTAATTGAACATTTTTAATGTGAAATTATGATTTTTTTTATAAGTTTAAATGATTTAAATGGAAGTTTATTTATGGCTGGAATTGCACTTAAAACCTGGAAATTCAATTTATAGCACTTCAGAAATGCTACCATTTCTGGAAATGAACTAATTCTGAACTAAGTAGAATCTGCAGCACTTGTTAAGTGCTGTGGTTGCATAAATGAACCAAAAGACTAAAATAAACTAAGGCTATGATAACACTTGGTAAGTGCTATTGTGGTAGGAACTAAAATTGAATCTGAAACTAATAAAGGGGCTACTGAAGCACTTGTTAAGTGCTTTAGTAGGCTGAAATATGATTTTGTTTAAAACTGAACTGTTACAGCAGTTTATAAATATTGTCTTTGCTGAATTGAATTGTTTTCAAATATAACTTACCGTAGCACTTTTTAAATGCTGTGAAAGCTGAAATTTCAATGTTTTAATGTTTTAAGTGAATAAATGAACTCAGAAAATGTTAAAATTTTGGGAATCTAATATTTGATTTAAAAGAATAAGGACTTTGTTTTAAATGGTTTAATTGAAGTATTTTGATTTGAAATATAAACTGTTTCAAAATTTATAACCACGGGTTATAATAACGATTGGTTATTAAAGAGACCGGGATCGGATATGGACATACTCTCTGTCGATACCGAAAACCACTTTGACAACTGTGTACGCGGCGGAGTTTCCAAAATGAAGTAGGATGGTGGCGACGATCCTAAGGTATATACGTGGACCCAACTCCCATGAGTTGGCATAAGGTGACTAAAACAGGAGCGATTGACAGACCAAGGAGGTAGCACCTCTGATCGGACACACTTCTTCGATACCATTCTATTACTTGTGATTGATTTGGGGGCCACCCTTGATTTGGGAGTGTTGTTCGAGGTGGGCGGTAGTGGCTGCTATGCGTCACCACCATTCCGGACGCGTAATTGGTATATCTACCCTGGCATTGCCTAGTTGTGCCGTGTCACCTACCATAGCGAGCTTTACTACGATTTGTGATTTCTCTCGTAGCCTGTGGAGTATCGAGGGTAGCCCCCATTTTGGGAGTATGCTAATACTGGATAGACTACTAGGACTATTACGTGTTACGGTGGAAAATGTAAAGCCTTAACACTATTTAAAAGTATGTTTATTTTATGATTAGACATTATTATAATAGCGAATATTACTACATAGTAGATAGTTTAACGGATCCTTAAAGAATGGGCGATCCCAAGCATTCTTTAAGTTATTTGTACATTTATTACAGTTCACTTGAGTTGGTTTACAGTATATAAGTATGTATGTCCTGACTCGAGTGTTTGTGTCTTATTTACGCTCGGGTCAGCCTGAGTATCAATTTGGACTTCATCTTCCTGGAGCTAGGACTACTGGAGATCATCTTTGTCAAGCTGCTATCCGTTTTTGCTATTCAGTCTTTTATCTTAGCCTTTGTAATTGAGACAAATGAATTTGAGATTTTCTGTGGTTGTTCAAAACTGTATTGGTTTTAGACTATGTAATTTGTACTTGTTTTGAGACTCTGTATTTTAGTGGCTTCATGAACCACTATGGTTATTTTTAAATTCCGCTACGAGTTATTCTGATATTTTCTGTGTCTGTGATTCTGTGAATGATTTTATTTGCTCCAAATTTTATTACAATCTGTTATTTTGTATTATTCAAGTCGGACATGTGTGGATTATTGTCGATTTGAATGGTCCAAAATAGTGGGTCTTTACACAATCTCTTTCAATTTTTGAGCTCCCTCAAGGTCAAGATGAGATTTGGACAAAGACCATGGGTTAGAAGCTGTATATGATTCAATCGAGATGTATTACCCATCGCCGGTGTGTCTATGATTTGTTGGGCTTCCTTAAGGTCAGAATCCTAAGCAAGTGAGTCTTAACACTCACTAGAGAAATCAAAAGATTTCTGTGCTTTATGTTAGGGATTTGGGAAACATAAAAATCTAGTGAGAATCTTATTAGAAAAATGAAATGAATACATTAACCTTTCTAATATTGTAAGAATACCTGCTATACAAGTTAAAATAATCTACTTAAACAAATTTATGCAACTAATATAATTAATAAAAAAATTTATCAGTTAAAATATACAAATGAACTGAATTAAGATTGAAATAGAAATATAAAATACACTTATCAATAGACCTTTTACGCATATTGTCACTTCAAGATCCATGCAAGAGAAAAGTAATACAACTACTAAAGCATTCACACTTTGGTCATGTAGGTTTTTTTGCCCAAAACTGTGTATTGCTTTTATGAGCTTTGAACTTTAAAACAATACAAGAATATGAATACTTGATTCTTGTTCAATCACATACAAAAGTTTTATGGTGAATAGCCCGATTTTAGTGTATGAAACTTCGATGAAATTTGTTCATTTGAAGTAAGCAAGTAAACCTATTGATTATAGTAAGGATATTATTGTGTTATATGTAGAACTAGACAAAGAACAACAACGTATGCCTAGGAATTCGATCGCTGAAATGTCAGTTTGATCATTTTATGTAAAGTGCAACTTGTTTGATATTCTTAAATGTTAGGGATAACAAAATGCACTTATGTAAAGAATTCGTTATATCGTTGTATTGGTTTGACCATTTTGAAAGGAAAGAGCATGTACTAGAGTGGATGTAACTTAGGCACAGTTGGGATGAAGAGAGTGAATGGTCACATCCGCTTCATGAAGAGACATTGGAAATGAGAATTGTATAAAACACTAAAAGATACCCAATATGGAATGAGAAATGGATGTCTATTCCAAATGTTTTTTTATATATGAAATAGTTTCTATTAATGTTATTTCTTCGAATTTAAGATATTAAATCTGAATCTCGCGATTGTAAACTAGTTACAATGTATAAAATAAAAAACCTCACCAAGTAGTTGAATGGAGCTTCGTATTTCGTTTGATATTATAGTAATGGCAGAAATAGTGCAAGCATACCATATAACACTTCTTAATGGACGAATCAAGTTATGGAAAATTGCTTTCATGAATATACCAAATATTATTCACGAAATAATAACTATTTTTAGTATTAACTGAAAATAGATATAATTTTATTTTGATATGAATGCTATGAATATCATTAGAAAATAAATCTTTAGTAATGGTATTCATATTAAAGTGTTGCATTAGAAAATGTAGAAGTGCTTTAATTTTTTAAAAATTATTTTGAAATTATGGACCAAGCTATAGTTTTGTGAATAGTTCTATAATCACATGATTATGAACCATATGGTAATGGTGAATTGTATCTCAAATGATTAAGGCAAAGCACCCATTCACTGAGAGCAACATAAAGAGCTGATGAACTCTTCGAATTAATACATATACATGTATATAGTCGAAAGTATAATGCCAAAATGGATCCACTTACTTCTTCTAATTCACCGATAAATTATCATAAAAATGAACATGTGTATATGATACACAAGCAATGTATTTATGATAAGTTCATTGAACATAGAACGGAAGTAGAAAACATAAAATGCAAAGGAAATAAAACAATTCCATCAGATTGAATTAGCGAGTGTATTGGAAATGGTTAAAGGAGTACCTAAAATGACTAAGATTCAATCTCAAAAGTCATTTCTCCTTACGATACATAATGGTGTATCAATAAGGGGTAATAAGACTTTGTTGTGCAAAGTACGATGGATAATAAGTAAAGTTGAGCTAACTTCTTTCTACAAGGTTGTGTAGTTAAGATTAAGTGCATAAGATTAAAATTAATTTCATTTAAAACATAATTTACTAGATCACACAAGATAAGAGTTTGCAAAAAACCACTACATATCCTAAGTGAAGGAGTTGACAAGTTGTGTGAGTCGAGAGGCTGTAGTAATACTTGCTCATAAGGGACTTTGTGTAGATCACCTAAAGGATTTCAAGACTGACCAATATTGCTTATCTGTATATGTTTTGAACATAAATTTTCATAAACTCAAATATAAATAAAGTTTTTTTTCATATATAAAGGCAGTTCATAAAATGTTTATGAATACACATTCTATAATACCAAGAAACATCTGCTATTTCAAGAAATGCCAGCTTCAAGAAGAAGGAATTTCCTTTAGAAATTATTAGTAGTAAAATGGATTTGGATACGATCCAAAGATAAAATCGATTGTGTAAGATGAAATGAAACCAACCAAGCTTAAACGGACAAAACACATCGGTAATGATTCTGGCACATTAAAGAGAAATTGTGAGTTTCTTATCAATGTCGAGAAAAAAATTTCTTAGTGGTAAATAAGCCATAATAAGTATTGACTCTACCATATGACACAATGTGCACATCTAGAATGGATTTCAAGTACATTATCAAAATATGATTTTGATAGTTGTACCCGAAGGGATATCATTCATTAGCCGCATAACGACTTTCGAGAAGAAAGCCAATAAAGTTGGAATTGTAACTACCCAAAATTTTTAACGTTTTGAATTTGAATATTTAATTTATATAAATATGCAATTTTGATTCAAAAAATAAATAAATAATAAGAAAATCAAATTTTGAATAAAACGACTTGCTTTTAATAACATATTTTTAATTTAATTTTTTGGATTTTTCCATAATTTCTAATTTGAAAAATATTTAAATTTATCATTTGACATATTTTACAGCAAGCATGGTATTTTTGAAATTTCGCAGAATAAGTTAACTAGTGTATTTTATTGTTATTTTGTGATCGTGTCGCATTGTTGTGTATGATCTTATTTTTATTTTTATCATTCATGGTTCGTACGCAAAGGGAATATTGTGTAGCGAAGTGCCCTATTTGATGGTTTCTTAGCATATAAACTTTGAGTTTTCTTGGTTATTGCACCATGTCTCACTTCACCGTAAAATTCCCTTCATTTAACCAACATTACACTCCAACATCACTTCATCTTCACCTTAATCCCCTTTCTTTTCTTCCCTGAATTTCATCTTTTCTTGTTCATTATGTAACCGTCATTTTTTTGAAGTAGGCTGCCTATAAGAGCATCTCCAACCCATTTCACAGATAATGTCATGTAAAGTCTATGTGTCAATAGATTGTAGACAATGTTAATTCAATGTTTGCATAAATGACAATGATATTTACAATTTCTCTCCAATGCAAATGTTAAAAATGATCATTGTTTGCACACATGTCATTCTGTTATTCGTACCAATTAAAATAATTTATTAAATTTATTAATTATTACTTAAATTTAATACTTCACATTGTGATGTGCAATGTCCAAAACTAGACATTGCACTTCACAATGTCATCTTAGAATTAGAAACTACATTAGCATTGGAGAATGTATTTTAAAAGATATTTTGTAATTGCTGACGTGGCTTGACATTACATCAAAAATAATGCTGGGTTGAAGATGCTCTAAGTTTGTAAATTTATTTTTCAATAGTTCATCTTCCCTGTAAATTCAAAACTAAGAAGAATAAAACAACTTTCTCCACTTCAAAAATCTCTAGCTCCTAATCTATTCACATTTTGACAAATCCTCCAACGTGAAAGTTTTTGTTTCCATATCTAGTTTTATTTTTAAAAACCGCCGCTCGTCGTTTCATCGAGCGAGATGGCCAAAATTGTTCAATTTCCATAGTGGTTAGATATTGGGTGTTTATTGACGAGTACGAAATGGAGAGTGGAAGGTGCGGGTGTGTTTGTATCATCGAGTGGGGATTTTTGGTGGTGGTCGAAGGCTGTCAAGTGGCCGGAGTTGGCCGTGGTGGATTTTTAACCATTTTCCGATTGTCTATTTATCTCCGACGAATTCGATGGTCGAGGGGAGGAGTAGTCGATCTTGGAGGGAGCTTTAAGCCTTGGGAGAGTCGTAGTGGTGATCAGAGGTTGTCCGGTGGAACGTAGTGGGGGCAGTATGCTCGATTAGAGTTAAGGGCTGGTTTTCTGGGTTTCGACTTAAACTGGATGGGGACAACGATTAGGAGCATCGAGTTTGTCGTAGGTGGAAGCGAATGAGTGGCAGGAGATGGCGGAGCTGATGGTAGCGGCAGTGTGGCAGTCGGTGGTCGGAGCATTAGTGAAGGGGTGTTGGACGAGGTGACCCTTCTTTTTTTTAATTTCCTACGCTCGATCGAAATTGGGGATGGAGGGGTCGAATTCTGATATAGGCGGCCGAAGTTCATGAGTTTGGTGCCAACGGGCTTGGCTCGTGTAGGGGAGTCGGTTGGTGGCCTTGATTTGGGGGACGGTGGCAGGATGAGGCATATTCGTGCACGACCGTGCATGTTTTTAGCACTTAGGGAGTGGGTTTTGTGAAGTTTGATTTAGGAACTTAGATGGGAGAAGAAGCAGTTTGAATTTGGGACTTAGGAAGTGGGTCGGGCCTTATTTATAGATGAGCTTTAGTTTTTAAATCTATATGTTTAAAATTTAATATAATTAAGGGTTAAGTCAAATCGCTATATGCTGTTCATTTTAAATCCGTTTAACTCGTAGATTTTTACACTAGACTCGTATTGGCGAGTAAAACTCCATAATATAACTTGTTGGTAGTTTTAACGAAGTATAATTTTATGATACTATAATAGTGTTTGAATTTAATTACGTTGTTTAAATAATAACGTAGTTAAATTTAGTATATTTCATGGGTGTTATCTATTTGGCCAAATAAAAACACTGTTCTGTTAAATTAAATTGAATAAATTATTTGGCACATTAATTTAGCAGAATAAAACACCGTTCTACTATAATTAAATTGAATAGATTATTAATTATCTTTGTTCAGCAGAATAAATCCCCATTCTACCATTATATTAATTTGGACATTTGTTCATATGCCAGTTAATTTATATGTGGATTAATTAATATTGGATAAGTAATGGATTATCTAGTAATGGTTAATTGTTAGTTATTTATAAATATGCTTGCTTATGTAAATTCTAGTGATATAACTTGGGAATTGAATTAAAAATAAATGGTAGCTTATTTAAGTACCATAGTAGTCGCTAAACCTCTTTCTGAATTTGAAAAGTTGTGGAGTTAAATTAACTTCCATTTTATAACAATTTGAGGTTAGGTTTTTATTAATCATAAATGATATTTAATTATATTATTAATGTTGTTTAGAGATATTTAATTGTACTATAAATGTTGTTTAAAGATATTTAATTATATTATTAATGATTTTTGAGTTAATTAATTATTTTATTAATGTTGTTTAAGTTAATTAATTATTTTATAATGATGTTTAAATTAATTAATTATTATTTTAATGATGTTTAAGTTAATTAGTTGTTTTATTAATATTGTTTGAAATTAATTAATTTTTTTATAAAAGGATTTTACTTAATAAAAAGATTTATTTAAAGGAGATTTACAAATTTTATTTTGTAAAGGAGTTTTATAGGATATATTCTTCAAGAGAAACTTATAAATTGTGTTTTATAAATAAAGAGAGATTTATAAATAAGTGAATGGATTTATAGGTTATATTTTAAAGATAACAAAGATTTATGTTAAATATATAAGATTTATAAAAATGAGTTTTAGATTTATAAAAGGATTTTCATAAAGTATTTATAAAAGATTTCTATAAAGGAGTTTATAAAGGAAGAAATAGAAAGGAGTTTTAAAATTATTTTAGAGTTTTATAAAAAGATTTGTAAATATGAAATGGGTTTAAAAAAAGAGGATTTGATAAAAGGAATGAGGTTTGATTTTGATGGTATGGAAACACTCTTTTCATACTTAACACCGAAGGATAGGTGGTTTAGTTTATAGTAAGAAATGTTATATGTGAGTTTGGAAAAGAGGAAATCTTCCATAAGCTTTTGTTAATATACTTATACCATTGAGATAAGTAGATATAGATATATTTTCTAAGTATTGAAAGTATAATGGGCTATGAATATACTTATACCAGTGAGATAAGTATATGATTGTTTTTCCAAGTTTTGAAAGGAATATAAGGGGTTTGTGAATAGATATCTTTTGTGAAGGTATTTTGAATCAAATAATTTAAAGGACATTTAATTAGTGAAAGAGTAATTAATAGAGGCTTAGTGGATCCCACGTGGAGTTAAATCTATGTTTGATTGTTGGTTATTTGATAGTTAAATAACCTACTATCAAATCGTGGCCAAGAATATAACACTGGAAATATCTAAGAGAAATATAGAAGTTATATGGCATAGTCATCTTCGATGATGTTATACTGTGTGTATAAATCTCATTTTGTTCTCCTAGGACAAATGATAAGGAAATCCGTCCGGTTAAACGGTTAGAAGGTAGTCTTCGCTCTTATGTATTGTTTGATTATTTCCAAAAGAACTGGAGTTGAGTTTATTGGAACTATCGATTTCATTTTGGAGCAACCGGTAAGCAGGGGAGTGTACTTATATGATATGACTCGAAACCGTAACCACTCCAAAACCATATGCACGTTCTACGCTTTGGAAGAGGGCCGAGACTGGTTGGAGATAATGGAATCAAGTTATTTAATGTGCAAGGGCTACTTGCTACTAATCCTAAGGTGATTCCAAAATGAATGCAGTAGAAGTAGTGCCTTCGATTTGTTCATATCTGAACAAACTATATGGATGAATGTTGGCATTGCATTATTGCCCGGAGGGCAGTGTTAGCATTCCAAGTGGCAATGCCAGAAGGAAGAGGTAAAAGCTTAACATTACAAGCCTCACAACCTAATAATGGCTAAAAAGGGGATGCCCATAGAGTTATGTGGTATGCTACCGTTAGGAGCACATTCCTCGATCTTGATTCGATTTTATGGATTTTACACATAGGCCGACCATGCGGCAATGTTCGCAACCCGGTGCCCAAAAGGTGATGTAATCCGGCTTATCATTTTAAAGAGGTAGGTCGGCTCTGTATTCGCAGAGGTGGAAGATGTTCTTGTTGACCTCAGGTACATTTGATATAGAGATGTACTGTACGGAAGGTAGTCCCTTACCTTGCCATGTTGGAAATCCAATCTCTAAAACGTGCTTTTACGGACTTGGTTGTGCCTAGCTATGTTGGAATGTGAGATGCAAGCATTCCAGCTACTTTATATAATTACTTTCAAACCCTAGATATTATTATAATACCACAAGATTCCTATAAAATGTTTTGGTGATCATAAGGTAAAAGCATGTCCGTGTTTATGTGCGGTGCTGTCATACGAGATACCTTTATTTTTGAAAGGTTATATAATATAAAAAATCCATTTGATTGTGTTTCTCACGCTGGTTTTCCTAGACTGATCCGAGTATTATTTTTCTTAAAATGCTCGGGTCAGCCCGAGCATACTTTCCAGATTTAGCTGGGCACATTGTAGCTTCAAGAGACGAGCTGGATTCTCCAAGATGTACTCACGTATCTTTATTTTTGTTGCATTAGTTATGTTGCATTTATCAACATTTGTGAGGACAAGCTATTAAACTGTCCAGGCTGATGTTAGGTTAGTATTACTCTAATTTTGATATGTATAGAAATCATTCCTTTTGTAAAGATCATTGTTATATTATAGATTACTCATCACGATGTGAGATTCTATTCTATCTTTTCTTTTTTTCAACCCAACAATCTTTCTTTCCGGCACCCGGATGCTCAAAACGAGAATGTTATGGATGTATTAATGTAGACTTCTGAGAACCGAAAAGGCGGGTCGTTAAAGGAATAGTAAGCCACGTTAATAAATTAACTTCATTAATTTTAGTTGTTGAAATTAACATCGTAAATTTCAATTATTGAAATTAGCACAACTGGTTCATTATTCAACGAGATTAAATTAATACAGATTTTACATGCAAAATTATCACTTGATATGATTTTGAGTTTTGGTACATATATGTTGAAATAGAACATCTAAATAATGATTAATAATTTATTGTTTGTGCTAAATAACCAAAGTGTCTCAAAGTTAGTGTAACGAACTGCCTTTTTCAACCTTCGGATTTAATGCCTGAATCGTCATTCAGATCTCGAAACCAAAAATGATATTTCGTTAAGTGATGATAATAAGAGAAGTAGAGTCTGACTATAAACTTTACAAACACACTGCGGAAGGAAACAACATATATTATAATGCACCTTAATTCAACATAGATCCAATTAAATAGTTATATCTATACAATAGATCCTAATCTACAACATATAGAAATATACTAGTCATAAGTTATATTTGCAATTTATGAAATATTTACAATACGAGATCTTCATAACCATGTCATCCACATCACTAGGATCCATTAACTTAGCGGTGTGGATAAAAATGAAAATAGGAGTGGGTAAGACATACGTCTGAGCGAGTGAAACAAGTCTATTTCATATATTCCATAAAAAAAGACTGGTAAAACATCGTTAGTGCCTCCTGACCCATAACCGCTTATCTTAACTTGCTATTTGACCCGTAGGAGTAATATCATCACTATACCTAGGTTGATTACTCGATTAACATCATACCTCGTCTTATCTTATGATATACACATCTATATGACTCATCCAGTAGAGTCTACCTAATCACCATTTATTAAAGAACACTAATTTCCTAGAATGACTAATACAATATTACAAAGGGAACAATCATTTCCCCAAAACAACAGTTTCCTGAATCACTATTACTAATACCAAGGGAACATCTGTTTCTCTAGAACAGCTATTTCCTCTTTATACACTGAGCGAACAAATATTTCCTTTTTATACACTGATTGTTCCATTGCCGGTCGATTGGCCACCATACTAATAGTGGTAAGTACATTGATGCACCAGTCGGAGGCTAGTTTGGCCCTTTTGTGCATCATTCTTCCTTTGTCCGGTCGTTATGTTATCTTATTTTCATTTTGAGCTTCACTGTTTGGTCTTATTTCTTTTAATTCTCGATTTCTACTCGATCCTAACAAATTATATAATCATATGACTAATATTTTCATGTATAATTCATCAAATTCAATATAAAGTTGGATTATCTTAGTTTTAACTAAATTTAAACTAAATGTTAATATAATTTACCCATAATCATCCAAATATCATTCAACTATGTTTAAATTTCGTTATTTAACTCTAATCGGATCTTTAACCACCTTTAATTCTCTAATTGTATTATATAATCATTAATAGGGTCCACTTACCTAAGTTTACGACTAAATCCCAAAGACCTTAGCTGTCCATACTATTGTGTGCACTGACTTCAAAATTTTGCCCCCAAACTTGTATCAGGGCTTATTGCTCGTTGTTCTTTTTGTTCCGTCTCTAGTTTGCTAAATTCCTTGAAACTTAAGTGAGATATAGCAAGTTGAAGAATTGTAAAAGAAGTGGGAAGAGTGAAATAGTGAAGACAAAATATAATTTAAAAAGAATGTAAAGTTACCATTCCAGACCTATTTATAATTGGAGGGAAGCATCTCCTAAAAAATCAAATTCAAATATCTTATTTTAACCTAAAACTCATTTAGAAATCCGAAATTATTTCTGCAGTATCTCCTTCATACAAACTCTGAATCGAATAAATAAATATACGACGAGAATGAGAAAAATGAGCCGGTAGCAATGGCTCAAGTCCCGTCACCAAATTTCAAAGTTAGTGTTATCCCACCTTTTGGCAAGGCCGTGACACCAAGGACTTAACCAGAAACCGAGGACATTTCACCCCGAAGATCGGTTATATGCAGGCTCACTATGAATATCGATGAAATTTGTCCGAGTTCGGATCAAGCTACAATCAACATGACACGACATGCAAAGCTATGGAAGCTAACGTTCAAAATTTCAAGTCAATTCGAGTCCGTATGCTCAAGATATGATCGATGCAAGCCAAGGAAGTTGGTTCGTTCGAATCCATCATTGCGCTCTCTTTGCATCGATTCCGCTTTCATCCATTTGGAACCACGCTCTTCGTATCCATCAACTGAAAGGCCTTGTTCGCATCCATCAAGCTTCGTCTGTTCATATCTGTCAGTTACATGTTGTTTGTATCCATCAAGTACACTCAACTTCGTATCCATTAATTGGAGTTGATTCGTATCGATCCCGATTACACAGCTCGTATCGATCGATCAACGATCGATACGAGTAAAACATCAAACGAACGATACTAAAATGAAACTCAGCTATCGATACGAAATGGCCCCAGCTATCGATATGAAGTGACCTATGAGGATCGATACGAACAGAGCAAAAACATCGGTACGAATAGAAAACATAGCTGATCGATACGAACAAGGCCGAAATGCATCGATACGAACGAGGCATAAAACATTGGAAAGACTCGGTCAATTCGGCGTCGAAAGTGGATCGATCCAGAAATCAAGCGCCACGTCAACTTGTGAGCACGTGCCCAAAAAGCGATACGAACAGATCGATGCAAACGGCATCGATACGAAGAAAATAGCCTTTGATAAATTCGAATTTGCATCGATCATAACTCACCATCTACAAGTCCAAATGCTACCAAATTTTCACAGGAGCTTGCGTACATCCTCAAGAATGTTCAACATCGATCTCGACTCGATTGGACCAAATTACGATCGATACAAAATTCATTCGTATCGATCACAGATCGAGTGCACACCGCATGGGATCGATTACGTGGGCCCACCCACGTGCCAGAAAAGGTCTCCCGAGATCTGAGCAGGATATTTGCAACCTACGCCTATAAATAGCAGCCCAGAACCTACAGAAAAGGGATCTTTTGGCTCTTTGACATCCATAATCTGCCGAAACCATTGCTGCACTCAAAATTCACTATTGTACTCGAAATTTACTGTTGTAATCCGTTGTAACCAGCACGCAAAAGTTAATAAAAATCAATCATTTCATAGTGGACGTTGGCAACACGCCGAACCACTCTAAATCTCTGCGTTCTTTTGTTGTTTTTCTGATTATTGTTTGGAGTGTTTGTTAGATAATCCTCTTTTTACATTTACTTTCTTCATTTGATCTCTTCAAACACTTTTGAAGAGTGTTGTGCCCAATTTTGGTACAAACACTTTGGTGCTTTCACTAAGAAAACCCAGTTTTTCTCCTGCTCGTTGTATCTACTATCGATATCAGATTGCTTAAATCTAAGAAGAAGATCCAGATTCAGGTTAAAATTTCTTCCATCCTATTCAGATTTTCATCAAGTCTAGGAAAGAGCTTTACTATCCATCATGGTTAACACAAGGACTACCTCAACTGCCGCAGATCCAGAAGGACGGGATAGACAGAACCCCGTGTAGCCACCTCCAGCCGTCCAGAATGCTGCCGGACCATTAGATCCGCAAGGCCCTGTCCCTAGGGAAGAATTCCAAATGCTAATGCAAGAACTGACTCAGAGCCGCCAACAGCTCCGTGCTAATGCGGAATTGACCAACCAACTGAACCGTCAGCGACGAAGGAGATCCAGGAGGGATCATGCTTCATATTCGTCCACCGAGAGTTCAGCCTCTTCTGATTACCATCATAGATCCACGCGCCCACGACTGGACGGAAGTTACACACAGGCCACTGGGCATCAGCATACATTGAATCTTGGGCAACCGAGAGTTGGCCCGTCAACCAGCCATCAGACTGGACCCTCCTCCCGAGGAGGTGCTGCCCCATACCATATTACTGACAACCGCACTACCATTGCTACCGATTTGGGAGTTGACGCTCGGAACCGAATGGATCCGACCCACCACCAATGCAACCATACTCCTGAGCCTTATGTCCCCAAAGACATAAAACCAAGGTGGCGAGACATGGACCGTCGACAGCGACCGGCCCCTCCTCGCATTTTGGAACCCGACCATACCTTGGCCCAACATGCTCAAAATGTCCAGATGCCCGACATTCCAACGATGATCCGTCAAATGATCTATGAGAGTCAGGGTCTTAGCAATGACAACTGGGGAATCTCCCAGAGTCATACCCCTTTTACTGATAAGATACTCTATGCTGAACCACCTCGGCGATTCAGGATGCCGACTTTACCTGTTTATGAAGGGAGCTCTGATCCTAATCAACATATCCTGAAGTATGAATGGTTGATGAAATAGCGCGAGCTGGTGATGCAGTTAAGTGCCGAAGCTTCCCGATCTCTCTAGGGGGCATAGCAACTATATGGTTTACCCATTAACCAGCTCGATCTATCTCTTGTTTTGACCAGTTGGCAACAAAGTTTATTGAGTAGTTTCGCATGCATGTCGCAAGACCGAAAGAAGTTAATACACTATCTAGTGTCACTCAAGCTCCTGGAGAGACAATCAGACGTTATTTGGAGAGATTTCATGCTGCACACGCTGAGATCACCAACCCTAATGATAACTCCATTCTAATGGCGTTGACTAAGGGGATTGATGCCGATTCTGAGTTCAGTAACTGGTTGGCCGGAAAGCATCCTGCGTCATTGGACCGTTTCTATTCCAAGGCAACCCAATTCTTGATAAGGGAGGATGCGAAACTGTCTAGGAAAAAGGATGATACAGGGCCTAGTATGGAAGGAATTCAGAGTAATGTTGCTATTAAACAATCCAGAGAGAGCTCCGGGAAAGTGCAATTGAACATTCAGAATAAACAAAATCAGCAGAAAGGTAATGGTAATCAAAATAGGAAATGTGATCAGAATCGTGGTCCACGACGTAGGGCTCCTATGTTTGATAATTATACTCCTTTGAATACGTCGCTGGAAAATGTGTATTTATGGACCTACAATCCAATTCAGTATAAGAAACCTGCTCTGGAACAGTCATCAGAGAAACAGATTCAAATAGGGAAGTTTTTCAGATTCCATGAAAGCTACGACCATAACATGAATGAGTGCCGTCACCTGTAGGATCTCATCGAAAAGTTGATAAGAGAGAGAAAGTTGTAGCAGTTTGTACGGGCGCCGCAGTCTGGAGGTGCAGGCCCATCAAATCAGAATCATGTACCGAACCAGGCAAGACAGGAGGAACCCGCACGTACTGGCGGGAGGTTAGTGATAAATACTGTTAGTGGTGGTCCTCATCCAGCAGACCGAAGCTGGAAGGAAATGGAGTCGTATGCCAGTTCTATTAGGCCTGCGAGCTTCGAGTGTTGTATTAATTTGGAAGATGGGGCTCCGGCCAAGCAACAAAAGATGATGACTGACGACATCGTCTTCCGAGACAGAGATGCTGATATGATCGAAGCCCCAACCATCGATACACTTGTCATATCAGCTCAAGTAGATCCTGCTTGGATGAAGAGGATCTTGGTAGACATTGGAAGTCCTGTAAATATATTTTTCAAGCGAGCCTATGACCAGATGAAAATGGAGACTAAAGATTTGAAACCTTGTCAGTACCGTATACATGGTTTCATTGGGAGCGCGACTATACCCGCTGGAGTGGTGGAATTGCCAGTGGAGTTAGGAATTGGAGAACGCCGGAGAGTCCGGATGTTACAATTTATGATGTTGGATATAGACTCGCCATATAATGCTTTCTTGGGCCGACCGGCCCTAGCTGAGTTCAGGGCTGCGATTGCCCCATGGTGTCTGACTTTGAAGTTCCCCACCGATCATGGGGTTGGAGTCGTTCAAGGAGATCAGGCTGCTGGACGAGCCTGTTATGTTGCTGAGCTGCGAGATCCGCAGCGAAGAGAAAAAGGAAAGGGCGTAGAGGAATCTCTCTGCGTCCGCTTTGTTGAAAATTGACAATTGACGCCTGGGCCTATGCCTGGGCACTCCAACCAATTCCAAAGAGATCTTGACCCGAGAGATACCGAAAGTGAAGATGAAAGTAAAGACAATCAAGCTTCTCCGGCCGAACTGACGATCGATGTCCCAATCGATGATAGCGATGATTCTAGAATGATAAAGATTGGATCTCAGCTAAGCCAACAAATGCAATAGGAATTGGTTGAATTTCTCTGGGCAAACCTTGAAATGTTTGCCTGGACGCATTCTGACATGTGTGGGATCTCGCCGGATATTACGAGCCACGCATTGAACATTGACCCGTGGCACGTCCCGGTCAAATAAAAAAGGCGTGGTACGGATCCAGAGATATCTGCCGCCCTTAAGGAAGAGGTAGACAAGTTTAAATCGAATCGATTTATTCGAGATGCATTATATCTGGAATGGGTGTCAAATCTTGTACTAGTCCGAAAGCCAAATGGGAAGTGGAGAACATGCACCGATTACTCCGATCTGAATAAAGCTTGCCCTAAAGACAGTTTTACACTTCCTCGAATCGACCAGCTCGTAGATTCAACGGCTGGACATGAAATCCTTTCCTTCATGGATGCGTATTCTGGCTACAATCAAACACCCATGCACTTGCCCGACTAGGAGCATACCAGCTTCGTAACCAATATGGGGTTTTACTGCTACAAAGTTATGCCTTTTGGACTCAAGAACGCTGGGGCAACTTATCAATGGTTAGTTAATCGGATGTTCGCTAACCAGATTGGAAAAACCATGGAGGTATACGTGGACGACATGCTAGTCAAGTCATGATTTTCCACTGATCATATCAAAGACCTGGAGTTAATTTTTAATATCCTTCGAGAATACAGAATGAAGCTCAATACATTGAAATGTCACTTTGGAGTCACCTCAGGCAAATTCCTTGGGTTTATCGTTTACGCTCGTGGAATTGAAGCCAATCCCGAAAAGATCTGGGCGATTAGAAACCTTGAAACTCTAAGAACTATAAAGCAAATCCATAGCCTCAACGGGAAAGTAGCAGCACTGAGCAGGTTCATTTCAAAATCTACTGACAAATGCATTCCCTTCTTCGATTTGATCCGAAAAGGGAAACGAAACTTTGAATGGAATACGGAATGTGAGGGCATATTCCGAGCACTAATTCCACACCTCTCTACACCGCCAATTTTGTCAAAGCCTATTGATCACGAGAAATTATACGTTTACTAAGCGGTATCAGAAAACGCAATCAGTGCTGCCCTAATTCGGGAGGAAGACCGAATACAAAAGTCGGTCTACTATATTAGCAAACGACTAACCGGAGCTGAGAAATTATCCGAAGCTATAGAAGTTGGCTTATTGTCTTGTTATTGCCTCAAGGAAGCTCCGTCCGTATTTGCAGGCTCATCCTATCATCGTTTACACCGACCAACCGTTACGACAGGTCCTTACGCGGCCTGAGACGTCTGGTAGGTTACTCAAATGGAATATCGAGTTAAGTCAGTTTGACATTACTTACACTCCAAGGCGAGCCATTCAAGGACAAGTGCTAGCAGATTTCATAGTTGAATTTACCATCCCAAAGGACTTACCCAAATCTAGTGAATCTCCCAAGTATATCTGGAAGCTGCATACCGATGGCACATCAAATGACCGTTGCTCAGGTGCAAGAGTTGTACTTGAAACTCCTGAAGGTCGATCTATATGCTATGCTTTAAAGTTTGATTTTTGCACGACCAACAACGAGGCCGAGTATGAAGCCTTACTTGCTGGATTGAGACTTGCGAGAGATTTGAAAATCATCGCTGTGGAGATTTATTGTGATTCGCAATTGGTCGTGTGTCAAGTTCGGGGGGAATACCAGGCCAAGGACCGAAGACTATCTGCTTACCTTGCTCAGGTTCAAGAAATATTAAATCAAATCGATTATTATGCCATCTACTGCATACCCCGATAGCGCAATCAAAAATCCGATTCATTAGCAAAGTTAGCCAGCACACGTGAGGCACAACAAATGGGACTCGTTCCCGTAGAGACATTAGCTTCCCCGAGGATCGATCGAATGGAGACAGATTGGATATTTGAGGTTGATCGCGATAAGGAGTCATGGATGACTCCGTTCAGAGATTATCTTGACCACGGGATCCTGCCAAAGCGCAGGAGTGAAAAGAGATAGGTTCTTCGAAAAGCTTCACGATTCACTATTTAGAATGGAGTTATGTATAGAAGAGGATACTCTGTCCCTTTACTCCAATGTATCACTCATGATGAAGTCAAACGCGTATTGCGTGATGTGCACGAAGGAGAATGTGGCGATCACACCAGGGGCAAGCCCTTGCCAAGAAAGTGCTCCGATATGGATACTATAAGCCGACCGTAAATCATGATGCCTCGGACTACGCTAGAAAATGTGACAAATGCCAGAAGCACGCTCGGATTCCTATAGCCCCACCTACTGAAATAACTCAAATGATCAGTCTATAGCCATTTTTTGTATGGGGGCATCGACATTATTGGCTCTCTACCTCTAGCCAATGGTGGTGCGAAGTACATCATCGTAGCAGTTGATTACTTTACTAAGTGGGCAGAAGCTGAACCCCTTGCTACAATCACAACAAAGAAGGTGATCAACTTTGTAGTGCGCAACATCATCTGCCGATTTGGTCTCCCACATACTATCATCACTGATAACTGGACCCAATTCGACAGTGTTGAATTTAAGGATTTCTGTCAACGATTCCACATTCAGAAGAAATTCTCTGCAGTCGCTCACCTTCAAGTGAATGGACAAGTCGAAGCTATTAACAAAGTTATAAAGTCTATTCTGAAGAAACGACTGGAAAAGGCCGGGGGCAAATGGGTCGATGAACTTCCTATGGCTTTATGGGCTTACCGAACAACCCACAAGTCCGCGACTAGCCACACTCTGTTTTCTCTTTCTTATGGTTCAGAAGCTGTTAATCCAGCCGAACTAGAAGTGCCTTCTCATCGTGTGACATACTATGATCCGAAGACAAATGCTATATTACTTGCCGAATCTCTGGATTTATTGGATGAGAAGCGTGAAGAGGCTGATTTGAGGGCAGCCGCATACCAAAGTCGAGTCGCCCGACTATACAATGCCAAGGTCCAACCCCGAACCGTTGAACTCGGCGATCTTGTCCTTAAGAAAATTTACCCGATACCTTCGCATATGAAGCCAACTTGGGAAGGGCCGTATGTTATTGAATGAAAGCTCGGAGAAGGTACATTCAAATTATCGACCGTTGACGGTCTCACTCTTCCGAGAGCCTGGAATAGCAAAAGTCTTCATCGCTACTACACATAACAGGCTCTGTTTATTTATTCAGTCTATTTTTCATTTGCAATTTGTTTCTGCATTTCGAAATTTGAATTTGTAATAAGGCAACTGATTTTGCCGTATTTTCTTATTTCAGCAATAAAATGAAATCTCTTCGAGCTAGAGCTTTGATTTATTGAATGCGTCATACAACTATCACTATGCACGGAGAGCTAAATTTCACCCGACGGTGGAATTTATTCAAATAGGGAGTGACTGTGATACGACCGGTTACTCGCTAAGTGAAAGCCGAGCTCAGGGGCAAGTCATCACACTGAAGTCAAAAAAGGATTGATACACGATAATCCTTCAACCAACTCCAAATTCCCAGAGTGTGAACTGGAGTATAAACTTACAAATACGGCTTCGAAGAGGGTGGATCCATCCACCTAACGACTTCACCCGTATCTTGACCAAGTTTGAGGAGGATGGATCCGTCCATCTTACGACCTCGCTTGATAACTCGGGGTGGATGTGAGCCGACCATCCACGATACTGATAGATTCGTCGTTCTCGGAGTGCGAACGGAATCCTAAAGCCTGAACAGATTGACTGACCATCTTTCGGCCAACTCCAAGTTCCCAGAGCGCGAACTAGAGTATAAACATCAACTAACTCCGGATTCCTAGAGTGCGAACCGGAGTGTCAGTATAAACACCAACTCCAAATTCCCAGAGTGCGAATTGGAGTATAAGCGTTAACTCTACATCCACGGAGAGTGGATTGGAGTTTAAACACAAACCAGATTGGAATCGATCGTCCATAAAACAATTCCGAGTCCCCGGAGCGTGGTCAGAGTGTAAATGCAAACCGGGTGTGACTGACCACCCATGGAAATGACTTAAGTCCCTGGAGCATGGACGTATCCTTAAAACTTAAGCAGGCGTGATCGACCATTGACGTACGAATGCAAATCCCTGGAGTTTGGATGCAATCGTTGATAAATGGGCGAGTGCGATTCGACCACTCGAATTTCTTGGTTTCAGCATCAATTCGACGACGTTAAGCTCCATGTGTTCAAGGCAAAGCACGATTGCCATCTGATCTTTACAATTCGTCCCTGAAACTGGGGGCAGAACTTAAGTGCTAATCACTGACTGAGACAGTGCAGCATCGGAGTCCGGCTTAACGCTCGGTCATAACTCATAGTCGTGGTTTCAGGACTTAACAAATAAACTCGAAATTAATCCAAAGGTTGAAACTCAACAAGTGTACTGGACTGGATTTCAAATGCTGAAACACTTATGCAAATAAACGAAAATTGAGTTGAAGACAAAATGGAATTTCATTTCAACTATTTGTGGAAGAAAATTAAGTACAAGTTTATCCCAAAAATCCTACTAGCAGGAACCGAACTCGCATCTGTACACGGCCAACAAAAGCTAAAGAAATTCCTATCTACTC
This sequence comes from Allium fistulosum, assembly GCA_030737815.1. Lineage (NCBI taxonomy): Eukaryota > Viridiplantae > Streptophyta > Magnoliopsida > Asparagales > Amaryllidaceae > Allium > Allium fistulosum. The sequence goes on from CM060901.1 coordinate 1,252,798,226, forward strand.
AAAAGTAAGTCGAAAAGATGTATCTACTCTTTTTTCTTTTTTGGTTTCCTCTTCGGTGTGGACCCGCTGGAGCTCTCACTTGGTTTTCTCTTTGAGCCCTTGCCTTTCGGCGGCCGATCTCCAATCAGGGGCATTATATCAATTTCCTCCTCCGAACTCAGATGTATTGGAACGCTTCCTGAAGGCAGAGTCGGAGGAACATGATCTACAGTAGGGGCGAGATAGGCACATTTGTCTCAACGACTGTTCCTCCCGGGGATATCATTCGTAGCAGGGCTGGACCGGGGCCATTCCACCTCCGAAGCTGCTGGTCCGGGCCGCTGCTTCCATTTCAGTTGTAATCTCAGCTATAATTTCCTCCTCGTGGAGCATTTGGGCCTAGTCAGGAATATCAGTGGATGGGACTGAGGAGCTAGTCGCCGGTGCTACTCCACCCAAAACAAATGGTAAATCAGCAAAGGGGTCGCTGTGATGACCGAGGAGTTCCTCCAATCTCTTCATCAAAAGTTAGTGTGCTCCCTTGTGCACCGTCCGTTGGGGCGGTAGCCGTTGTTGTGGTTGCCTCAGTTATGATGGCCTCCTGCGCTTGATGTTGTTCTTGAGTTGCAGGAGGCACGACTGGTGTAGCTTCAATCATTGGATAAAAGCAAAAGAAGAGCTGGTAATAATCACTTCATGTACGCTTCCGGTTTTGGGACAAACCTACAAATGTTCAGAGTACCTTCCTCAGTTTGACTCATGAGCGGATGAACGGCCTCGGAGATTTGCTCGCTAGCTTGAGATAACTACGGCTGGTCCGGGTTATAAGCAGGAACGGATTGAGAATCAACCGCGGAAGTCGGTCCAAGCCGAGGCGACACAAAAGTTTCAGGACTTGTATCGACACCAGAGCCTTCTCCGACCTTCGAATGCTGAGCGCCAAGCTTCTCCTTTTCATATGAAATCATGGCATCGTGGAGAACTTTCCATTCATCTTCGCTCAACACCCGGTTCTCAAGCTCGAACTCGTCAATTGATTCAGCTCGGTGGGCAGCTTTTTCATCTCCTACTAATCGGCCCCAAGCATTAAACAGATATGTTGGATAGTTATCAAGCCAAGCCAGGTTCCTGTGCTTCAAAACATTGGCATTATAAGTAACAAGAAGATCTTCGATATCTACCTCTAGCCTGGCTTCATCCATTTTAACTTCCTCCTCAACCTTAGCCTCGGCCTCCCGAACTTTAAGTACGGCCGCATCCTTCTCTTCCCGAAGCACCACCGCTTGTTCGCACACCTCCTGGGCTACTTTATTTGCATCATCCTTCTCCCTGATTATTTCAGAAAATTTGGCTTTAAGGTCGTTGAGTTCTTTCAGAGCAGCATCCCTTTCAGCGGTAACTGTGGTGTTTCGGTGGCCCATCGCCTCCACCAAAGCGAAATGCGTTTGTCGCATTCTCTCCATAGATTGGGTTGCCTCATCAGCTTTTTGGGTGGCCTCCATCTCAGATTTTTGGGATGATTCGGCTTCATCATTGAGCACTTGGATAATGCGGTCTTTCTGAGCGAGTTCAGTTTCCAGTTTCTCAATTGCCTTTGCCCGCTTGAAGGCCACTGCCGACGCCTTATCCACGGCTTTCATCCACTCCTTGTATTGGGTATAAATATCGTGAATATAGTCATGCATTGTTTGTTCAGCCTCAGATGGAATTTTCTTTAAGTGAGGAGGGAAGATAAAGCCGTCGAAGAAAATGTTCGGGAAATCTTTTCTTAATTGGGCAATTCTGATAGCCCCTTCCCCAGAAGGTTCAGTGATGGCTTGTTCAGCAATAGCGGGAGGTTCGGCCTCAGTCCTACGACGCTGAGACTCGGACCTTGGAGCATGAGAAGATGGTTTTTGGCATGGAGGCTCCAGGGGATGTGAGTTGTGAATATAAGGTTGTGTAGGGAGCCGGGGAGGTGGAGAACGCGATCGGGATCGATATCTTTGTTTTCTGTCTCTTTCTCTATCCCTCTCGTAACGCTCTTGGCTGGAATAACCGCGATCGCGGTTTCTATCATCCTCCCTCCGACGGAACTCATAATACGAACTCGATGATTGGCACGCTGAATGGAGACTGCCGAGCAAAGAATCTCGTCTATTCATCGTATCTGTAAAGTAAAAGAAGGACGGAGTTAGTGAATTCTTGAAGCAGGCAACTTAAGGCTGGAACCGTGTAGTGCCGTGAAGTGAATATGTGTGTGTAACCCACCGACCAACCGGTAATGTCGGCCGCATTGATGGGTAGAGACTCGCTTAAATCTAGAGCACTTTGAAGCCCCTCTAATCCGGTGTCGTGTTGAAGTGACGCATAGTCCGAAATTGGAATATCAGCAAGTCCTTCAAAAGGGTTCTCTACTTGCAAGGGAGGAGCCTTCGAAATTCTAACGCCGGAGGCTGGCAGGGACACAACTACAGATTTCCATCTCGAAGATTTATGACGCTTGTGTGCAACTGCCTTGCCTTTACTCCTTCCTTCTGAACCCTGAAAACTGTCAGAAGGCCCGGCCACGGGTTCATCGTTCATAGGCGTGTGTTCTTCATCACCCTCCTCAGCAATTATGACCCCGAGCGCTTTGCGCTTTACCCGCTTCGTTGGGGCTGCCCTAAGCACTCCTTCAAGTCTTATGCTTTGTTTTCATTCAATCAGCCCAACGATCCTCAAGTTTCTGTCTATTAGCACCGAGTCAAAATTTATCATTTCACTCGGCATTTCTTGGAGAATTCGCACTATTTCTTTGAAGTGATCTCCTTCGGGTCGCAGAATTGCAGCTGTAAAGAAAATACGATATTAGTTTCAACATCAACTACGGCTGTCTCGTTAACTACTGGAATAAGTGCAGCACTTACGTCTGGCTAACCATCGGCTTGCAAACCCTAGGGGGCATCGAACATAGAACCACTCAGTTTTGAAGTAGCATAATCTGATCAAGGTACCAGTCACAACTTGGCAGTTCCTGACTGCCTCCAAGAATTTGAAAGAAGGGCCATCTCCCCGACTCTTAAAGTTACAAAGGTATCTGATTTCGATCGGAGTCGGGGGTCGGAAAAGATGCTCCATGAATACAATGAATAGACTGTTCAGCAGCGCATATCCATTGGGATGTAATTGTGAGGGGGCAATTCCAAAGAAAGCCGGCACTTCTCTAATATATCGATTGAATGGAGGAAGCGTCCCGGCTGTACATGAATGCCTGTTGAAAGCAGTAAACGCTTCCGGGGGAGCGTGCGGTCTGTCATTCGATCCCGGTAATAAGACGTCATCCAACGACAGACCATGTCGTATGCATATCCATCCCAGCATATCTTCGGAGACGTTGGACGGCGCAGATACTTGTGGGTTCCTGATGAACCTGGCACCTGGCAGCTCGTCTGGAGCTGGATCTATAATTTCGGCCGCGATGACCGGTATCTCTATGACTAAGGGATATGAACTCTGAGGCTCTTGCTATTGTGAGCTTGTAGACTCCATAACTAATCAACTTATTAAAAACCATCATTAGATGATAAAAAGCCTGTGTGTTTCCCAGTGTGAAGTGCGTGAATGTGTTGTACAGTGCTGTGAGTTACTTAAGAAGATTCTATAGAGATTAACAAGGTGTTCGAACGACAAGACTTCAAAATCGAACCTGAGTGACCGTCATCACTGAGCGTCACAACCGTGCCATCCAGACTTTGAAAACCGATCCAAGTCAAAGATCGTTAAATTTTGTCAAGTTATAGTTCCATCGACGAGCTTCGAAAGGCAGTCAGATATGTAGTAAAATAGTTAAGTCAAATTAAGCAAGGCAGAAGCTCGTCGGAGTCAAATGATCGATTGTACACAAGATTTCGTATCCATCAAGGGTGAAACTTGGATCGATCATCAGAGGCCCCATTCGTATCGATCACAAAGGAGGAGACTTCGTACCGATTGCCATAACGCTAGTTCGTATCGATTCCAAGCACTTCATCTCGTATCGATCACGGGCTGCATCTTCATATCGATCGGTAGAACTGAAGCTCCGTATCGATCGCGCAGGTAGGTTTTCGTATCGATCGTTTTGAATCGATGCAAACTCCCCCCATCTCTGATCGATATGAGGCCACTCCTTCCTTCGATACGATGCTCTATCGATTTCCATCAATACAAACTGGAAATGTTTTTGAACGATACGAATTACTCTTCCTCAATCGATTTGAATGGTCCCTTCATGTCCATAATCCCTTCTCCTTCTCCAACAGATTCGATTACCATTTCCTCCCTCAACCATGCTTCGACATAATTCTGGCATCAACATCATCAGGATTGGCCACGAAGTTGGACAAATTGATTTCAAACTCGAGTCTCACCATTCTAAAATGAATTGCTTCAAATAATTACCTAATTCGAGCAGTTAATTCAAAGGATTAAGGGGTTATATGGTTCGAAGTCAAAGGCAGTTTCTTTTTCCCGAGCTTATGATCGATACGAAAGCAAAGTGTTGGGATGGAAGCAAGTGAAAATTTTCTAAGTACAGAACGTATTTATATGGGTACAAAAATAAGAAGGAAACGATTCGTCTCCCAGTTGTTTTGACCGGTTAAAACAGGTTTCTCCTCCAATCGATACGAAGAGAGCTATTCGTATCCATGGACCACCTAGTTGAGGCAACGCCTATTCACAACCATCCAGCTATCGGTACAAAGAACGGACATTGCTATGAAGATTGATCAATCTGCTCGCGTCCATCAAACATCTATCGATGGGGAATGGCAAGTTCGTGTCCGTCACTTTGAAGACCATATGAATTCGAATCTATCGATGTGAAGAAACTTCGTGAAACCGGCTAATTTCAAATCGATAACCATCGATACGAAAGTCACTGCAAAATAATATCTAGACCATTCAACTCCATCGATACGAAATGCCTATTTCGTATCCATCAACTTGAAGACCCAAGGCTATGTATCCATCGATATAATGCATCTCCAAGGGCTATCCATTTCGTATCGATGACCATCGATACGAAGCATGCATTCTAATTTCTCGGATCGATTCAGGAGAGGGTCGACACAAAAAGATGGATCAAAGTAACCATCATCGTTGCTACAACTTGAATTTCACATCGATTCAAGAGAGGATCGATACAAAATTCAATCTAAAAAAATTGATAAAACTAACAATGACCCGTGAACGTACGAATGTTAACGGGAGTCGGGCTAACGTACATTCATGTACAACGGACTAACATCCAATTTTTAGAATTCACAGGAATTGAATACTCGTCTGATGATGATTACAACAACAGATCACTATCCTACAGCACTCGGTTACAACAATACATGGTACAATAATTGGCAATCAGCAATTCATGATTTATGTTTCTGTGGATCAATCAAAGGTCACAACTTTCGACAAAAAGACGACAACCATAGAGACAAGTCAAATGGAAATGTTCAGAATGAAGATCGCAACTTTTCAAAGCACGTCATGTTCTCACAAGACGTACTTTGGGGGGCAAAATGTTATCCCGCCTTTTGGCAATGCCGTGACACCAAGACTTAATTAGAAACCGAGGACATTTCATCCCGAAGATCGGTTATATGCAGGCTCACTATAAATATCGACGAATTTTGTCCGAGTCCGGATCAAGCTACAATCAACATGACACGACATGCAAAGCTATGGAAGCAAACGTTCCAAATTTCAAGTCAATCCGAGTCCATATGCTCAAGGTATGATCGATGCAAGCCAAGGAAGTTGGTTCGTTCGAATCCATCATTGCGCTCTCTTCGCATCGATTCCGCTAATTGGAGTTGATTCGTATCGATCCCGATTACACAGCTCGTATCGATCGATCAACGATCGATACGAGTAAAACATCAAACGAATGATACTAAAATGACACTCAGCTATCGATACGAAATGGCCCCAGCTATCGATATGAAGTGACCTATGAGGATCGATACGAACAGAGCAAAAACATCGGTACGAATAGAAAACATAGCTGATCGATACGAACAAGGCCGAAATGCATCGATACGAACGAGGCATAAAACATTGGAAAGACTCGGTCGATTCGGCGTCGAAAGTGGATCGATCCAGAAATCAAGCGCCACGTCAACTTGTGAGCACGTGCCCAAAAAGCGATATGAACAGATCGATGCAAACGGCATCGATACGAAGAAAACAGCCTTTGATAAATTCGAATTTGCATCGATCATAAGTCACCATCTACAAGTCCAAATGCTACCAAATTTTCACAGGAGCTTGCATACATCCTCAAGAATGTTCAAGATCGATCTCGACTCGATTGGACCAAATTACGATCGATACGAAATTCATTCGTATCGATCACAGATCGAGTGCACACCGCATGGGATTGATTGCGTGGGCCCACCCACGTGCCAGAAAAGGTCTCCCGAGATTTGAGCGAGATATTTGCAACCTACGCCTATAAATAGCAGCCCAGAACCTACAGAAAAGGGATCTTTTGGCTCTTTGACGTCCAGACTCTACTGAAACCATTGCTGCACTCAAAAGTCACTGTTGTACTCGAAATTTACTAATGTAATCCGTTGTAACCAGCACACAAAAGTTAATAAAAATCAATCATTTCATAGTGGATGTAGGCAACACGACGAACCACTCTAAATCTTTGTGTTCTTTTGTTGTTTTTCTGATTATTGTTTGGAGTGTTTGTTAGATAATCCTCTTTTTATATTTACTTTCTTCATTTTATCTCTTTAAACACTTCCGAAGAGTGTTGTGCCCAATTTTGGTACAAACAGTTAGGAAAATAACCATTTGCCTTTTAAATATTTTAATTAAATAATTCATCATTTAAAACCCAATATTATTAATTATTAAAAATATCAGGGTATATGATTCTCCCCCCTTAAAAGGAATTTCATTCTCGAAATTTCCAAAGGTAAAAGAATACAATTCGCACTCTCTTTATTTTATATCGCTTATACGTTATTAATAACACATTCTTAGTGGCTATCTAACCTATCCTTTATCCAAAAAAAAATAGCCAGCAACAGAAACTAAGAAAAAAATCATATAAAACCATCCATACATGGCATATACATTCGCAATTAAATTTATTGAAAAGGTGTATGCGTATCAAAATATTCATAGAATGCTTGTGTACTTTATGAAATTCAGCCAATCACATAGCATCAGTTTATGTATACAAATGATATATGAAATTATGTAGATACAAATATCTATTAGTTAGGCCTTCCTATATGAATAAGATGATATGGCATATAAGGCATGTATGCAAGCATCCTAAGGTGAACACGTAAATTCTATATGTATGTACCAAACATTCACATCAGCATAACATATAGTGAATACATACATTGGTAATCATGTTAATTAAAACATTTTAGGATTATAACACATCTATAACATGAAATAAAACAATCACCTATGGCGAATATCTAACTAATACGAAGTAACCAATGCAAAAACACTATGAATCCATAGCAACCATCCAGCCAAACCTAATTACTAACTATATGAACAAATATGCAAATAGAAAAATATTCCAGAAAGGAGTTGAAATGAAAAGATTGGATCTACTCCTTCACTTCCCAAGTACTTCCAATCAAATCGTTCTTCCCAACTTAATCTAATAAACTACAACCGACATAAACCTATTCTGAAATATTAACCTCAAAATTGTTAAGTGTACATGCACATGTACACTTCTGCAGTCTATTCTACCAACTCAAAATAAGATGCAATGATGCACAATGATTGGTCTCCTTAGCATAAACATGCCGTAAATGAAAATGAATCATGTCATACCATTCCTAAATACACATACATAATATTCAAATCACACCAGTAGTGCTTTCCTTGATTCATCTTTTAGGATTCCTAAGGTAAGGCAACTCAAGGTGAATAGTGTCATATTCAAACAAACTAAAACAACATGAATTACTTGATAATATCTTCTTTCACCTAAGAACATCAAAAATGTAGATGCCTAACCTAGTGAAAATAATGTACCCTTCATTAAAATTTCCAATCTAACTTAATTTGTGCCATTACGCTTATGATATCACTTGTCCAAACATCCAACAAGGTTGATACCAAAAGTATCACCTCCTCAACTATATAAACATTTCACCTAAAATTATACGACATTCAAGCAAGAAAGCATCCAACAAGAGAAATCATAATCTAGTCAATAATTCCAAACATAGCAACCAAAATCCTAACTTTAAGTGGAATTCTAACCTATGAAAAATACTAACATAAAATAGTAATAGTGTTGAAAAGATCGACTACATAATAAATCACTAACGTACACTTCATTTGCAATGGAAACTATGCACCTTTAAGTTGCCACTCCAAAAGAGTTTTCCTTTGAATAGATAGTTTCTTTTCAATAAGGGGTATGATATAATCCTCAACTTTAATTTGCACAAAATCTTTTATTTGAATCCTTTATCTATACTAGTTAGAAATACATCTCATTTAATTCTCACTTCCAATCCAATTTGGAATGTCCTTTACAAACAGTGGTCATAACTCTACTCAATCCTTTATTCTCTAAACCATATCTATCCATATGATTCCAATTGCTTTATTTTATCTTTGATAATATAAAGTTATATGATCTTGGTATTCATGTATGTTCGAGCATTTCTACATACTCATCAATCGTATACAATACTTATCCTTATATAATCTTAATACCAAATCTAATCTGGGATATCCTTTATAATCAGAATTCCAAGCTCAACTACTCTTTAAAATCGAAAAATTCAAGCTCACGTGATGTTTTTATATAAACCAACCAATGGTATCTTTTCTCAAAAATCTTTCTAACAACTTACTCTTCTGCCATATCATGGATGAGACAACTCAACTGGGGTGGCATCTCGCTATATGAATCAATCAACATAATACTTAATAATCATAGTAACACCGTACCAAAAACATATTTAGTAACATCGGAAAAAGGGATGCTGTCCTAGCAAAGTGAACATGTTATCTAACTCATGCACATGCAATTCAAACCATAAACTTGCAGTTACAACTATTACTCAAGTATCGAATATGACTAGCCCAAAACATATACTATAAGATGATAATCACTTACTTGGAGAGAAAAATCCATCAAAGCCATATAACGTAAATGGTGTAACGTTTCTTAAAACATCAAGTTGACAACACCCATCTTAAAATCAATCCAAATCGTCTACCATACAAACATGTGTGTTGTAATGTTGCTTGCAACATCGGATCAACAACACCCACTCATAGACCAACTCAAAATATTATCTTTGTAGTGATATATAGCAACAAAGCATCTCAAATACCATTCGCTTCCATCTATGATCATTACTGCAATGATACAAAACAATAGAATATGAGAGCCAACTGTTTCAGTTTATGTACTATGGATCGATCACTAAGTCTGATCACATTGTAGCACTATTGGGCCACGAGGACCTATCCTCAAATAAGCTCTACCCTTTTAAACAAAGATCTCCATTCTCATCTTCAAATATTTTCAATCGAATGGTTAACATGATCCAATCAATTAAATTTCCAATATTACTAGTCCCTCATTTACTAACGAACTTTTTCGGGTCAAACTCTACTTCAAATATTCCAATATTAGGAAATTACCACTTTGGCCAAACCTACTTCATGTAGGTCTTAATACAAACATTTATTATTATATTAATGTCTCCCCTTTATGATGGTTTAACCAAAATTACCCTAAATTTTCTTTACTTAACACAAAATATAACCTCTCTCCTTTACTGCCTCGGCAACTTTCCTATCAAATTTCCAATCATCATTCTCTAATTATATGCCAAAGTGGCATGTCAACGGGTCTTCCAAGTTATTTTTTTGGGAGAGAGGTCAAACTCTCCAATGAAGGTATACACAACTCCTTCGTTAAAGATAGATATCAACTCATTATCATATAAGTATCAGGATCACGATGTACAACAAAATCATGACCAGTTCTTTACTTCGCTTTCACATCATATCACTTTTACCATCCAATATTATCACATAACGAGTCATCCAATCTATTCTGAAATTCAACCCATGTCTCAAAAATCAAAATACATAAGAATTACTAAATTACTCCAGGTCGTAAGAAATCCTTTTCAAATCATGGCATAACATTACTAAATGTCTTATGCACCATGTGAGATTTAAAATAAAACTCCCAGCAATTAAACCTCGTTATTCCCAAAAATAATGATAATAACTCACCTTCCATCACAGTTTGCTTCCAATTATCTTGTGTAGATAGGGGTATACTAGCACTTGGGAGTGCTTCCAATGCACAGGCCGTAACAATCCAATTTTCCCTTTGTAAGCTTGGGCATTCTCTTTTCATGTAGTTCAACTGGTTATAATTATAACACATAATCTAATTAAGGTCAACCCTACCGTCCTTCATTTCATATCCTTTATTTCTTCATCAATTAAATATCCTCCTTTCTTGCTTTCCATGACCATATTCACTTTTTCATTTCCCTTGTTGTTGGTTATCTCCTTCCAAGATTGTTTCTTAGCTATCTTCCTATTAATTGAATTCAATAATGCTGCCTCAACCAGTCTTTCAAACATAGCTCCATATGGTATTTTGTTTAGTGCTAACTCCTTAAGTAGTGAGTCTAATCCTTTTGCAAACTTCATCGCCTTTTTTTTGAGTGTTGACCAATTCTAATGCAAACCTAGCTAACTCATTAAACTGGTACACATGCTTACCTATAATCATCTCACCCTGCTTGAGGTGAACTGATTTCTCCAATAATACTCCTTTCTCCAGTTCAAAGAAGAACTTCATTTCAAACTTTCTCTTCCAATCTACCCATGAAATATTCTCCTCATCATTTTTAATAGTAACAACCACTTACCAATTCATCGCTTCTCATTGGAGATGTCAGGAAGCTAATTGTCTTCTCATAACTTCAATTATCCCCAAAAGGTTAACTACTTTCTCACACATGCTTAGCCAAACTTGCGTTGCTGCATAAGGTTCCGTTCCAACAAAGGATCTACCACCCAAAATAGAGAAGTCCCAATAAAACATTAGGAAATTCACATTAGGTGGTGTTTAGACCTGAGCCACTCCTTGCATTGCAAGTTCTCTATGGTTAAAACTAGATTAGCCTGTCACTTGTCTTTATCAGCAGAACCAAACATGAATGTTCATGCCAGGAATATCCATAGCATCCTCTCTACTGCCATTTGCAATTCTGGTTTCAACCCTAACAGCATTATTTTCCATTATAGCTTCCATCTTGATATTTCCTCTCGGCTCTATGTAAATGTAATTCATTAGCAACTCCTCAATATATAGTAAATTAACTAGAGTATTAAACTGGGTACCCACAAATACCCGACTCGTTTATTTTATATCATACATACTTATATTAAAAAGAATACACTCTCTCAATATGTTCTTACTCTTTACTTTTGGATGGTTTTTTTCTGATATCAAATTCAGCAACCCACCTTTTTCAACCCTAGGATTTAAGCCCAAATCGATATTTAAATCTTAAAAACCGAAAACGATAAAATGTTAAGTTATGATAACAAGAAAAAAGAGTCTGTATAAACTTTCTGAATTGTAGTGGAATGAATCAAAACACATCTTTAATTCAATATAGACTTAATTAAACAGTTAGGTCTATACAATAAATCCCAATCCATAATACACAGAAATATATTGGTTATAGGTTATACTTACTGTTTGTACCAAAATTGGGCACAACACTCTTCGGATGTGTTTGAAGAGATAAAATTAAGAAACTAAATGTAAAATGAGGCAGATCTAACAAACACACCAATTAACAGATAAGAAAATGCACAGAAACACACGAATTTAGAGTGGTTCGGCGTATTGCCTACGTCCACTATGAAATGACTTATGTTTATTGAACTTTAATTGTTGGTTACAAAAGATTACAGGAATACAACAGAAGTTTAATGGTGATTCCGACAGAGTATCGTGTAGAGAAGCCAAAAGTCCATTTTTTGTGGGTCCAGGGTCACTATTTTTAGGCGTAGGCAGCAAATATCTCGCCCAGATCTCGGAGGACTTCTTCTCTCATGTGGGTGGGCCCACGGGATTGAGTTCAGGTGGTTTCGACTCGATCTGGGAGTGATATTTGCTGCGTACGCCCATAAATAGTGACCCTGGACCTACATAAAATGGAATTTTGGCTTCACTACGCTGATACTCTGCCGGAATCACCATTAAACTTCTGTTGTACTGTTGTAACCTTTTGTAACCAACGAGTAAAGTTCAATAAACATAAGTCATTTCATAGTGGACGTAAGCAATACGCCGAACCACTCTAAATTCGTGTGTTTCTGTGCATTTTCTTATCTGTTGATTGGTGTGTTTGTTAGATCTGCCTCATTTTACATTTAGTTTCTCCATTTTATCTCTTCAAACACATCCAAAGAGTGTTGTGCCCAATTTTGGTACAAACACTTTGGTGCTTTCACTAAGAAAACCTAGTTGTTCTCCTGCTCGTTGGATCTACTATCGATATCAGATTTTGTAAATCTAAGAAGAAGATCCAGTTTTCAAGTTTAACATTCTTCCATCCTATTCAGATTTGCATCAAGTATAGGAAAGAGCTTCGCTATCCATCTTGGTTAACACTAGGACTACTTCAATTGCCGCAGATCCAGAAGGACGGGACAGACAGAACCCCGTACAACTACCTCCTGCCGATCAGAATGCTACTGACCATCAGATCCGCAAAGCCCTGTCACCAGGGAAGAATTCCAATTGCTAATGCAAGAGCTTACTCAAAGCTGCAACAGCTTACTTAGCAGCTGCGTGCCAACGCAGAACTGACCAATCAAGTAAACTATCAAAGATGAAGGAGATCCAGAAGGGATCATGCTTCCTATTCATCCACTGAAAGTTCAGCCTCTTCTGATTTTAATCATAGATCCACGCACCCACGGTTGGACGGAAGTTACACACAAGCTACTGCACAACAGCGCACCTTGAGTCTTGGGCAACCAAGGGTTTGCCCGTCAACCAGCCATCAGACTGGACCCTCCTCCCGAGGAGGTACTGCCCCGTATCACCTTACCGACAACCGCACTACCACTGCTACTGAATTGGGAGTTGATGCCCGAAACCAAGCGGATCCGACCCACCGCCAACGCAATCATACTCCTGAGCCTTATGTCCCTGAAGACTTGTAACCAAGGAGGTGAGACATGGACCGTCGACCGTGACCTACCCCTCCTCGCATTGTGGAACCCGACTACACCTTGGCTCAGCATGCCCAGAACGTCGAAATGCCGGATATCCCGACAATGATTCGTGAAAGTCGGGGTCTTACTAATGACGACTGGGGAATCTCCCGGAGTCATACCCCTTTCACTGACGATATACTCTATGCTAAACCACCTCGGCGATTCAGGATGCCGACTCTACCTGTTTATGAAGGGAGCTCTGATCCCAGTCAGCATATCTTAAAGTACGAATGGTCGATGAACGCTGCATGGGCTAATGATGCGGTCAAGTGTCGAAGTTTCCCGATTTCCCTAGGGGGCATAACAACTATGTGGTTTACTCGTTTACCACCTCGGTCTATCTCATGTTTTGACCAGTTGGCAACAAAGTTTATTGTGCAGTTCAACATGCATGTCGCAAGGCCGAAAGATGTTAATACTTTGTCTAGTGTCACTCAAACCCTTGGAGAGACGCTAAGACGTTATCTGGAGAGATTTCATGCTGCATGCGCTGAGATTAGTAATCCCAACGATAACTCAATTCTGATGGCACTAACTAAGGGGATCGATCCCGATTCTGAGTTCGGCAACTAGTTGGCCAGAAAACCTCCTGTGTCATTGGACCGTTTCTATTCCAAGGCAGCCCAATTCTTGAGAAGGGAGGATGCGAAATAGTCTAGGAAGAAGGATGATGCAGGACCCAGTGTGGAAGGAATCCAGAGCAATGTTGCTGTTAAGCAAACCGCAGAGAGTTCCGGAAAGGTACAACTGAATATACATAATAAATAGAATCAACAGAAAGGCAATGGAAATCAAAATAGGAAACGGGATCAGAATCATGGGCCGCGACGTAGGGCTCCTATGTTTGATAGTTATACCCCTTTGAATACATCGTTGGAGAATGTGTACTTATAGACTTGCAATACTATTCAGTATAAGAAACCTGCTTCGAAGCAATCATCGGAAAAACAAATTTAGACAGGAAAGTTTTGCAGATTTCAAGACAGCTATGGCCATAACACGAACGAGTGCCATCATTTGCAAGATATTATTGAGAAGTTGGTATGTGAAAGAAAGTTGGAACAGTTTGTGCAGGCATCGCAGTCCGGAGGTGCGGGCCCATCGAATCAGAACCATATGCCAAATTAGGCAAGACAGGAGGAACCCGCTCGTACTAGTGGGAGGTTGGTGATAAATACTGTTAGTGGTGGTCCACATCCAGCAGATCGGAGCTGCAGGGAAATGGAGTCGTATGCCAGCTCTATCAGGCATGCGGGCTTCGAATGTTGTAGTAGTCTGGAAGATGGGGCTCCAGCCAAGCAACAGAAAATGATGACTGATGACATCGTGTTTCGAGACCGGGATGCCGATAGAGTCGAAGCCTCAACCATTGATCCACTTGTCATTTCAGCTCAAATAGGTCCTGCTTGGATGAAGAGGATCCTAGTGGACGGTGGAAGTTCAGTAAATATATTGTTTAAGCTAGCTTATGACTAGATAAAAATGGAATCAAAAGCTCTGAGGCCTTGTCAGTACCACATCCATGGCTTCAATGGAAGTGCGAGTATACCCATTGGGATGATGGAGCTACCAGTGGAATCGGGAATTGCAGAACGCCGGAGACACCGGATACTACAGTTTGTTGTATTGGATATAGATTCGCCATACAATGCTTTTTTGGGCCGACCGGCCCTAGTTGAGTTCAGGGCTGCCATTTCCCCTTGGTGTCTGACCTTAAAATTCCCTACCGACAATGGAGTTGGACTCGTTCAGGGAGACCAGGCTGCTGGACGAGCCTGTTATGTTGCTGAGCTGGGGGAAGCGCAGCGAAAAGAAAAAGGAAAGGGCGTAGAGGAATCTCTCTGCGTCCGCTTTGTGGAAAATTGACAACTAACGCCTGGGCCTAGGACCGGGCACCCCAACCAATTCCCAAGGGATCTTGACCCGAGAGATATTGAAAGTGAAGACAAAAGTAAAGACAGTCAAGCTTCCCCGGCCGAGCTGATGATCGATGTTTTGATCGATGATAGTGATGATTCTAAAATGATAAAGATTGGATCTCAGCTGAGCCAACAAATGCAGGAGGAATTGGTTGAATTTCTCCGGGCAAACCTCGACGTGTTTGCCTGGATACATTCTGACATGTGTGGAATCTCCCCGGACAGCGCGAGCCACACATTGAATATTGACCGGCGGCATATCCCGGTCAAGCAAAAAAGGCGTGGTATGGATCCAGAGAGATCTGCCGCCCTTAAGGAAGAGGTAGATAAGCTCAAATCGAACGGGTTTATTCGAGATGCATTATACCCAGAATGGGTGTCCAATCCTGTACTCGTCCGAAAGCCAAATGGGAAATGGAGAATATGTGTTGACTACTCAGACTTGAATAAAGCTTGCCCTAAAGACAGTTCCACTTCCCCGAATCGATCAGCTTGGAGACTTAACGGCTGTACATGAACTCTTATCCTTCATGGATGCGTATTCTGGCTACAACCAAATACCCATGCACTTACTTGACCAGGAGCATACCAGCTTCGTAATCGATCTGGGACTTTACTGCTACAAAGTTATGCCTTTCGGACTCAAAAATGCTGGAGCAACTTACCAACGGTTAGTTAATCGAATGTTCACTAACCAGATCGGAAAAACCATGGAGGTATATGTGGACGACATGCTTGTGAAGTCACGATTCTCCACTGATCATATCAAAGACTTGGAATCAATGTTTAATATCCTCCAAGAATATATAATGAAGCTCAACCCATTGAAATGTCACTTTGGGATCGCATCTAGAAAATTCCTTGGGTTTATCGTCAATGCTGGAGGGATCGAAGCTAATACTAAGAAGATCTAGGCAATCATAAATCTCGAGACTCCAAGAACTATAAAGCAAGTCCAAAGCCTCAACGGGAAAGTAGCCGCACTGAGCAGGTTCATCTCAAAATCCACTGACAAATGCATTCCCTTCTTCGATCTGATCAGAAAAGGGAAACAGAACTTTGAATGGACTACGGAGTGTGAGGATGCCTTCCGAGCATTGATTCAACACCTCTCCACACCACCTATTCTGTCAAAGCCTATTGATCATGAGAGAATATACATTTACTTGGCGGTGTCAGAGAATGCTATCGGTGCTACCCTAGTTCGGAAGGAAGATCGGATACAACGGCCAGTATATTACATTAGCAAACGACTGACCGGGGCAGAGATAAATTATCCGAAGCTGGAAAAGTTGGCTTATTGTCTTGTTATTACCTCGAGGAAGCTCCATCCATATTTCCAGGCTCATCCTATCACCGTTTACACCGACCAGCCATTATGACAGGTCCTTACGCGGCCTGAGACGTTTGGTAGGTTACTTAAGTGGAATATCGAGCTAAGTCAGTTTGACATTACTTACACTCCAAGGCGAGCCATTCAAGGACAAGTCCTAGCAGATTTCATAGCTGAATTCACTATCCCAAAGGACCCGAAACCAGTGAATCTCCCAAGTATATCTGAAAGCTGCATACTGATGGTGCATCAAATGACCGTTGCTCAGGTGCAGGGGTTGTACTTGAAACTCCTGAAGGTCGATCTATATGCTATGCTTTAAAATTTGATTTTTGCACGACCAGCAACGAAACCGAATATGAAGCCCTACTTGACGGATTGAGACTTGCCAGAGATTTAAGAGTCATTGCTGTGGAGATTTATTGTGATTCGCAGTTGGTTGTATGTAAAGTTCGGGGGGAGTACCAGGCAAAAGACCGAAGGCCGGCTGCTTACCTAGCTCCGGTCCAAGAGATATTGAATCAGTTTGATTATTATGCCATTTATTGTATACCCCGAGAGCGCAATCAGAAAGCCGACTCATTAACAAAGTTAGCTAGTACAGGTGAGGCACAACAAATGGGAATCGTTCCTGTGGATATATTATCTTCCCCGAGCATCGATCAGATGGAAACAGATTGGGTATTTGAGGTCATTCCCGATAAGGAGTCATGGATGACTCCGTTCAGAAACTATCTCGAGCATGGGACCCTGCCAAAGCGCAGGAGTGAAAAGAGACAAGTTCTTCGAAAAGATTCGCGGTTCACTATTCAAAATGGAGTCATGTATAGAAGAGGGTACTCTGTTCCTTTACTCCGGTGTATCGCTCACGATGAGATCAACGAGTATTGCATGATGTACACAAAGGAGAGTGCGGCGATCACACCGGGAGGCAAGCTCTTGCCAAGAAAGTGCTTCGATATGGATACTATTGGCCGACCGTAAATCGTGATGCATCAGATTACGCCAGAAAATGTGACAGATGTTAGAAGCATGCTCGAATTCCAAGGTCCCCACCTACGATATAACTCATATTGTCAGTCCATGGTCGTTTGTAGTATGGGGCATTGACATTATTGGCTCTCTACCTCTAGTCAAAGGTGGTGCGAAGTACGCCATCGTCGCAGTTGATTACTTTACTAAGTGGGCGGAAGCTGAACCCCTTGCTACAATCACGATAAAGAAAGTGATCAACTTTGTAGTGCGCAACATTATCTGCCGATTTGGTCTCCCACATACCATCATTACAGAAAACGGAGCTCAATTCGACTGTGTTGAATTTAAGAATTTCTGTCAACGGTTTCACATCCAGAAGAAGTTCTCTGCAGTTGCACACCCTCAAGCGAATGGACTGGTTGAAGCTGTTAATAAAGTTATAAAGTCTATTCTGAAGAAACAACTAGAAAAGGCCGGGGGCAAATGGGTCGATGAACTTCTTATGGCTTTATGGGCTTATCGGACAACCCATAAATCCGCGACCGGCCACACTCCTTTCTCTCTTTCTTACGGTTCAGAAGCCGTTATTCCAGTCGAGATGGAAGTACCTTCTCATCGTGTGTTTTATTATGATCCAAAAACAAATGTTATATTACTTACCGAATCTCTAGATTTATTGGATGAGAAGCGAGAAGAAGCTGATTTGAGGGCAGCCGCATACCGAAGTCGAGTCGCCCGATTGTACAATGGCAAGGTCCGACCCCGTGCCTTTGAACTCGGCGATCTCGTACTCAAGTGAATTTACCTGGTTCCTTCACATATGAAACCATCGTGGGAAGGACCGTACGTCATTGAACGAAAGCTTGGAGATGGTACATTCAAATTATCGACCGTTGACGGTCTTGCTCCGCCGAGAGCCTGGAACAACAAAAGTCTATGTCGCTATTATGCATAACAGGCTCTGTTTATTTATTCAGTCTATTTTTCATTTGCAATTTTTTATGCATTTCGAAATTTGAATTTGTAATAAGGCAACTGACTTTGCCGTATTTTCTTATTTCAGCAATAAAATGCAATCTCTTTGAGCCAGAGCTGTGATTTATTTGAAATGCGTCATATGACCATCACTATGCACGGAGAGCTAAGTTCCACCATACGGTGGGATTTCTTCAAATAGGAAGTGATTGTGATACGACCGGTCACTCATTAAGTGAAACCCAAGCTCAGGGATAAGTCATCACACTGAAGCCAAAAAAGGATTGATACACGACAATCCTCTAACTAACTCCAAATTCCTAGAGTGCGAACTGGAGTATAAACCTGTAAATGCGGTTTCGAAGAGAGTGGATCAGTCCACCTAATGACTTCGCCTATATTTAACCAAGTTTGGGGAGGATGGATCCTTCCATCTAACGACCTCGCTTGTTAACTCAGGGTGGATGTGAGCCGACCATCTACGAACTTGATAGATTCGTCGTTCTCGGAGTGCGAATGAAATCCTATAGCCTAAACAGACGTGACTGACCATCTGTCGGCCAACTCTAGATTCCCGGAGTGCGAATCAGAGTATAAACATTAAATAACTCCAGATTCCCAGAGTGTGGGCTGTAGTATAAACATTGAATAACTCTAAATCCCCAGAGTGCGGATTGGAGTATAAACGCAAGCTGGGTGTGACTGACCACCCACTCCCCAGAGTGCGGACGAAGTTCTGAATATCAATGGGTATGACTGACCGCCCATAAAATAACCTAAGTCCCCAGAGCGCGGACGTATCTCGAAATCTTATGCGGGTGTGACAGACCACCGATCTACTAGTGCAATCCCCAGAGTGTGGATGCGATCGCCAATAGACGAGCAAATGTGATTCGACCACCTGAACTCGCCTTGTTTCAATTCTACTTCAGCGAAGTTTAGCTCGATATATTAAAGGAAATTAACGATTGTTAACCAATCTTTTCAATTTCTCCCCGAAACTGGGGGCAGAACTTAAGTGCCAACCACTGATTGAGACAGTGCAATATCGAAGTTCGACTTAGCGCTCGATCGCAATCCGAAACCGTGACTCCGTAACTTAGCAACTAAACCCGAGTCCGATTCAAAGACTAAAACTTCACAAGTGTATTGAATAGAAGTTAGAACGCTGAAGCACTTAAGCGAATGAACGCAAACTGAGCTAGAGACAAAATGAAATTTTATTTCATCTATTCTTTGAGAGAAAAAGATAAGTACAAAATTATACCTAAAATCTTACTAGCGGGAGCCGAACCCACATCTATACACGGCCTACAAAAAGAAAGCACAAGTAGATTCCTATCTATCTACCAAAAATGAGCCCAAAAGACATATATATTCTTTCTTTTTTCTCGGCTTCTTCTTCGGTGTTGACCCGCTGGATTCGCCGCTTGGTTTCCTCTTCGAACCCTTGCCTTTTGGCGGCTGATCTCCAGTTGGGGGAATTTTGTCAACTTCCTCCTCCGAACTCACGTGAATAGGAATGCGTCCTGAAGGCGGAATCAGAGGGATAGGATCAATATTAGCAGGCAGAGGAGGCACACTTGTATCAATGACCGTTCCTCCTGGGGAGATCATCCGTAAAGGGGCTGGGCCAGGTCCTGCCATTCCACCTCCAAAGCCACTGCCCCGCGCAGCTGCTTCCATCTCAGCGTTGATTTCAGCCAGTATCTCCTCTTCGTGAATTGTTTGAGCATCGCCAGGGATGTTAGCAGTTGGGCCCAAAGAGCTGGTCACTGGTGCGCCTCCACTCATGACAAACGGCAGATCAGCAAAAGGGTCACTGTGATGACCGAGAAGTTCCTCCATCATCTGTTCATCGAAAGTGAGTGTGCTTCCTTGTACCCCATCCGTAGGTGCAGTAGCCGTTGTTATGGTCGCTTCCGTTATGATAGCTTCTTGCTCGCGATGCAACTCCTGGGTTACAGGAGGCATGGCGGATGTAGCTCCTATCACTGAATAGAGACAAAGATAAAGTTGTTAGTAATTGCTTCAAATAACGCTTCCCACTTTGAATGAGCATAAGAGGTGTTCGGGGTAACTTCCTCAGAATGAGTTGTAGGCAGAACTGGAGTAGATTCAATGACGTGCTCGTGAACTGGAGATTACTACGGTTGATCAGGATTATATGCAGGAACTGACTGAGGATCAACCGCAGATGTAGATTCAGGCAGAGTTGGCACAAGAAATTCGGGACCCGCATCTTGGTTCTCAACACCAGAACCCTCTCCAGCTTCTGAATGTTGAGTGCCAAGTTTTTCCTTTTCGTATGTGATCGTGATGTCATGGAGAACTTTCCTTTCATCTTCACTCAGCACCCGGTTCTCCAGTTTGAATTCATCAATCGCTTTAGCTCGGTGTTTTGCCTTCTCGTCATCCACCAATCGGCCTCAAGCATTATACAAGTGTGATGGATAGTTATCGAGCTAGGTCAGGCCTCGGTATTTCAGAACATTAGCATTGTATGTGACAAGGAGATCTTCGATATCAGCCTCCAACCTGGACTCTGCCATCTTCACTTCATTTTCAATCCTGGCCTCGGCCTCCTGAATTTTAAGTGCTGCCACACCCCTCTCATTCCGAAGCGCCACAGCTTGTTCGCACGTCTCTTGGGCTGCCTTGTTTGCATCGTCTTTTTCTTTGACTATTTCAAAGAATATGGCCTTAAGGTCCTCAAGCTCCTTCAGAGCGGCATTCCTTTCGGTCGTAACAGTTGTGTTTCGATGGCCCATCTCCTCAACCAAAGCAAAATGCATCTGTCGCATCCTTTCCATGGATTGATTTGTCTTATCGGCTTTCTTAGTGGCCTCTATTTTCGACTTCCAGGAAGATTCGGCCTCATTGTTAAGCACTTGTATTATACGATCCTTTTGAGAGATATCGGTCTCTTACTTCTCGATTACTTTTGTCCGCTCAAAGGCCACCGCTGATGCTTTGCCCGCAGTCTTCATCCACTCCCGATACTGGCTATATATGTCATGGATGTAATCATGCATAGTTTGCTCCGCCTCAACTGGAATTCTCTTTAAATGAAGAGGGAAGACGAAGCCATCGAAATAAATATTTGGGAAGTCTTTTTCAACTGGGTGATTCTGATCGCTCCATCTCCAGTGGGCTCGGTTACCACTTGTTCAATAATAGCGGGAGTTTCAGCCTCGGTTCTACGGCGCTATGAATCAGATCTAGGAGTTTGAGATGTAGTTTTTTGGCGTGGAGGCTCTAAGGATTGTTTTCCGTGGCCGGAGGGCGGTGTTGGAGCTCGAGGAGGTGGAGAGCGTGATCGAGAGCGATATCTATATTCTCTATCTTTATCCCTCTCCCTCTCATAACTTTCTTGACTAGAATAACCGCGATCGCGATCTCTATCAGCTTCCCTCCTATGGGACTCATAGTATGAACTGGATGACTGGCGTGTAGAGCGAAGGCTTCCAAACATGGATTCTCGCCTAGTCATCGTATCTGTAAAGTAGAAAGAAAAGCAGAATCAGTAATTTCCAGAAATGAATAACTTATGATTGGAAATCGTGTAGTGCCGTGAAGTGTATGCATGTGTTAAACCCCCCGACCAACCGGATATGTCGGCCACACTTGTAGGAAGTGACTCACTTAAATCTAAGACACTTTGAAGCCCTTCCAATCCAGTGTCGTGTTGAAGCGACACATAGTCCAGAATTGGAATGTCAGCGAGCCCTTCGAAAGGATTCTCTATTTGCAAGGGAGAAGCCTCCCAAATTCTAACACCAGAGGCTAGTAGGGACACGACTACGGATTTCCATCTCGAAGACTTATGACGCTTATGTGCTACTGCCTTGCCTTTTCTTCTTCCTTCTAAACCCTAAAAACTGTCAGAAGGCCCGGCTACGGGGTCGTCGTCAGTGGGCATATTTTCTCCATCGCCCTCCTCAGCTATTACAACCCTGGGCGCTTTATGTTTCACCCGCCTCGTCGGGGATGCCCTAAGCGATCCCTCAAGTTTTATGCTCTGGTTTCGCTCGATTAGCCCAACAATCCTCAAGTTTCTATCTGTGAGCACTGAGTCAATATCTCTCATTTCGCTCGGCTCTTCCTGAAGAATCTGTACTATTTCTTTGAAGTGGGCACCTTCGGGTCGTGGAATTGCGGCTGTAAAAAAAAGATATTAGTTTCAACGTCAATTATGACTATCTCGTTAACTACTGGAAAAATTGCAGCACTTACGTCTGACTAACCATCAACTAGCAAACCCAGGAGGACATCGGACGTAGAGCCACTCCGTCTTAAAGTAGCTGAGCCTGGTCCAAGATCCCGACACCACTTGGCAATTCCTAACTGCCTCTAGAAACGTGAATGAAGGATTGTCTCCCCGACTCTTGACATTAAACAAATATCTGACTTCTTCCGGAGTCGGGGGCCGAAAGAGATGTTCCATAAAAACAATGAATAGGCTGTTCAGCATTGCATATCCATTTCGATGTAATTGCGACGGAGAGATTCTAAAGAAAGTTAACACTTCTTCAATATACTGGTTGAATGGAGGAAGTGTTCCCGCTGTGCACAAATGTCGATATAAGGCTGTGAATCCTTCTGGGGGAGCGTGTGGCCTGTCATTTGGCCCGGGAAGTAGAATGTCGTCTAATAATAGACCATGTCTTAAGCATATTCGCCCCAGCATATCTTCGGAGACATTGGATGGCACAGAGTCTTGTGGGTTCGCGATAAAAGTTACTCTCGGCAGCTCGTCCGGAGCTGGACCTATTACTTCGGCTCCAATGGCCGGCATCTCTATTATCGGAGAAGACAAGCTTTGAGGCTCCTGCTACTGTGAACTTGTAGATTCCATAACTAATCAACTCATCAACAACCATCATCAGATGATAATAAGCCCGTGTGTTCCCAGTGTGAGGTGCATGAGTGTGTTGTGCAGTGCAGTGCTACATAACACTAAAAAGATTCTACAGAATTTAAGAAATGTTCAAACGATGAGACCTCAGAATTCAGCTGGAGTGACCGTCATCGTTGACCGTCACAACCGTGCTATCCAGGCTTTAGAGACCAATCCGAGTTAGAGTTTATTAAATTCATTCAAGTTACAGTTCCATCGACGAGCTTCGAAAGGCAGTCGAATATGCAGTTTAACGGTTAAGTCCAGTTATGCAAGGCGGAAGCTCGTCGAAGTCGAATGTTCGATTATGCGAAGATTTTGTATCCATCGAAGTTCAAAGTCGGATCGGTCGCCAGAAGCCCAATTCGTATCGATCGCAGAAGATAGTGTTTCGTATCGATCGCTCCAAGATCTGTTTGTATCGATCCTAAACCGTCCTTGTTCGTATCAATCTCCAGGTCCAAGACTTCGTATCGATTTCATAATCGAGTCTTCGTACCGATCGCTTTGGATCGATGCGAACTCCCCTACTTCCTAATCGATACGAAGCTTTTCCCTCCATCGATGCGAACTTCCACTATCACCTGATCGGTACAAACATCTTCCTCCATCCATAATCGATACGAACGTTTCCTTCATTCGTCCTTCTTCCCCATGCAACTTAAGCACCATCTCATCCTTCCTCAACCAAGCTCCGATCCAACTCCGGCATTGCCCCGACCAACCTTCGGTGTCAATGTCGCCGAAGACCGACCATGAATGTGGATGGATTGACATTCGAACTCGAGTCTCATCGTATTGGTGTAGGTTAATTAATCATTTACCTAGTTAAAGTATCGATGCAGAGGATTGGAATGGTGTTCGATTCGAGAGCGAGAACGGTTTTTTCCTCTTTCCTCAAGTTTTTGAGCGATACAAATGCTAAACTATCAAATGAGCAAGTAAAAGAAAATGGCTAAGTACAAAGG
This sequence comes from Allium fistulosum, assembly GCA_030737815.1. Classification (NCBI taxonomy): domain Eukaryota; kingdom Viridiplantae; phylum Streptophyta; class Magnoliopsida; order Asparagales; family Amaryllidaceae; genus Allium; species Allium fistulosum. The sequence goes on from CM060901.1 coordinate 1,252,822,556, forward strand.
GCTTTTATATGGGCACAGGGGATGGAATCAAATGATGATTCGGCCCCTTATGTTTTCGACCAGTAAGATTAAGCCACTTTCCAAACCGATAGGAAGAGTACAATTCGTATCCATCCCTCTGAAGCTACAGCTACCCATATCAATTGAGACGAAGAAGCTTGCTTTGCATCCATCATCTTCCGCTTGATATCACCAATTTGTATCCAATAACTAGCCAAAGCAATGTCAACCACCATGGATATGAAACCAAAGCCTTGTAGCCCACATCTCAAGTGTATCCAACAAGTATCGATACGAACCAAGATCTGTGTTCATCGTTGCGAACGACATCAAAGCGACAACTAAGTTCATATCGATTGTCATCGAGACAGGTATAATTTTCTAAATATTCACATCAATCTAGGAGAGGATCATTACAAAGTGATATTGCAAAACGACCACCAAGCGTCGTTACAACTCGAATTTCACATCGGTTCAGGAGAGGATCAATATGGGATTCGATGCAAGAAACCTGACAACGACTCACGAACGTTCGAACGTTAGCGGGAGCCAGACTAACATACATGCATGTATGACAGACTAACATCTAATTCTTAAAATTCACAGGGAGTAAATTCTCACCTGGCGACAATTACAACATTGAACAATGATTTGCTATCATTCAAAACTCAGTTACAACAGTGAACAGTACAACAACAAACAATTCATTATTTATACTACTAAAGATCAATCAAAAGTTACACCTTTTGACGAGAAGACAACAACCGTTCAGACAAGTCAAATAAAACTGTTCAGAATGAAGATTGCAACTTTTCAAAGCACGTCACGTTCTCACAATATGTACTTTGGGGGGCAAATGTTATCCCGCCTTTTGGCAAGGCCGTGACACCAAGAAATTGACTGAGAACCAAAGACGGTTCATCCCGGAAAATGGTATACACAGGTTCGCTATGGATACTGGTAAATTCTGCCCGAGTCCGGATCGAGCTACAATTAACATGACAGGACAAGCAAAGCTATGAAATCCAACGTTTCAAATTTCAAGTCAATCCGAGTTCGTATGCTCGAGATATGATCGATGCAGCTCAAGTGATCGCCTTGTTCGTATCCATGAAGCAATCAGAGAGAGACCTCTTTCGCATCGATCCTGTTCGAATCCATCAACTGCGCATGATTTCATATCGATCAGTAGCAAGTGAGTCCACTTTGTATCCATCCAGGTAGCTCTCTTCGTACCCATCAAATACCACCTCTCTTCGTATCCATCAAGCTCGTTCCCTTTCGTATCCATCAATTTTCATCGTTTCGTATCGATTCCATTTCAACACACTTCGTATCGATCCTCCCAACCACACACTTCGTATCGATCAGCCAATAATCGATACGAAGAACGCATGACAAATCGATACAAAGGACGCCACTTTCCATCGATACGAAGCAGCCTCTGAAGCATCGATACGAAAAGAGCTGTCCAGGTTGATACGAAGAATAATTCCATATCGATACGAACAAAGCACGATTAAAATGATAGAAACAGTCACTCTGCATGAAAAGTGGATCGATCCAAGAAGTTAGCGCCACGTCAACTAGCAAGCATGTGCTCGGAAGTGATACGAACAGAGCGATGCGAAATAGATCGATGCGAACTCAGTAGCCTTCAATAAATCGAAACTTGCATCGATCATAACTCAAAATCTACAAGTCCAAATGCCACCAAATTTTCATAGGAGCTTGCGTACATCCTCAAGAACGTTCATGATCTATCTCGAATCGATTGGACGAAATACTGATCGATACAAAATTCGTTCGTATCGATAATGGATTGAGTGCAAACGGCATGGGATCGATCTTGTGGGCCCAACCACGTGAGAGAAGAGGCACTCCGAGATCTGAGCGAGATATTTGCAGCCTACGCCTATAAATATAAGCCTAGAACCTACTGAAAAGGGACTTTTGGCTCTTCTACGTCCATACTCTACCAAAATCATTGTTGTATTCGAATTCTACCGTTCTAACACGTTGTAACCAGCAAGCAAAAATCAATAAATACAATCATTTCATAGTGGACGTAGGCCATACACCGAACCACTCTAAATCCGTGTGTTTCTGTGTGTTTTTCTTGCTTATTATTGATGTGTTTGTTTGATTTTCCTCGTTTTCCATTTATATTCTTTATTTTATCTCTTCAAACACATCCGAAGAGTGTTATGCCCAATTTTGGTACAAACTGTAATCTTTTGTAACCAGCGAGTAAATTTCAGTAAACATAAGTCATTTCATAGTGGACGTAGGCAATACGCCGAACCACTCTAAATTCGTGTGTTTTTGTGCATTTTCTTATTTGTTGATTGGTGTGTTTGTTAGATCTGCCTCATCTTCCATTTAGTTTCTTCATTTTATCTCTTCAAACACATCCGAAGTGTGTTGTGCCCAATTTTGGTACAAACACTTACCATTTAAACAGTATTTGCAATACGGGGTCTTCATCATCATGTCCTCCATGTCATTGGGATCCATCAACTAGTGGTATTGATAAAAAGGAAAATAAGAGGGGTCAGACATACAACTAACTGAGTGAAATGGGTATATTACTTAAAAAATTCAAAAAGACTGGTAAGACATCATTAGTGTCTCATAATCATAAACACTTTTCTTAACCTGTCTACTTGCGCCTGGATAGTAATATCAACACTATACCTAATTTGACTACTCGATTAAGGTCACACCTCATCTCATCACACACTGTACACAAATATATACACACAACCATAGAGTCGACACAATCCACATTTATAAAGGAACACTAATTTCCCTAGAATGACTTATATATTATTGTTAAGGGAACAATCATTTCCCTAGAACAACTATTTCTTGAATCACAATCACTAATATCGAGGGAACATCCATTTCCTAAAACAACCATTTCCTTTTTAAATACCGAGGGAACAACTATTTCTCTAGGATAACTATTCCCCACACATTGCATGCCTCATTAATAATTACTCAACCAACTAATAGCACAATATACATACCCAATATCTATATTCAATCGTACGAACTCTTTACGATATCCAAGCATCGATAAACAATCAAACATCTAATTTAATGCGCACCAGACTCAAGCATTATCAGCAACATATATACATCTTGCCACATCACAATCAAATCGGATTGTCTCCTCCACTGTGGCCCAAAGTTTCATATGAAGTTCCATTTACGCATGGCGAACCCTAATCGGATAGTCTTTGTTAAGCCTAGTTCACACTAGGCCCAACAGTGCCCAACGGTCCATCAGTGGGTATGCCATCGATCGGTCGACCATAACCAGTCTACCTATGATAAGTTTACCAGTGCACCGATCAAAGGCCATTTTGGCTATTCTGCCCGCCATTCTTCCTTCATCTGGTCATTCTGTTTATCTATTTCATTATGAATTTCACCGTTTGTTCTTATTTCATTTATTTATCGATTTCAACTCAATCCTAACACATTATATGATCATATAACTAAAATTTCATAAACAGTTCACCCAGTTCAATATAATGTTGGGTTATCTTAGTTTAAATTAAATTTAAATTATTGTTAATGTAACTTACCCCTTGTTAGCACCAAAAATTGGTAAGAACACCTAATAGAGATTTCGTAGCAAAATAAAGGAAGAATAATAAATGTAAATAGAGATAATATAGCAATAAGAAATTAGAAAATAACAGAGACACGACAGTTTATAGTGGTTCGGCGTTGTTTGCTTACGTCCACTTTAAAGAGATAGCTTTATTAGTCACTTTGTAAACTGAGTAAAAGAGGGATCAGATGAAAATCCTTGGTTACAAAAGAATACAAAGCAACAAGCAGTGTAAAGATACCAAAAATGAACAATTAAGTATATATTTATAGAGGAACATGGCGAAATATCTCCCTAAAAATTCGGCAGATGGTTATCCAGATCCATAGGGGCCCACAGGAGTGATCACATGGACCAAATCCCAAGAAATAGGGATCAGGGCTGATCCCTATTTTGGATGAGTTGGGGGATGTAATCCCCATGAGGGATTCTTCATGTTGTGATGCACTTGTCCTCCAAGTTTCGTGCTGATTAGATCTATAGGTGTTGAGTTATTGATTGATCGTTGTTGTAATGTGTGATGTTTTCTAATTCTGGTCGATCCATCTAGAGGGAAGAGGGCCGATCCCTCTTGCTTGCTCCTTTTGGTGTGTGATTCCTAGGGTGGATTCCCTAGGGTCCCTACATCTTATTCCAAAAGTTTCATATGTATATAGCTTCTGGAGTTTGAGATATCGATCGTTTTCCATTGAGTTGCACTTGTTTAGCTAAAGTAATCTGATCCCTTTTCTAGATTAGACTATATTCCATACTTAGAATGTTCTACGTAGCATATATCTTGATTGTTCGATCACAGCTTCATATTATTATCTGTACTTGATTTCTGGACCCCACAGCTATCACTTTGGGTTTCTAGCCTTGATGATAGTCGAGTCTAACTTGTCCAGTCAATTTGGATATATCCAGGTCAAAATGCCGGATAACACTTGCACCCAAAGAACATCTTGTGTTGACATGACGTGCTTTGATTGAAGTAAGTTAGACTCGCCGAAAAGAAATCCATCCAGTTTTCTGAATAGTCGTTATCCTCCCGTTGAATTATTTTTTCAAAGTGTCGTATCTCTCTTTGATCGTCATGACACTTGGTCGATTTTCAATAGTATAAATTTAGGGTTGTATTCCATTAGTTTTTATCTATGCCTGGTTCAACAGAGCTAGTAGGCTTTGGCTATCTGATCTAGTTTCATCTTTGAAGGCTTCTGATGAGAATTCAATTTCTATCTATTTCAAAATTTGAATTTTTAGAATATACACACGCACATTCAGGTACACGTACCTGTCGTTGGCTCTTAGATGCGTTAGCACACTCATGAATCGTCGTCAATTTTTGTTGAATTAGATGCAATTTCATTGCATTTATATTTATTTATTTATTATACTTATTTTTCAAAATCGAGATCGGAATTCCTCTAGCCGATCCCTTTCTCTCACACCCCTTTTTTTATATGTACATGGGGGTCGGCTTAGAACACTTAAGTCGAGAGATCGTATCTGAACCCTTTTTATGTTGCGGACTTAATCTTTTTAGCTTCGTAGAGAAGAGGAAGTCGGGTCGATTCCTCAAGCCCCATATATAAACTATTTCCTTTATTCAATTCCTCCACTTTACTTCAGTTGCTTTCATTTATTTTTGTTTCTTCCGAGCTTGCTTCCGAGCCCTTTCCTTCCACTTTGCCTCCGATCCCTCTACTTCAAATCGATCACCTCCTCCATCTTTGGATCCGCCATTCTCTCCTGCTTTGGACCACCACTTTGGCTTTTAATTTGAATCAAAATCCAACATCTCCTCTCGAGTAACAATCGTATTTCATACATTTAGGTAGGTTTTCAATTTGCATTTAACTTTGATTCGTAACGAGATGATGGGTTTGATAATGCTTCTTGTCTCGAGTATGGGTTGAATTGGGAGGATACGAGATAGACGGTGGCGATATTGGGTTTGTTGAGGTTGTAGGAGAGGAGAAGGTAAGGAGTGAGGGATCGTATTGATTGTTTAAAAGGGAATGAAGGGATCGGTGGTTTTGAACTTAATAGGGAATGGAGAGAACGTTAGAGTTAAAGCAAAGAGGGATCGGTTGTTTGTGGAGCATGGAGGGGTCAGTCGTGTACCGATGTGTAGGGATCAGTTCATAAATGGGATGGAGGGATCGGTGATGGAGTTTTTGGCTAAGGGATTGGTTGTGTTGGCTTGGTGAGTAGGATTGGCTATGTTGAGATAAAGGGATCGGCTATAAGGACTCAGCCGATCTTAGGCCTTTGAATCGAGCTTGAACACTTGAGCAAACTAATCCATATAAACTTGTATGAAATCAGAACCAATCCCGTCTTAATGAACTTGAACGTATGTTTATAACAAATAACAATACTTGCATATCCAATATCGAACTTGAACGACTAAACTTCTGTGACTTAGATATGGACTGCAACATAGCATAAGTACTTAAATAATGAACTTTATATTTCAACAAGTCGATGGTCGATCCCGAAGCTTACACAATCGATCAATGTAAACGTCAATTTAGACGGTCGATGATGATAGTCACTCTGGTCGGATTCCAAAGTTTTGTCACTACTTTTGCTTTTAATTTTGGATTGTTTATCTCTGCACTGCACCACACTAGCTTACACTTAGCATAGGGGATAGGTTAATTTTTCTAATCTTGATTATCTACTGAGTTTAGTTGATATGGACTCCAGACGTTTAGGGCATGTAGTCGCAATGTCTTCCAGTCAACCAACACAGCACAACAATACAGGTGTCGAATCGAGCTTTATGAGCTTATCTGGTAGACTCTCTCCTGAACACCAAGCTGAGCAACCGAAGAGTCCTGGTCTGTTAGTTGACCTTTTCTCTGACGTTCACATCATTTTGGTGGAAGAGATAGATCCTACCCCTGATGCCTTAGAGGGTGTTGTATTTCTAGACAACCCGGTGGATTCCCTAACTTCTAGAATTGGCTAGGCTGCTCCCTGTAGGATGTGCTTTAAACATGGAATCCCGTTTGGAGATGTTCTAGTCCGTTCAGTGAATGATAGGGCCCACTTTCCCTTGGAGGGGTATAGGAATGTAATAAATTTATGTGTTGGACCGGATGTGTGCCACCTTTTAATTCATTTATCCGAGAGATGTTAAATTTTCTGGGAATAGCTCCTACTCGGCTGCATCCGAAAAAGCTAAGCTTTTCTTCTTGGCATGTTCTTTCTATTTATGGATGTTCTATTCTGTCCGCCATCTCCTGAAGACATAAGGTTTATCTACAACTTTAAGCAACATACGGGAAACCTTTCTTATACTTTCCTCGAGCCTACGCCCAACTGTCAAGTTCTGACTGGTGATTGGAACAAGCTTGGTGTCTTTAAGCATGAATGGTTCTACGTTCGTTGTCCGTCCGGCTTTGCAGGACGATGATTGGAAGGACCTAAGTGTTTCCCTCACTTTTATTTTCAAATTCATAAGTCCAAGTCGTATTCTGAACTATTAAATACTTTGAAAGTTTATAGGTGTCTATCCAGGACCCGAAGGTGATAATTATTCAAGGGCGGTTTCTATAATCAGCGCCATCCCAGTTGAGGACAGGGACATCAGATCCCCTGTAACCGATGCGTGGTTATCGCTTTTTGGATTGCTTGAAGAAGGTCGTAGCATTTGGCTTCCAGGAATCATTGCATTGTGAACAAACATGGTCGAACAGGAAGGCAGCACTAATAGCCCTGTTTGCCCCCGGTCAAGGAGGTTCAGGATGATGCCGAAGAAGACAAAATCAGAGGTGATGATTGCAATGGGCCTGGCAATGATGATGTAGGTTCGAGTAATGCACCTGTGGTCGAATCATCATAAGGCACGCAATCTCATGCATCGACAAGAAAAGGGAAAAAACTCACGTACAAACTCCATAGGAGAAAGACTGCTAAGAAGCCCAAGTTCACCATCACCTCTGTTGAAGAGTAATCTTCCTCTCAGCCTTTAGAAAGTTTGATGGAAGGATTCTCAAGTCTACCAATTCCAGACGACATCAAGACTTTTGACTTTCCCCACATTAGTATCGAGGGGCTTAATTATCCCACCAGGAGTGGTGATGACATTCCTCCCACTCACAAAGGGGAAATCACTTCTATGAGCAAGGCCATAGTAACCAGTCTATTAGGAGGACACTAGGACACTCATAATCACGCACACTTCACTGCATGATTTTTGTCTATCTTTTATTTGATGGTCGTTTATACATCTTCGTTTGGTTTTCAAGTGCTATGTCTCATTCCCATGCATTTGATCGCCTGAGGGGCTCCTCAACACATTATGGATCTAGTCATTGGTTCGGACTCGGGCAGACATCGAGAAAGGGGTGACAGTCAGGAAAGAAGCCATCATTCAAGGGAACCTTCATCCTCTAAGCACAAGTCAAAATCTCAATCATCTTATCGTCAAGACATTCAGCCAAATCCTTTTTTATATAGTGGCGATCAGACCTTTTCTCATGCTCCCCAAACTGCTATGCTACCCGAGCATCATTCAGGTTCATCTGGTTCTCAACAGCCTCGCGATCATTGGTCGAGCAAATGTCCTATTGTTACTTTTGATCCAGCTTTGACCACTATAGCTCTTAAGGCCTCTACATCAGGACGGTCGGCCGAACTTCAGGTCAAATTTCCAAAAATCTACTTTGATGGACTAAAGTTTCTTCCTTCTATCCATACAATTCCAAGAAGTGCTAAAGTGAGTTCGTTTGCATGTGTCAACAATGTTTTTGTGCAAAATGAAACACTTCAACATTTAGCTGAGAAAATTTCTAAGGTGTTTGTTGAAAGGCAACATGAAATCGATCTCCTTAAGCTGGAGGCGATCCATGATAAGACATAATCAAACACCAAGATGATGAGATCACAGAGTTGACAATGAAGTTAGCTATGGCAGAGAAGAGTGCTAAAGAAACATCCGAAGCGGTTAATCATCTAGAAATGGCTCATAAAAAGTAGCTGGACGTTGCCCTTAGCCATAGCGGTGTGCTTGCTCTGAAGAAGGACACACTACAAAAGGTGAAAGACACTCTAGCCTGCCGCATTGAGTAACTCGAAGAGCTTCTTAAGAAAGAGGTGGATGAAAAAATTGTGGCTCAAGAAGAGTATCAAAATATTGTGAAGAGGCCATTGAGGCTCGAAAGCTGAAAATTAAACTTGACAAGTAGCTCTCTCAATCGAAGCCCTCAAGGAAGAGGCGAGAGAAGCTGGTTGTAATGAAGTTAGAGGGCAGGTTGAGGCCCGGTTGTAGGATGCTAAAGAGACTGGATGGAATGAGATTAAGGACATGTTTGATCCTTTGATTGTTGAATACAATGCTAAGGTCCTTATCCACCATGACTTGAGCTTTCTAGCAGAGGGCTACCCGAAACGCTTGGCAAAGCATAGGACTATATCATCGATATGAAGAAGAGGACTTCTAGCGAAGCCAATTTTAATGAGGAGAAACTAGTGCAAGAAATTTTACGTGGATCCAAACCTTTAGGTATTGCTGTTGCAAGGCTGAGTTACTTCGATATGTTGGCACCTTCTGGCAAAGGAAAAGACATCGCTGAAGATTCCGGGTCTGATCCTAAAGATTCCTCTTTACTTCAACCAGTCGACACACCGGTTTCTCTTGGCCTGGGCAAGACACAAGCTATAATACGGTAGACCCGGTTATAAGTCAAAGGCGCTGAGTCCTATTCAAGAAGGGAGCACTTCAGCAAAAACTAAAAGTCAATCAGATGCAGGTATCCCGATCTATTCTCAATTAGTCGAGAGGTTTCGTTATTCATGCTCAATAGTTCTAGGCTTATTCACTTATTCTCGCAAATATGCTGGTCACCCGACTCCCAATCAAACTCAGAGAATTGGTGCCGCTGTGAAGCAACAACCAACACTTACCAAAATTCCAGCAGCTACCGACATTCTAGGGCTCGATGCTCAAGTTATCGGAGCTCTTGCTGATGAAAGGGCCGATGATCACCCATTGCAAGATGAATTTGATGATGTTATGATCACGGGTGCCTCCGAACACACTAATGAGCTCAGCTTAAAGTAGCACATAAAAAAGGAGTTATTGAAGAAAAAGCTAAAATTGAACCCATTGATGTGGATGTCAATGATCCAAGCCTTATCCCTCTTCAAGTCATTCCACATGGCAGGTCGGTTCCCAAAGGACTCCCTCCAACATATGAAAACTCTCCTACAAAAGGTGGTAAAAGAAGTGGTAAGGGATCGAAGAGAGGAACAGGCGGAGGTTTGGGTGGGTCCACTCCTAAGAAACTCAAAAGGGAGAAGCAGCAAAATAAGTAGCCGTCACGTCGGCTTAGTTTGTATATAGCTTATGCGACTACTTTTCCTTTTGTTGGCCATGTTTGTGCCGGTAAGACCCCCGCTTTCAGATAAACTTATACTACGATTTCCAAGTTGAATATGTAAATAAAAGTTCTTTGCTTTTTGTTGAACTCTTAAGTGAAGTTTACTTAGGTAATCGAGCTATTACTTTTCCATTCAATGTACTTGTAATTCGTTGCTCGTTGATTCGGATAATCATCCATTAGTTTTTTACTCAAGACCTTCATGTGGTCATGGCCTCAAGTTGTACAAACATTGGGATCAAGCCCTAATGCTACGCTGTCGAATTCAGTGGCTTAAGTGATTATACTCCTGCCCCTAGTCTTGGGTCAGATGAGTTAGATAATGGATGGTCAAATTCCATCCTTAGCAAATTTATACTCCTCCTATCGATTTTGGGTCGGAGTTTATGGAATAGTGAGTGGTCGAACCGCACTTATCTATTTGTTTATACTCATATCCGCACTCTCGGGATATAAGTTGATTAGCGGGTGGTCGAATCACACCCAATTTGTGTTTATACTTCAGTCCACACTCTGAGGATTTAGAGTTATTTTGGAAAATAGTCGGACCGTACTTTCCTTAATTGATTGATTTACTCCCGACCCCAGGGTTTAACTTGGAGAGCGATCGGTCGTGTTACGATCACTTTTTTATTTATGTATGTCCCATTGCTTGGTGGTATTAATTTGATTATCGGATGGTTAAGTCACATCCATTTCTCGTTAGGTACTCCACCCATCGGGTTGTGAGCAAGAATCATCGAATGATTGGTCGGACCACATTCATTTTGTTTAGTCCAATCGTGAACTTGTGTAATCGGCCGGTTTTAGGAGCTTGCTCGGACATGTCAATATTAGTTAGTCGGGTATCATAACTAATATGTAATGCTATAGCAATCACAAATATGAAGGAAATTTCAAATTTTATTTGCCAAATGGAAATAAATGACATAACTTGTCTTATTACATATTTGGAAAATCGCATGCTAAAGCAAATTCAAAAATTAAATACAATTAAATGAAAAAGAATAAACTAAGTGAAATAGCATCGTAAGTGCTCGCTATTCCATGCCATTGGGAGTGTGAGGCCATCAATAATCGCTAGCTTGAAAGTTCCTTCTTTAAGCCTTTGTTTAATGACGTATGGTCCTTCCCAAGTTGGATTCATGTGTGACAGTATAGGAAAAACCCGTTTCAAGACGACATCACCGATTTCAAAGGTCCTAGATCGGACTTTAGTGTTGTAGTATTAGGCGACTCGATGTCGATGTGCAGCTGCCATCAAATCAGCTTCCTTGCGCTTCTCATCTACCAAGTTTAGAGATTCTAAAAGGGTATCTCTATTTTTTCTGGAGTCGTAGTAGGTCACTCGATGAGAAGGGACTTTGAGTTCAACAGGAATGATGGCTTCGGAGCCGTAAGCAAGGACGAATGGAGTATGGCTAGTTGTGGACTTATGCGTGGTTCTATAAGCCCTAAATGCTGTTGGAGTTCATCCACCCACTTGCCACCAGCCTTTTCCAAACGTTTCTTCAAAATGGACTTTATGATTTTGTTCATAGCTTCAACTTGTCCATTTGCTTAAGGGTGATTAGCTGCCGCAAATTTCTTTTTAATACGATGCCGATGGCAGAAATCTTTGAATTCAGTGCTATCGATATAGCTTCCATTATTAGTTACAATGGTTCATCGAAGGCCAAAAGGACAGATGATGTTTCGTACAATGAAGTTGATTACTTTCTTCATCGTGATCGTGGTTAATGGTTTTGCATCGGCCCATTTTGTGAAGTAATTAACTGCTACGATGGCGTACTTTGCACCACCTTTAGAAATTGGCAAGGAACTGACAATATCTATGCCCCATGCGGCAAACGGACATGGATTGACCATTTGTGTAATTTCCATCGATTTAGCTCTCAGAACTTTTGCATATATCTGGCACTTCCCGTATTGCTTAGCGTAATCAGCATCATCTCGGTTGACAGTTGGCTAGTAATACCCATAACGGAGTATTTTCTTTGCTAGGGTTTTCCCCTAGTGTAATCGACATATTCCCTTTCATGAACTTCCCTAGGGACTCTCTTTAATTCGTCATGAGTGATACATCGGAGCAGGGGAATGAAAAAACTCTTTCTATACATAACTCCTTCCTGAATGATATATCGTGAAGCTTTGAAGAGGATTTATCGTCTTTCATTCCTCCGTTGGGGAAGGACTCCCCGTAGAAAATAATCTTTAATCAGAGTCATCCACGACTCCTTCTCAGGCTTTGCCTCTAGTACCCAGTCGATTTCCATCTAATTTATGCTCGAAGCGTCTAGTACTTCTATTGGAACCAAGCCCTTTAGTTGTGCATCCTCGGTGCTAGCAAACTTTGCCAATGAGTTGGCCTCTTTGTTTTGATCCCGGGGAGTACGCGTAATGTCATAATACTCAAAGTCAGTCAATAGCTATTGGACTTGGATAAGGTACAGAGCGAGTCGTTGTCCTTTAGCCTGGTAATCTCCCTTAACTTGGTATACCACCAATTGGGAATCATAAAAGATTTCAACAGATTTTATTCCTAGTTCTTTGACAAGTTTGAGTCTAGCAATTAGAGCTTCATATTTGGATTCATTATTTGTTGTACGGAAGTCAAGCTTCAAAGCATAGCAATTTTATCAATCCTCCAAGGTTACTAAAATAACTCTGGCTCCAGAATAACGATCGTTGGAGGCTTCATTCATATATATTTTCCAATAGATGTTAGGGGCTTCACTGCTCTTTGGAAGATCATCCTGTGCAATGAACTCAGTTATAAAGTCCGCCAGTTCATGTCCCTAGACGGCTCTCCGAGGGAGATAAGTGATGTCAAATCGGATCAATTCAAAGTTCCACTTAAGTAACCTTCCAAACATCTCAGGTTGCTATAGGACCTGTCGTGACGGGCGGTCGGTGTAAACGTTAATAGGGTGAGCCTAAAAATATGGGCGAAGCTTTCATGATGCAATCAATAGGCGGTATGGCAATTTCTCTATCTTCGAATAATTCCTTTCGACTCATGTTAATCGCTTGCTAACATAATAGATCGGTCTCTGGATTCGATTCTTCTCGTGAAGCAGTGTGATACTTATAGCATGTACCGACACGACCAAGTAGATATACAAGTCTTGGTGATCCACCGGCTTTGACAAGATGGAAGGTCTCTCTAAGTGGTTCACTAAAGCTTGGAATGCATCTTCACACTCCTATGTCCATTCAAAGTTCCTTTTCCCACTTCTTATTAGGTCTAAGAAAGGAATACATTTATCAGTGGCTCTGGAAATAAACCGACTTAGGGCGGCAATCTTCCCATTTAGGCTCTGTACTTGTTTGATAGTCTTTGGTGCTTGGATGTTGCGAATTGCTTAAATCTCGGGATTAGTTTCGATTCCGCGAGCATTGACAATGAAATCCAAGAATTTTCCTGATGCGATGCCAAAGGAACATTTTAGAGGATTGACCATTTTGTAATATCAGAGGATATCGAACATTTCTACTATGTCTGTAATGTGGTCGCTTGATCGTCGTGACTTCACGAGCATATCATCCACATATAACTCCATCTTCTTTCCAATCTGATCTTTAAACATTCAGTTAACTAGGCATTGATAGGTCGCTCCAGCATTCTTTAAAACGAATGGCATTACCACATAGCAGTACAATCCAACGTCGTTAATAAGACTATTGTGCTCCTAGTCGGGTATACGCATCGGGATTTGATTATATCTAGAGTACGCATCCATGAAAGATAACAACTCATTTCCAATGGTTAAGTCCACCAGTTGATTGATCCTCGGAAGGGGAAAGCTGCCTTTAGGGCATGCCTTACTTAGTTCCGAATAGTCAATGCATGTCCACCATTTTCCATTTGCCTTTCTCATAAGTATAGGATTAGATATCCATTTCGGGTAGAGGGCATCGTAAATAAACCCATTGCTTTTGAGTCTATCTACCTCCTCTTTAAAGGCGGTGGATCTCTCCAAATTCGTGTCGCGCCTTATCTGTTTTACCGGGACATGCCTCGGGTCGACATTTAATGCGTGGCTTGCAATGGCAGGTGAGATCCCACACATATCAGAATGAGTCCAAGCAAACACATCAAGATTCGCTCGGAGAAAACCAGCAAGTTCTTTCATCATCGAGGGGCTGAGCTGTGATCCGATCTTTAGGGCCCGCCATGGGTCATCGCGGCTAACCGTGATGTCAATCGTCAGCTCATCCAGTGCAGCTTTGGTTTCTTTGGGCTCCTCCTCATTATCACTCGGATCTATGTCTTTGTAGAACTGACTATGCACCCGAGTTAAGGCCCAGGCACTGGTTGTCAATCTTCGGTGGCTTGGATGCAAAGAGACTTGTCCACACCCTTACCTTTCTCCGTCCGTTGAGTGTCCCTCAACTCAGCCACATAACAAACATGTCCCGTTGCCTGATCTCCATGCACAACCCCCACGCCGTTGTCAGTTGGGAATTTTAAGGTAAGACACTAAGGGGCAATGGCTACTCAGAATTCAACAAGGGCCGGTCAGCCTAGAAAAAATGTATATAGAGAGTCAACAAATGCCAACATCCGCACCATCATGCGGCCGCTTTCTCCCAACTCCACGGGCAATTCAACATAACCAATAGCTTTGATCGTAGCACCATCAAAGCCATGGATGCAAACTTTAGATGGTTTCAAGTCCTTGGCTTCCATCCGCATCTGATCGTAAGCCTTTTTGAAACTTATATTCATGGAACTACCACAGGAAATCAAGATTTTCCTCACTAAGGTGGGGCTAATCATGGCTGAAATGACCATTGGGCCAATCGTCGGTGCCCCCATCTTATCTGCATCTTTATTTCTCAATGCAGTGTTGTCTGTCATTGTACGTTGAAGTTTGGCCAGTGCCCCATCTTCTGTATTTGAACAACACTCAAATTTCATATGCTTGATTGCGCTAGCATAGCGCTCCATCTCATGCTAGCACTTATTAGTTGGATGTGGTCCACCAGCTATTGTATTGATCACTAATCTTCCACTAGTCCGCACAGGCTCCTTAGCCCTACGCGGCATTTGTCGTCAGCTGGGGTCGGATGTCCCTAGCCCACCATCCTACGGGGATTTAACAAACTGCTGTAGTTTTCTTTCCCAAATAAGTTTCTCCATAACATCCCGGAGATGCCTACATTCATTTGTGTTGTGACCATAGCATTCGTGGAACCGACAATATTTTCTAGTCTGCTTTGTTTCTCTATCGATTCGTTCGAAGTTGGCTTCCTATACTGCATGGTATTGCAAATAGACAAATAGATGTTCTCTAGAAATGTATTCAGTGATATGTAGGTATCATACATTGGAATCCTAGACTTTCCTCTTCAAAAATCCCTCTTTCGTTCACGGTTTCTATCACCGCCGTTCTTCTGCCAATTCGGTTTACTTTGGATATTTACTTGAACTTTTACTGAACTCTCCCCGAATTGTTTCACTGTAATGTTACTCTGCACTCCCTCTCCACTCGGTCCTACAACATTCTTCTTCCTAGAGCGTCTAGCTTCCTCTTTCCTTAAATAATGAGCTACTTTTGTATAGAAATGCTCCAACGTTGCAGGTGGTTTGCCAACTAAACAATTGCCAAAGTCAGATTCTGGGTCAATCCCACTTGTTATCGCCATAAGTATTGAATGGTCATTTGGATTACTGACCTCCGTGAAGGCTGCATGAAATTTCTTCAAATAGTCTTTCAGCGATTCTCTCAGAGCTTCGATCACACTTGATAGGGACATTACATCTTTGGGGCGAGTTGCAAGCATACGAAACTACTCCGCAAATTTTGTTGCCAAATCATCAAATCTAGAGATTGACCGTGGGGGTAATCTTGTAAACCACATCGTTGCTATGCTAGAGAGAGTAATATGAGAACATCTGCATTTTGCTACATCATCAGCTCATGCGGAATCCATCAGCCATTCATATACAATGATGTGCTGCCTAGGGTCGGTTTTTCCCTCATATGTAGGCATCGACGACATGCTAAATCTCCTCAAATATTCCGAATGAAAAATATTGTCTGTAAACGGGGTATGACTTCTTGAGATCCCCCAATCATCATTGGTCAAACCTTGGCTTTCCCTTACTATCTGTCTGATCATAGCCGCCAAGTCCGATGTTTGGATAGTTGGGGCCAAGCGGTAATCATGCTCCACCTTACGTAAATGGTCCGATCGATGTCTACGGGCCATTTCACACCTTCTTGGCTCAACATCCTCTTGATGTGCATTCACATCATTGTTATTGCAGAGAGATGACTGATGTCCATTAACTTGAACTCCAGCATCCAGATCAACCACGGCAGCTCCAGTCCGAATTCCATCAGAAAAAGGTAAGGCTCCTCCTCTGTAGGAGATATCGGCCCCGGTCAATAAGAAATAAGCAAATAACAGAGACATAGCAGTTTATAGTGGTTCGCCATTGTTTACCAACATCCACTTTGAAGAGCTAAGTTTATTAATCACTTTGTAAATTGATTACAAAAGGATCAGATGAAAATCCTTAGTTATAAAAGAAAACAAAGCAACAAGCAGCGTAAAGATCCCGAAAATGAACAATCGAGTCTGTACTTATAGAAGAAGATGGTGAAATATCTCCCTCGAAATTCGGCAGAAGTCTCTCCAGATCCATAGGGGCCTACAAGAGGGATAACATAGCCTAAATCCAAAGAAATAGAGATCAGGGTCGATCCCTATGACGAGTTCTTCATGTTGTGATGCACTTGTCCTTTAAGTTTCATGCTGATTGGGTCTATAGATGTTGAGTTATTGATCGACCATTGTTGCAATGTGTGATGTTGCCAAATTCTGGTCGATCCCTCTAGAGGGAAGAGAGCCGATCCCACTTGCTTGCTCCTTTTGTGATGCGATCCCTAGGGTGGACTCCTTAGGGTCCCCACATCTTTTACCCAAAGTTTCATGTGTATCTAGATTTTGGATTTTGGGATATCGATCGTTTTCCATTGAGTTTCACTTGTTTAGCCGAAGTAATCTGATCCCTTCGGTAGAGAGGGATCATACCTGATTCCATGCCTAGATTAGACTATATTCCATACTTAGAACGTTCGGTATTGCATATCTCTTGATTTCATTCAATCACGGATTCATATTATCATCTGTACTTGATTCATGGACCCCACAATCATCATTCTGGATTACTGGCCTTGATGACAGTCGAGTCTAACTTGTCCAGTCAATTTGAATATAGCTGGGTCAAAATGCCGGATAATACCCATAATCTTCCAAATATTATTCAACTATGTATAAATTTCATTATTTAATTCTAATTGGACCCCTAACATTACTTTAACATCAAATTGTAAAATATAATCATAAAAAGTGTTCACTCAACAAATTTTATGGTCCAAACACCAAAGACCTTCTCTTCTGGACTATTCTATACATCGACTTTAGAATTATGCCTCCAAACATATATCAGGACGTAGTGCACATTGTCCACTTCTTTTTGCCATTGGTTTCGATGAATTCCATAGATATTTGAGTGATATATGGCAAGTCGTAGAATTACAAGAAGAGGGAAAAGAGAAATGGTGAAGAAGAAAACTTATTCAAAAAGAACGTACAATTCTAGAGGGAATTGTCCCTTGAAACTTCAAATTCAAGTATCCAATTTTAGCCTAAAATGCATTTAAAAGCCCAAAACGTATGTCGCTCATATCTTCTCCGTACGATCGTTGAATCTAATAAATAAATATATGACGCTAATTAGAAAATGAGCCAATCACAATAGCTCAAGTCCCATCATCAAATTTCCAAAGTTGACAAAATGATCATTTTGCCCCATCAATTTTTAAAATATTTAATTCATCATTTAAAATCATAAATTATTTATTATTAACATTACTAAGGTATTACAATTAGTCGGAGCGATCTTGAGTTTGTGGATTTCAGATAGGATTTGAGAACTGATACAAAAGTATCATTCAGCAAGCATTAGAGTTGAGAAAATATTTTGATAGAAAAATCAAACAGTTTGAATTTTATCAAAATACAGAGGAAGCATGTGGTTGTTCTGTGATTTTCTCTTGACCATTGGGGGCACTTAGGGAATACGCACTTGTGGTTGTTTGGAACGATCACCGAATGACTTGACAAAAGTGTTCTATAGGTTAATATAACTAAGTCAAAATAGAAGATCTTAGGTTAACGACTTACGGTAGTCACCTAACTAGAGAGCATTGTTGACCCTACGTAGATAGACTATACTTTTACTATGGTCAACCACATGGCATAGCGGTCGTGTTACTACCATAATTAGGTACATGTTGAACTACTCAAAGTGAAACACTACTCAAGAGAGGATTCGCCTCCTTTGTTGTAGAAGGTCAGTATCACTATAATTGGTAAGTCAACATAAAGACAACATCTATAGTTAGAGTAAATCCATTACATGATAAATGTTATCGATTTAATCAAGGACTTTAAAGTGACCTACGCAATTAATATGGATAATAATAGAGCTTTTGACCTTGGACCAAACTTTAGATATCCAAGTGATTGAGTGATGACGAAAAGAATACTTGTACAAACTGACTTTACTACGTGGGCTTATTTAAATCACAAATATGGTTTTTCCTAAATGATCTGTAAGCGTTGAACCTGACCCTATACTCTACTTCAGCAAAGTTCGTATGGACTTCGATATTAAAATTATTTAAATACTTAATGTGGATCGAGTTCACACCAAAGAGCCAAAACAACCGCGTTGTTTTTTATCTCTAAGTTCAACTAATGAAAATTAATTTGTAAATGTTATAAGTGAATACAAATGTCGATTTAATATATGGCCATTTTAATTATTAATTTCGTGCTTAGAATTGGATAGCACGATGTGTAAATTTTGTAAGGCAGTTCGATTAATTGAGGAGCTAGAAGTTAATTAATTAAACAATGATATAAATAGGAGTCAATGGGATGTTTTACAATTCTTGGTCAATATCATGTCCCACCAAAATCGAGGGGACATTGCGGGCTTTACCAAGTCTTCAAGGCTAGGGAAAAGGGTATAAACCCCCGACTATAAATAGGAAATCTATAGCAACCCATATTCTACGTATCGGAGAATCGTTGTATTTATATTATTGTGATGACCTACATTTTGGAAGTTTTAAATAGACAATAATCCACACATGTCCAACTCAAACAATCCAGAACATAGATAATCAATGGGCTTAATTAAGAAAAATAAGAAAAATAAGAAAAGAAGAAAACAAACACAGAATCTCGCAGCGGAATGACAAAATATAATAACCAAATAAATAGTTCTTGAAGCTATTTATATTATACATTTGATTATAATTTATACAGCATTTATTAGAGTTATATATAAAACAAAACAAAATAATAATGCAACAGAAAAACATGATGAAGGGAATAATACTAGTAATAATATACCAAATCTTCGTTTTCGTCCTCCAGAAAGTGATCTTCAACGTGCTAAAATACTCAGGGCTGACCCGAGCGTAATGAAAAGAAACACTCGAGTCAGGACTAAAATATCCTTATGTGAGTCAAATCGATATCACATAACATGAGTGTAATAACGTCGGAGATGTTTACGGGGTTTCACATCTCTTATCCAGTGTATAACGGGCGTGTAAAACTCAAGAGAAGTTACGGGATTTTCCATCTCTTAAGGATCCGTCAAATTATTTTATATAGTAGAATATGCTATATATATAATGTCTAATCAGTAAAATAAATATTTTTCTTAGCGTTAAGGTTTTACATTAATTCCCCTTAACGCGTTTTTAAGCATTGTCATACAGTTTGCATTTAGCACAACCAATAGCACGTCGGTAGCCAATGATGCGCCGTGATACGACAACACTAAACCAAAATCGTAGGGGTCGTGTATAGGGATAAGAGTATGACAAGGCACGTAAGGCAATGCCCAATTCAAATTTATTTCAATTTCAAATCCAATTCAACTATTCGGTTCGATGGTTTAAATTTCAACTCAGTTCCTAATTTTAAACCATTTCAATTTATATCAACTTCGAGTTCGATTTCAAAACACCGATTTAAATCGCTTAAATCAATTTAAACTTCAATATTCAATTTAAGGTTTAAATATTCAAAAATAATTCAATTTCGAGCCAAAGTTTGAAATATCAATTTAAATCCATTTTTCGAAGACAAATCTCGAAGTTCCGGTGATTTTCTAAATTTGATTTCTCGAAGTTTTTAAAATTATAATATTTGGAAGTATTTTTGAATGGAAATTGTTTTCAAAGAATTTTAAAATGAAGTAAGTCAGTACTCTCCTCTTTTGTCGCTGGAAAATAATTACGGTGATGACTGCAACATCATCGACATTCATTTTCGAGTTTCAGAGTGGAGAGACCAAATAGTAGCGTTGATACACTTTTGTTATGGAAATGGATTTGATTTAAAACTTCTTGAGTACGATTTGATATACGATATATATATATATATATATATATATATATATATGTTTATTTCTAAATGGTTTGAAGTGAAACCAGAAATTAAATTCTTAAGTTTTATGTTAAGCAATGGTTTTCGATTATTGAAATAAAGCAAATTTTTGAATAATTGGAGTGTTTAAAATGAAATTGGAATTGAAACAACTTGGAACAGTTGAACTAGGATAATTTATTTGTATAATACTCGATTGCATTCTGTAACATATATAGCTTACCTAAAATATTCAAAATTAAAAAATAAATGTGAATGTGTAACTGAAGGTTATACAAGAGAAAATTTAAGCAATAAAAATGTTTAAACTAAATTTTGCCTAATAGAAATGTTGTAAATAAGAGAAAAATTTGTATAGTGTTTAATTACACTCAGAAACATTAATATAACTTACCTAGAAAAAAAAGTTAAAATGTAATGAGAATACGTTATTAAATAATGCAGTATAAATATAAGTAATAAGATGTCCAAAACTAAAATTTGATAAATAAAAATTTAGTTGTCATAATGAATGTTTATACATTTAATTTGTGTTATAGGAAATGTAAGTGAAATTAATTGAATAGTAAAAGAGAAATAATATTTAAGTAAATAAATACGAACTTAAGGATAATTGAATTTGAATCATAAGTAGAATTAACTTAACTGAAGATAAAATGGATAAAATAAATTGTGTTTTGAAAGAAAATTTTGTAATAACATTTAATAAATCGAAAGCAAATCAATTATTGAATTGAAATCAACCAAATATGAATACAATGAATAGATATTGATTGAATAAAATGGACTGAAACCAAATTTGTTGAATATTAATCAATTTAAAATGGTTTTAAAACTAATTGTTGTACCTAGAACTATGTATTTTGAATCTATCTTTCTGGTTACATCTATTCTCCTATCTCGTTCCTTTTCAGGGACGAAAAGTTTTGAGTGGGGGAGAGTGTAACGACCCGTAAATTTTAACGGTTTTAATAACGTAAATAACTGAATTTTCTTGAAAATAAAACTATTAAATTTAACGATGAAAATTTGATATTTGGAATACATCTATTTAAACATAGCAAATGATAGATTTTCATCAGGAAATTTGAAAGTTAGTTTTATCGTGTAATTTTCAATTTAAATTTAAAATCAGTTAATTTGATGGAAATAAAATATTTTTGAAATCTGAATATTTTTATATAGTAAAAATGTAAACTATTTTCTGAGTGAGACGTCACAATTCGTTTCATCAAATTTGGAATTCTCTAGCCCCGTTTATCTTATTTTTCAACGAATTTGTAGTAGTTTTGTAGCGAAATATCGACTTTTGATAGGATGGTCGTATCGCTGATATCTGTGTACCATTCTGTTTATCTCATCATGTTGATCTCCGTAGTATATTCAATTGTGTGTTTCGGTGTCTGATACGCGGCGAAACCCGCGAAACGGTTAACCATATCGGTATCCATTTCTGAAACCTTTTGGTGTTCTGTGTCCTTCCATTGTCCAGCTGTGAGGTAATGAATGATCACTAGTTATTAATATTCTCTGATGTTCAACCGTAACCTTCTATTTTTACATTGTTTTAATATGTGTACTAATTCATCTTCTGTGTTTTGTCCCTTCGTTGCTCACGTCTGTGTTTTAAAACTAATATAATATAAAAGTATATTCATATTTGCATGAAACTGCTTGTCCTCCTGTTCCAATTGCAAAACCATGTCCGCCTTCATCATTTTGCCAACCGTATGAAATCCCATGCTCACCAAAACTCTTCTTGCCGCTGACCCATTCCTTTCCACCTCTCTCTCTCTCTCTTTATCTACAACCACCGTACCCACCAACTCGCACACCACCTGCTCCGCTAGAACCCCTGCCGCCCCTCTGACTTGCTCAACAGCCCACCCTTCCACTCTCCGCCTAACCATCCGCTTCTCCTACACGTCCTGCAACACCCACCACTTGACAGCCTTGTCCACCCACCGCCTGCATCAGCCGCTTGCGCCACCACACGTTCCCTTTCCCCGCCATCAGCCTCGCCCTGGCTGCCTCCAATCCCTGACCAGACCTGAAAAAAACCCCACACAGACCAATTGCCTCTCTTTCTCCCTTCACCAAAACCCACCTCCGCCTCCTCCTGTATAAAAAAATTTTATGTGCATATATATTGGATCTGAAACCAGTTTGCCTCCTGCTTGCTCTGCTCGTTTGCATGGTTTTCCTGGCAAATAATTTGAACACCGAACCCAGTTGGCTTTCTTCCCTGATCAATTTCCACCTTCCAGCTCTTCTCATTCTCGTATATATATGAAGGTATATATTATATTATATGTTACAGTATATAGATGTTTACTGTACATATATTATAAAAGAAATATATATATATCTTATATATAAAGCAAATACTTGAATATGTGAAACCTTTTTGTCCTTTCCAAAAATGTTCTTTCTCTCTACCATAATTTCATTTCGTTATATATTGGGTGAGGGTACATTTGTCTTTCCAGTCTCTACTAAGCTCCTGAATCCAATGTTTTGAAAGCCGGACCTTCGATCGAACCGCGACGATTGAAGGTTCAAGGTTTCGAAGGTCGGACCGGTCGAACCTTAAAACCATGTTTTTTTTTCTAATTGGAAGTATCTCCTTTAAGCCTGAGAAAACTATTGAAAGTATACATGAGACTATGAAATCACCACAGCATTCAATAAATGTCCCACATCCGCAAAGCAAATGGAAAATATCATATATTCCTACTATAAAGGCATTGTCCTACACATAGATAAAGCCGCGTCAGACATTGATTCTTTCGTGGTTATCATTTCTGGACCTAGAATATAGGGTCAGGTTTTAATGATGGTAAACTTTCATTTGATTGGGTTTAATATTTGCGAAATAAACCGGGTTCGCATCGGTTAAACCGTGGTTTGATGCGGCCTGATGTAAATTGCGGTCTAAATCAGTTTTGGACCGGATTGGGCCACGGTTCATGGTTCTAAAGATCGAACCGGAGGCCCGGTCCGGTTTTCAAAACAGTGCCTGAATCAGTTCGCTATCACGTTTTCCCATCATGTCTCCAGATAAAGTTATGCAAATGAAGCCACGGCCTTTCCGTTGCACGTTCTCAACTCATTGCTCTGCAGCCCTTTTCTTCTGCAACTCAATTTCTTAATTCTATTTCTTCCTCCTCTAAATTTATAACCATATAAATTTATCAGATCCAAAATTGAGCCTATGGATGGATTGAAGGACTTCTAGATCTGAAATCAATACACCTTTTGCGATTGTTTTCGGAACCACTACTTTATGAAATGTTGTTGATCTACATCGGAAAAAGGTTTAAGGTTTCTCCTCTTTTTTTTATTTTATTTAACCATAGTCTTCAAACTGAAAGGGACCCTTCCAGCAACCTCAGATGCTGCAGTCGAGCAACATCTCATTTCAACACCAAACTCATTTGCTTTCATTGACGTTCAACCATATAGATCATACTACGTTCGTGGATTGAAATTCTCCTTGCCAATCTTGCAAATTATTGAGAAGAAGATGGATAAAAGATTGTATTTTTACACCCTTCTTTCCTTCCGAGGATCCTTGAAAATTCACGGTTGTTCGCAATGTCTTTGGTGCTAGCAATGTTAATAAGATGTTGCAGGTGATTACTGTCACTTCGAGCTAATCTTCTTTGACTTTGTTCCAATATTCATGACATATTATTATCACTTTACTCATATTAGATAATGCAAAATGAATCAGTAATGAATATTGTGTTTGGAAAATTAGTGTTGATTTATTTATCTATAGTATATTTATTTCATATTGACAGACAATAATGATTATCCAGCAAGTTTATTCTTATCTTAGTAAGTAAATTGAGTTGAAGTTTTAATGCAAATTTTAATGCAGCAAATACATTTAAATTTTCTTCCACTTCATCAAAATTTGGATTATTTCTGTTCCATGACTATAGCTTATAATATTTCTCGCCTCAAGTACTGTACTTCCCATGATGTGCTGTAAAATAAAATAAGTTGTACAATTTCCCATGATGCACTGCAATTTGCTGTTACGAACAATAGTTCTCATTTAGTGAGAGAGTTGATGCCATTTCATAGAACTTATTATTTATACTAAATTATTAAATTTTTCCTCTGATATTCTAATGTTAATAATGATGTCATGTTATACAAGAAAGAGTTATTGAATATTAGGTATGCTATTGTAAGCCAAAAATTATTTTCAGGTTGATATGTTATCTTATGGTACTGTTAGTAAATACAATTCTTTCTTTTTCCATCTTTGAATATTCCACTTGAAATTTTTTGGGTATGTGTATCCATAAAGTTATTTGGGAACTTATGATGGGAACTTATGGTGGGAATAAACAGAGTTTTACTCCTTACTGGATAGTTAATCATACCTTTCCTATAGAGGTTAATAGAGAAACTAAGTTTTACTACCAGCAACATAACTAAAGAAGTTAATTTGCTGCAACTGTTATATGGTAAATAGGTGGCATTGTTAGCAATAGCTTACACTCTGAAGTAAGCAATAGCATATGGAGGATGAAGGTCTAAGATATGGTAAGCATGCATGGCATGTTTTATTGTTAAAATCTAAAATTTCATTCATTTAGAATGATTTCATTGTTTTAATTCTCTTTTAGGTTTACAGAACATCAAATCTGTTGCAAAAGAAATGAAAAGAAGATTCCTGTTGCTTAACGTTGTAAGTTAAACTTCAAACTTCATATTTTCTTCTATTGTTGAATCAATTGGTTTTTGTGTGTGTACAAATGACAGTTTAAACAAATAAATTATCGATGTTATGTGTTTGGCAAATAAATAGAAAGCGTACATGTTCGTAGAATATAAATCTATGAAAATTGTCAAGTTGCTTTCAAAATGGATCTTTTTAATTATGTTCTTAACATTCTTATAGGATAGTCATAGTTAAATGATTCTTTAAGGTTAGTCAGCTTGGTGCTGATTCTTATAAGATCGGAATTTTGTTAAAAAAAGGGTTATATCTTATCATCTTTAGAATTTGAGCTACAGAAGGCATGATTTAGATTTTATGGGCTTTTCACATGATTAAGAGGATCATTACTGACTTTTGATGTTCCTCCACTGTTATGTAGCCGAGCAAAGAACATGTGTACAGACGTCTTTGGCAAGAGAGTACAATAGTTTCCATTCAGTTGAAGCCGCAAACCTGTTTAGTCCCATTTAAACTAAATTTAGACGTCTATCAGAAAACTGATTAAGCTCTGCAAACTCTGAGTGACATATGTCAAAAACTTAACATGTATATTACATATAGCTTAATGTTGTGCCGTTAATGTAGTAATGCAAAATTATTTGAAATGGTAAGTAAGCAACAATTCATTGCAAGGACAAAATTTCTTACAACTGCAAATTTGAACCAACTTCCATGTACACAATCTTTCAACAACTTGGAAGAGTTTAGTTTATTTTTAGGTAGGAAACTTCAACCAAAATAAGAGTTAATTCCTATGTGAAAGTAACTTCAGTATTTTGAATTTTACCTTCAATCATTTTCCTTCTCATATTTACTACAGTGTTAGAATCAAGAAATACATGTGCACTAGCTAGCTAATAGACATAGCATAAAACGAGATACTGGTTGCAGTTTAAATATATTCCAAATGGCAATTTCAAATAGTAAAGTAACAAAAAAGTACAAAGAGAACCCACACTCCAGATTTGTCATTAGGTTGCTTATTGGCCTGCAGCATCTCATTCACTTCATCTTCAGTTAATGCTTTTGGGTTTGTATGAGCATGTTTTGTAAATATCGCTTACCTGTAATAAATATAGTTGCATCATAACAGAGAATTCCATCTTTCAGTCTTTTTTCTGCATTTTCCTTAATATTCATAAAAATAAATCGATTCGACTGTTTTCATTACCTCCCTTGAGTGTCATATACCCCGGTATCACTTCCATTTAAACTGGAAAACAAGGATTTATATATTTTCCTGTAAATAAAGTCTGTAAATAATGTTAGTTCTCCCTTTAAACAGGAAGCCATACAATATAATTTACAGGTCCCGTGTAAACTTGAAGATAAAAATCATATGGCTACAATAACATGGTATTATTATCCTCTTCATTGGACTTTTTTTACTATTCCAATTACTTTATGACAATATTTAGGCAAGAAAATAACTCATGCCAGTTTTTTCTATCACCTAATTGTTAGGTATATGAGATGTAATCAATTAACTTAATCAAGAAAACTGCTATAAGCTAGATGGAATAGGTGATGCAAAGGAATATATTGAAACAAAAAAGGGTATATATATTATAAATTGTTAGATCTGGCGTTTGTGAACCAAACCAGTTTCAGCATTGCATGCATTCCATCTCAATGTGGACTTGCTGCGATGGCAGGTGTTTGCAGACTCCAAGGCTATAGGTTCTTTTTCCAATAAATTAATATTTTTGTTTTTTTTGTGAACCAGAAGAAGTCATATTTGACCAAGATCTCTTTAATTATCCGAGTTTTAATAATCTCATGCTGTGATCTTTTATTGTGCAACAGAATTGTCTCATTGCTATTTTTGGAGCTGAAGGGAAGAGAAGTCTAGCTTGATCCATTTGTTATTATTTGCTCATTTATTTTGGGGCTGAGTTTATAGACTCATCATGAGATCGGCTTGCAAATCCATGCATGGAACAAGAAAGCATCTACAGCTAGGCTTCAACCTAACATGTTTGGAACGATGGCCACATTGATCTATTGGGTTGAAGGTCTTATGCTTACTTAATTCGATATCATTTGTTGAAGAATCTGTTTATGAACCATACTAACATATTTGTAATATTAGTTCTGAAGCTTTTTTAAGTATAACATGTGTAATATAGATTACTTGATGAAGCCTAAATTTTTATAATGTACTTACTCCTTAAATTATTGTTTTTAGATGCACGGTTAATGTTTAATGGAAGTTGTATTCAACCCAAATTGATGGAAAAAAAGAAAAAAAAAGTTATGAATTCCTCTGTTAGTATTTGTACTTTTTAGAGAAAAAGGTAGTTTACTGTTATTTTTCTTTGTGCACGTCACTTCAATAAGAAATGAGCGTTCACTATGAAGGGAGTACCATGGGAGGTACGATCTTCATAGTTGAAAAGAAAATTTCATTATATATTAACGGGCTGGTTTATTAGTTTTTATAATAAAGACGATACAAGTTTTTTCAGTTTCAAAGTATTAAAAATGTTAATTTTAATATTACTATATTTCTCTGCATATTGATGTAATGGTTGATTACTCTTTACCCAATTAATTATTTTCTAAAAAAAACTTTGTCTCATTCATGTTTTGATAAATGGTTTATTTGTGCATGTATGCACATAAAAAATGCAACATTTTACACAAATCAAATCATTTTGTAAGATTAAACAAATCGTACTAACATTGTTTTATAACACCAATTCATTTTACGCACGTGCATCGCACGTGCCAAAGTACTTGTATATATATATATATGTTTACAGTATATCATATTATAAAAGAAGTATTATATATATATATATATATTGTATACATATTTGTTATTCTCTACCCAGGCATATATTTGAGTTTTCTCATATGTTTGCATATATATTACCTACATATATTATAATGTACACTTAATATTTTAAATACAAAAGATTATATATATATTTCATATATAAATTTTAAGTTGATATTTAGTATTTGTCTTAAGGGTATCTATGTTAATATTTAGAAATCTTTGAAAAAAAATATGGGTTTATAATTTTATTTTTTAAAAAAAAGAAAGAAAGAATTTTGAGAAAAGTATATGTTTTGATTTTAAATTTAAATATAATATATAGATATGTTATTTTAAATATGTATTTTTAAATTTGATATTGGTTTTAAGGAAAATAATAATATAATATACATTTTGTTTCAATTATATCAAGTTGATTCTGATTTGTTTCATCGATTCCTTAATATCAGCATTGTTCGTCGAATCCGTGTTCAACTTGCTTTGCTTTGAGATTTGTCGTTTGGATTAGTCAATTGTCGAGTTCGTGATTCAATTCGTAACTTATCGTGTTGTCTAATTTCTCGAGCCTCAAAAGGTGAGCAATCACTCACGATTAACATTCTTATATTTAGTAAATTTAATTCACATGAAATGACGATTGAAATATGCTGTTAAATTTGAATTATTAAGTTATTTAATTGGTAAATATGATATGCCATTATCTGCAATTGTTTACCGATGACATATGACACCATAACCTGTTGTATATATTTTATTTAAATTTGTTACTGATGATATATGCCTGTTGTTGATATGTTATATTATTATCATATTTGTTCTCAATCTGCAAGTTCCTTGTTAGTTTAGAAATCCCTATGGGTTGAAATGGTACATACCCGAATGATCTTGTAGAGTAGGGAAAATCGTTAAGGGTTGAAATGATAAACCCAAGCGATTTTCATTGATTTGAATTTTGGGATTGTGAGTTGAAATGAGATATATACCTGTATATTTAAATTGCGGATTGAAATGATAAATATCCGTATCACTTGACCATAGGTTAGAAAACTATATACGGACACCGTTGGTCTATTTTGAAAGATGATTTCTGGAATTTTGAAAGGAAAATATATGGGTTTTGATAAATATTGATTTTAAATTATAATATAAATATTTATTTTTAAATTTATAAATTTAGATTTTAAATTATATGTGTTGGAAATTTTAAATTTATAATTAAGTTTTAAAATGTAAATTATAAAATTTTACTTATAACTTTATTATTTTTAAATATATAAAAATAAGATTTAAAATGGATTTAATAATAATAATATTTAATTTAATAATAACCAATATAGTAAAATTTATTAAGAATTTAATTTAACTAATAATATATAATATGTAAAGTATTTATTTAAATTTATATTAATATTTTAAAATAGATTTTTGTAATATCTTTAAGTAAATGGAGGTTGGGAAGGTAAGTTAAATAAGAATTGATTTGTAATTTAATTTGTTAAGAATTGAATTTAAATAAGAATTTATTTATAATTTAACTTGTTTAAAATTGAATTTAAATAAGGTTGGATTTAAACTTATTGACTTTAAGATTTTGAAAGGTATGATTTATAAGTTGATTTGATAAAAGTGATTAAATGGATATTTTCAACTTTAAATAAAATTGAAATTGAATATTTAATATTAAATTAAAGTATAATATGAGATTTTATTTAAATGTTATTAAAGATGATTAAATGAATATTTTGAAAATTTAAATAGAATTAAAGTTGAATTTTGAAATATAGATTAAATTTATCAAATTTAGTTATTGTAAATTGCTTGAATATTGAAACATGTTGAATTGGAAGTGGTTCAAATTGGTAATTTAAACCTGGATTTGAAATCGATATAAAATAAAAGTGGTTTAATGAAAATTTGAATTGATTTGTGAAATTGGAAGAAACAATTCTAATTATAAACTATTTTTAATATATAAACTATTTTATCTATAACCTATTTTTAAATATAAACTATTTTAATGTATATAAACTACTTTCAATATTTAAACTGTTTAAGTGGAAAGTGATATGATTTAGAAAGTGTATATGATTTCGGAAGTGATATGACTTTGAACTGTATATGATATTTCGATATGAATTATGAAATGTTTGAAATATAAATGACCACGGTGTGAAATAAGCGTTTGGTCATTAAAGAGACCGGGGTCAGATATTGTCATACTCTCTACCAATACCGAAAACCACTTTAACAACTGTGTACGTGGTGGAGATTCCAAAACGAAGTAGGGTGGTTTGGCGAACGATTCTATACGAGGTATTTACGCAGCCCTGACTCCCATAAGTCAGCTTGATGTGGATAAAACAGAAGCCATGCCAGGCCAAGTGAGGTCGCTCCTCATATCGGGAACATTTTTTCGATACCATTCTATTACTTTGTGATTTGATTCGGTGCACCTTTGATTTGGGAGTAGGTCTCGAGGTGGGCGGTAGTAGCTGCTATGCGTTACCACCAGTCCGGATCCGCAAATATCCTACTATGGGCATTGCCTCGCATGCCTTGTCACATGCCTTATCACGCCTTCTACGAGTTTGTTTCGTACCGTACCTATGGAGTGCCCTTTGGGTAAACCACCGGTTTGGTGGAGCTTACGGTACTGTATAAACTATGGGAATATATAAAATGTGTTAAAGAGGATATAGGTAACGCCTTAACGCTATTGTAATAGTTTACTTTACTATAGACATTATTTATGTAGCGTATTGTACTATGTATGTAGATAGTTTAATGGATCCATAAAGGATGGGAATCCCAAACATCCTTTAAGTTACTTGTATTTCAGTTGACATTTCACTTGAGTTGAATTTACTGGTATAAGAATGTCAATCCTGACTCGAGTGTTTTGTGTTTTGTGTTTTGCTTTATGCTCGGGTCAGACTGAGTGTCACAACATTTGAGACTCACCTTTAGAGTTTGGAGCTTTGCTTGAAGATCTATCTCTATCTATTCAACTTTCTACTTACTTCAGTTTATTCCAGTTGTTTTGTTCTGACTTGTCATTTACATTTGTATTAGTAACTTCTATGTATCAGATATCTGTTGTATTTTACTTTAAACTCTGATGTTTATATAGTAGCTTCACGAACTACTATTTATCTATTTCCGCTGCTTATTGTCGAATTACTCTATGTCTGTGATTATGTGATTAATTTATTTATTGTATATGCTAAGTTTTGGCAAATATAAATTAACAATCTACTGTTTTGAGCAATTCAAGTCTGACATGAGTGGATGATTATCGATTTGAAACATTCGAAATAGGAGGTCGTTACAAATTATATCAAATTCTATAATTTAAAATAGTTAAAAAATCGGGTCGTTACATTCTCCACCACTCAAAAACTTTTCGTCCTAGAAAAGAGGTTAAGTAGAGAATTTAACATTTGATATATTTTCTCAAAATAATTAACTTATAAAACATAAACATCTTATTTTTGAAACCGTTACTACGCTTATACTACGCAACTTCGATATCGGCTTTACGAAAATTCCAACTTATTTTATAAAACAAGTTATAAAATTTTTAAAACCTCAAAATGTTTCTAACACCCGGATTTACGGAAAATTTCAGTAGAATCTCCTTTGCGCGGCTCGATCGAAAATTTTTTCCAGTACAATATATAACACAAATATATATCAAATATACATCTCATCTCAATGATGAGGCATCCCATAGGGAAAAACATAAAAGTGCGGTATGTAATCCGAGATACGTACCTTATTATTATAAATACAAGCGAGTTCGCTCATATTAAGCAAGCAAAAGTATATAAAATCCTTGTATACGTCCAAACGCTCATCGTATGTACCTATCTCAATTAAAATTAGAATATTAGTCACTTATAATCAGACATAGAACATGTATGAGTTAAATAGAACCACATAGCATGATTTTGAATCCAAATCATAAGCACAAGCACAAATATACAACATACAACAATCATATGCAATCAAAACCGTAATAACAATGGTTTGCGACAAAAGAACCCATTCAACCATCAATATTCACCCAATTAATCCAATAATCCACACATGTCCAACTCAAACAATCCGGAATATAGATAATTAATGGGGCTAATTAAGAAAAATAAGAAAAGAAGAAGAAAACAAACACAGAATCTCATAGCGGAATGACAAAATATAATAACCAAATAAACAGTTCATGAAGCTGTTTATATTATACATTTGATTATAATTTATACAACATTTATCGGAGTTATATATAAAACAGAACAAAATAGTAATGCAGCAAAACAACATTTTTACCAATTCAAATGATTTTAAATCAAAATTTTGAATTTTAGATATTAATATATATTTTTTCAACCGACTTTAAATTACTGAAAAAATTTACTTATGCTGGATGTTGCAGTATTTAATGAACTTTTTTTACACATACATGCATACATACATACATACATACATATATTGAATAAGTCAAAACATATAAAATTTGAATTTTAAAATTATTTATAAATGGCCAAAATTAAATATATTAATTATATATCTATATGTTTTATTTAGTGCATATGTATACCTTATAGCAAACATTTTAGTTATAATATTTTATATATATTATTTAATGATATATTTGCACACACAAATATATATATATATATATATATATATATACATACATACATACATACATATATATATATTTGTGTGTGTGTGAACGCATGTGTTTATAATTTAATTTTATAATTATATTTTAATGGTCGAAACTTAGGAAAGTTTATATTAAATATTATATATATCACTTAGACATCTTGTTGGCCGTAGGACAAAATGGTCTATTTTCCTATTAACCCTTAGAGTAGGTTATATGTTTGTATCGTTGTGATGCTCATATTGTGAATATGAATGTCATGACATATTAAAATATAAAATTAAAACAAATTAATAAACTGGTTTTAAGATAAATTATTAATAAATTTATTTTAAATATTAACAATAAATAAATATTTTAATCAAATTAAATAAATTAAAATATCAAAACTCTTTTACTAATAAAATACGAAATTTGATTCATTATAAACAAAACATTATTTACACAAAAACAAAATAAAGGAATTGTGCAGTTTAATAAAAGGTAAATTTTTTGAAATCCACCCTTTTAACATCGTTGTCAGTGCACTTGATCCAACAATGGTATCAAAACCCGCATTGTGCTTGTGTAAATAATTAACCAGCACTAAGAGTCTTTCTTTTGGAAAAAGCCAAAGTATATGGGTGTCGAAGAAAACGTTCTTAAACTAAGAAGAATGTACTTTAATTAAGGACCATTATGTAACATCCCCCTACTTGGAGGCCCAAAACTAACGGCTATGGATGTTGTAGTCATCCACAGTTCTTAATCTTCGGCAACCAAATACGGCGTGTTAGATACATTGATACACAGATCACAGAAATATGGAAAAAATTAACAATTTAAAAACATATTTCCACGTTCAATTCTAAATATTTCTTGTTCATTATATAATCCCCAAATTACGTTAACCACGTTTAGCAAAATATAATTATTACAAATATGCCAAAAGCGACATATGAAGATGCTCCCTTGGTTGATCAGAGAATATAGTAAGGCTAATAAATCTGCCTTTACAAACAAAATACACAGCGGAAAGAAAAACTCTAAATAACTATTTGCCTCCAGCATGCCTCCGGAAGCTTTATTCATCAGAGAAGAAATCCTGAGAACCTTACATCTCAAGCTACTCAAAATAAATTGAGTGCCCGAGAGTTTAAGGGGAAAACAAAAACTTCGAGTCAGACATAAAGTCTGGTATGAATAATAATCTAACATCTCAATCCTTTTAGATATCTAGTGAGACCACATCGCTTAGCAGAACGGGTTCCCCACACTAGTATCCTAAAACCTGTATAAACCAAATTCTATGCTCCTGCATCCACAATGGTTAAAACATACATTTCAAAAAATTATGATGATATGAAAACTTGAAAATAAATAAGATTTTCCCATTCCCAGTTTAATCTGACACCCTATCAATATTATAGTTTCTTGGGTCACTAATAACATTTTTAGTTTTCATTGGTTTACTAATTACCTTGTTAGAACAAATAGACACCCTGTCCTATTCATAGTTTTCATGGGATCACTAAGAACCTATAGCTCCTGCATGTTAACTTAATTAATTCATGGGTCCCCCTGAACCTATTAGTCATTCCAATAACTTATCACCTTATCCTAGTTTTCATGGGTTGACTAGGAACCTATGGCTTAGCCAGTAACTCATGCACATCCTAGTTTTCATGGGTTGACTAGGAACCTACTGATTCATCCCTTAACCACACTCTTATCCTAGTTTTCATGGGTTTACTAGGAACATATTGACTGATGTCAATTCTTAATCCGGATATAGTTTTCATGGGTTCACTACAAACCAATTATCCCCTGCCAACTGTTCTTTTGCATAGTTTTCATGGGTTAACTATGAACCTTTTGGTATGCACCAATAACTACCTTATCATAGTTTTCATGGGTTTACTATGAACCTCTTGGTATGCACCAATAACTACCCTATCATAGTTTTCATGGGTTTACTACGAACCTTTTGGTTTATCTCCAATAACTACAAAGTTTAGGCATCCTATATTTTTGGTCACCCTGACTCCATGGATGCAATTCTACTCATTCAGGAGTTTAAGTAATTTATATTCACTATTTGAGTTAACCTACTTGTTTTTCTACCCCCTTTTTTCCCCAAAATATAGTTATGGGTTATCATGTGAAGATACTCATATTTGAAGAAGTAAAACATTAATTAACAATACCACTCATGTGGGTTTAAAGTCCTTGAAATATATCTCATAAAACATTGTTTACACCTTTAACTTATATTTTTATCAAGGCAATACTTCTTCAAAATTATACACTTAAAACCCTTACAAAACTCCTTTATATAAGCCGTGGGTTTTCCTTTAAAAATTTGAGTATGGGTTTTCAAATCTTTTAAAGCCAAACCTTTTGACCTAGTCGAAAGGTCTTCAAAACAACCTTTTGAATCAAAACCTTTCGAAACCATTCAGCAATTCAAACCTTTCGAAAGCATTCAGCTCTTAAAATATAAACCTTTCGAAAACTTACTGAGTTCAAGTTAAAATATGCGGAATGTCCTCTTTTAAAACCTTTCGACTATACTGGAAGCACCCTTTCGACCTTGTCGGAAGGTCTGCTTCAAAAGCTTTAAAACATCCCATTTAAAACAATAGACCTCCGCCTTTTTAAAGCAAATCCTTCGAAAGCTTGGGTTACATTTCAATTATAAAACAAAGGAAAATCATCTAAGTCGAAGGCATCGATACCTTTCGAAGGCAATGGGAGAAGCGGTTGGTTTTTAAAGCAAGTAAACCTTTCGTCATTGTCGAAAGCAACGACTTCGAAAGGTTTGGAAAAAGTGGCTATAACCTTTCGATTGTGTCGGAAGGTTCAAAACAAACAATGATAAGTGGTAGTAACCTTTCGACCATGTCGAAAGGTCTTTAAAACAAAATAGTGGTAAAGCAGCAGTAACCTTTCGACTTTGTCGAAAGGTTTAAAACCTTTCTTTTTAAACATTTGATCTGGTTGAAAGCAACCAAGTCGAAAGCTCTAATTCGAAAGCAAAGCAGGTGAAAGCTTTTGGTTTATAAAACAAACATACCCCAACCTCTTTCGCCATCAACCTTTCGACTATGAACCCTTCGACCTTGTCCAATTCATTACTTACCATGTAACTTGATACCATATGCATTGGTCTAACCTTGTCGAAAGCTATGAACCTCTCGACCTTGTCGAAAGGTCTGGGTCGGAAGGCTTTTTGCTGTAAAAGGCGAAAACATGCAAAAAGTATGATTTCTTTGTTTTTAATTTAAAAAGGTTAACTTTTCAACTAACCCGCCTTTGTTTGTCAAATTATCATTGGTTAATAATTTCTTTTCAAAAAATGCTGCCACTAATTTTCAAAAATAAATAATAATTTTATTTTATAAAATGCCCCTTCTCCTTAATTAAATATATAAAACATTTAAGCCCCATACCTTAAATAATTTTATATATTCAAAAAAACACTAAGGAAAAATCTGGAAATATCCCAGAAAATCTATTTTAATATGTTTTCCGACATATAAAAATTTCAAACCCAAATAACCATTATTTTTTCCGTAAATAATTTATAACCCAATAAATCATTTTATTTACTAGGAAATTTGTATAAAATCCATATAAACTCAGAAAATTATGAGAATTGAAACCCATCTCCAAAATCATGTTTTCTATAACATAAAATTTTCCCATGGCATTTAAAAATCACCTCATCTTGGTTTTACCCTAAAACCGTGTATATCTCTTAATAAACAACCTTGTTTGAATACATATAAATTAAAATCAAGCATATCGTCATTCAACATATCATAAAATAGATTTATCCTAAAATCTGAAACCATATGCTGTTTAAAATCAAAATAGAGATGTAGAAATTATTATTCACCTTAGATTGGATAAGGAAATTGAAGTACGATTTAGATTGATTCCTTCTAACTTGAATCCTAGCTTTTAGTTGATTTTCTCTTCTCTTCTGATGGTCGGCCTTGCTTCTCACGGCTATGAATATTTTTGTTTTGGTGAAATGAACGTGTATAACTAAGAAAGATAGTATAAGGGTGGGAAGTGTGAGCAGCTATTTACCCTAATGCCCTTGTGTTTAATTTCTTAACTATTTATATAAGTTCATTTGATTTTAAATAAGCACGACCACCTAGTGTATTAATCAACCTCAATCTCCTTATCTACATTATTCTACTTAATTTATTCTAATTAAATCTCCTGAATAATGTCAATAAAAATAGGGGTGTTACAGGCTCCCCTCCTTAAAGAATTTCGCCCTCGAAATTCAGTAAGGACTAACTAGCAAACATAACAATCATCTGTAACATCACCTAGCAGCCAATCTATGTAAATCTACTATAAACATACCATCAAAACAGATCATGATAAGCCTCTCGAATCCTGCCCTCTGTCTCCCAAGTACAGTATTTCTCGTTGTCGCTCTGTTGAACCTTTACCAACTTGATTGCCTTGGTCCTCAATTTCTTCTCATCTCTCGCTACAACCTGAACTGGTTGTCTAACAAAAGTCAAATAAGGCTCCACTACTAAGTCCTCTAACTCTGTCTGGGGAATAGTAGCCTTTGGATAATGCATATACTTACGAAGATTAGACACATGGAATACATTATGGACACCTGCCAAACTGCTCAACAACTCTACTATGTAAGCGAGCATTCCAATCCTTTCTATAATCTGAAATGGACCAACATACCTCGAGGCCAACTTTCCCGACTTTCCAAATCGTACCACACCCTTCATTGGTGATACTTTAATGAAAACCTTGTCTCCTACTGAGAACTCTAAGTCCTTATGCTTTTTATCTGCATAACTCTTCTACCTGGATTGAGCTTCCTTCATCCGTCCTCGGATTAACCAAATCTTTTCCGATGCCTCTCTTACTAAATCTAAACCTAAAACCAATCTGTCTCCGGTCTCTAACCAACATGCTATCGATCGACATGGTTTTCCATACAAAGCTTCAAAAGGCGCCATTCCTATACTAGTTTGATAACTATTATTATAGGAAAACTCAATCAGAAGTAGGTGATCTTCCCAAGATCCACCAAAGTCCAATACACAAGCCCTCAACAAATCTTCGAGTACCTTGTTGACTCTCTCTGTCTGCCCATCCGTGTGTGGGTGATAAGCTGTACTCATCTTGAGCTTGGTACCTAATACCTCTTATAGACTCCTCCAAAATTCACTAGTGAACAATGCATCTCTATCGCTGACTATGCTACTAGAAATCCCATGAAGTCTAACTATGTTCTTCATGGACAACTTTGCTAAAACAGGTGACGTCCTGGTTGGCTTTACCAGAATGCAATGGGCACTCTTGGTCAACCTGTCCGCTATAACCCATATGCTTTCGTTTCCTCTATTTGTCCTTGGTAACCCGTCTATAAAATCCATCAATATCGAATCCTACTTCCAAACTGGAATATCTAAAGGCTGAAGTAACCCACTTGGCTTCTGATGTTCAGCTTTCACTTGTTGACAGTTAATACACTGCCTAACCCACAAGCCAACATCCCTCTTCATGCCTTCCCAATAAAAGCTCCCCATCATATCTTGATACATCTTGGTTCCTCCAGGATGAATCATAAACTTCGATCGATGACACTCTTCTAGAGCTTCTCTCCTTAAGTTCTCTACACCTGGAACACATAACCGTCCCTTCTTTCTTAACCATCATTTTTGGTCAAGATTAAAATCCTTTAGGTCATCAATTTCTAATCCGACCTCAATCTTTCTAATCCTCTCAGCTAAAACAGGGTCTTCTCTCTTCTTAGAAGTTATCTTCTCAATCAGCACTGGTCGCACTTCTAAACAAGACAACATGGCAGTACCCTGACTAGAACTAGCAATAGATCTCAATTGCACCCCACAAGTGGCTAAAGCTTCTAGATCCTTCCATTCTGCTAACATTGCTAACACCACATTCTGATGTTTTCTACTAAGAGCATTTTCTACCTTATTTCCTTTTCCCGGAGTATACTCTATACCGAAATCATAAGCCGCCAAAAACTCCAGCCACCTCTACTGTCTCATATTCAACTCCTTCTGAGCAAATAAATACTTTAATGACTTATGATCGGTATACAACTCAAATCTCTCTCCCAAAAGATAATGCCTCCAAATCTGCGGTCTAAGCTGCCTAGATGCATAAGCAATAACTTTGCCCTTCTGCCTTAATACTGCTCCCAATCCAGTCCCACATGCATCAGTGTATACTACCAACCCTTGGTTACCATCCGGAACTACTAACACTGGCGCAATGGTTAACAAATGCTTTAACTTAATGAATGCTTCCTCGCATTTGTCGGACCAAACAAACCTCACGTCCTTCCTAGTCAACTTAGTCAAAGGCACTGCTATTCGTGAGAAATCCTTGATGAATCTCTGGTAATAGCCGGCAAGTCCAAGAAAACTCCTTATATCGGTTGCCATCTCTGGTGTCTTCCAATTATTGACTGCCTCGATCTTAACTGGATCAACTGACAGTCCTTCCTCTGAAACCACATGACCAAGAAACTTAACTTCTCTCTTCTAGATATTACACTTGGAAAACTTTGCCTTCAGCTGATTCTACCTCAGCGTCTCCAACACCACTCTAAGATGAATCTCATGCTCTCTTTCATCTTTGGAGTACACCAAAATGTCATCTATGAACACCAACACAAACCTATCCAAGTGCTCTCTGGAAACCCGGTTCATTAAATCAACGAAGGAAACAGGCGCATTCGTCAATCCGAATGGTATTACTAACCACTCGTACGAACCATACCTAGTTGGGAATGCAGTCAAAGGAATGCTATCCTCTACCACTCTCAACTGATGGAACCCCATCGCCAAATCCAATTGGGAAAGTACTCTAGCTCCACTCAACCGATCAAACATATCATCTATCCTCGGTAAAGAGTAACTATTTTTGATCGTCCTCCCGTTTAACATACGATAGTTGATGCACATCCTTAACGACCCATTTGATTTCTTCACAAACACCGCAGATGCTCTCTAAGGTAAACTGCTTGGTCTAATAAAATATCTTTCCTCAAGATCCACTAACCGCACCTTCAATTCCTTCATCTTTTTCGGTGTTATCCTGGTAGGTGGTCTACTGACAGGTTCAGCTCCCGGTATAAGGTCTATTTGAAACTCAACAGCTCGTTTCAGTGGTAATCCAGTAACCGGCTCAAAGACATCTGCAAATTCTCTAGCCACACGAACCTGACTAAGTTCTTCTCCAACCTCCATGGTACTCAAAAAACAACAAACACTCTTACTAGAATTCTCCACCGAGAGATTTGGTTATGACTATCTAGGTGTCGCAATGATTTTTCCCCATCTTGGCAAAATATCCTTGTTTGTGCCAAAATTGGTCACAAACCCCGAAAGCCATGAAAGCACCAGTGTTTACACACAGATCCACAATATTCAAACACGGATCTCAGAATAGATAAAGTAGAGAATAAAAATGAAGAAATAGCAAAATTAAAATGACTAAGAAAGCAAAGAAGACAAGGTTTATAGTGGTTCGGCTATCTTCGGCATACGTCCACTTTGAATCAATCATTTTATTCCTTTTATACTGAGATTACAGTGACAAGCCTTTGAAATCAGTAAACAAAATGGCAGAGTTTTGCCTAGGAAAGTAGAATAAAATCCCACCTTAGTTGCCATAGAGCTGCTATTTATAGGCGTAGATTTGGAAATTTCCACCCCAAAACCTGGAATACTCTTCTCACATGCAGGTGGGCCCACCAGATCGATCTGGGGTCATTTGGGATCCATCCAAGTACAATTCGTATCGATCCAAAAATGGTCCAATGAAGTTGAGATCGATCATGGATGTTCTTGAGTGAATAAGAAAGCCTCTATGAAAATTTCATAGCATTTGGTTCTGTAGAATGAGAGTTATAATCGATCCAAGTTTGATTTTTGCACATAGGCTGTTGGATTCATATCGATATATTCGTATCGATAGGCTTCGTATCGATGACGTGGCCCGAGCATCATGCAGAGATCCATAATTCATGCTTGTAGACCGATTCCCTTGGTTTGACCCATTTCTTCGTATCCATCGGTATATGCTGTTCATATCCATCCACCAACCCTCCTTTGTACCGATCCTCACACGCCATCTGTCTTTCGTATCCATGATGTTCGTACCGATTCAAGCTTTGCATGACCACTTCGTATCGATCTATAAGAATAAGACCAACACGAACCGTGTCTGTGTATCCATCTAATGTTGCCGCCTTTTATGTGTGTCCTGCGTATCGATCATTATCAGATCGATACGAAATGCTTTTCCAAACCCCTGTAACCATTGCCTTGTATCCATTCTTTGCTCCTTCCCTCGTATCGATCCCCAGCCCTTCTCTTCGTATCGATCCGATGCCATAGATCGATACAAAATTCATCGATACGAACTGCTATAGATCCAAAGTGAGGTGCCAAGTGCATTCCCCTTATCCATATCCATATGGATCGATAGGAAACCACCGATCCAATGCAAATTGCCGAACCCATTCCGATCGTTACAAACTATATCGATATGAAAAGTATCGATATGAGACCATTCCTCTCAAACGTTGATCCATCCATACCTTGAGCATACGAACTCCGATTGACCTGAATTTGAAGTGTAGCCTCACCTAGCCTTGCTTATCATTCCCTATCGATCCCACCTTGATTGGAGCCTGGTCCAATTTTGACGGTATCAATCATAACCTTGTTTCTAATCGATCTCCAATCCTGATATCCATCCTTTTTAGCCAATTTTGTTGATATCCTAACCTTGTACAAAAGGCGGGGTAACATGTGCCCCCCCAAAACATGCCTTGCATAAGAAGGCGTGTTTTGAATAGCTTTAATCCCGATATC
Organism: Allium fistulosum; assembly: GCA_030737815.1. Taxonomy (NCBI): domain Eukaryota; kingdom Viridiplantae; phylum Streptophyta; class Magnoliopsida; order Asparagales; family Amaryllidaceae; genus Allium; species Allium fistulosum. Next base: position 1,252,864,126 of record CM060901.1, read on the forward strand.
CAAAGTCCATATTCCATCCATAGCCATACCATCTGATCCATAATCCAATCCATTACCAAGCCATTCTATCCAAGTTCCATAGTCATATCCTTGTCCAAATCCGCGACTACTCCGAGTCGGTATCTGATTCCGAGTCCAGTAACCAAATCCTTAGCTGATTCCATATGCATCCAAACCCATCAACTAAGTTTTAATCCATTCATATCCAGAATCCAATGACCAAATCCATGACCTCTTCGGGTCAATATCCAAATCCAAGGCTGCTCCGGGCCTATTTCCAAATCTGAGACCACTCCGGGTACTTAGCCAATCCTTAGCTGTTCAAAGCCGAAATCTGAATCCATGACCTCTTCAGTTCTAATTTCAAATCCATAGACCTAGCCGGGTCATTTTATCCTCCTCTTGCCTCGACTTTCCTGTCGAGGGTTTTTATATTCTCCGGCCTTGACTCTCCGGTTGAGGACTTTTATATTCTTTGGCCTCGACTCTCCGGTCGAGGACTTTTATATTTTTCGGCCTCGACTCTCCGATCGAGGACTTTTATATTCTCCGACCTCAACTCTTCGGTCGAGGACTTTTATATTCTCCAGCCTCAACTCTCCGGTCGAGGACTTTTATATTGCGTTCGAATCCATTCCGTCGCTTTCCGACGAAGGGACTCGTAACTTGCGATTACTGCCCCGTCTCTCCGGTTGGGACCGTAATCGCGTGACTTGTATTATTTATTACATTTATCCAAATTCAATCAATTAGAAAGTCCAATTGACAAAATAAAAGTCCGTACAACCAAGAAAATCAAATGTCCATAGTACCAAGAAAAAACCAGAGTCCACAAAAAACAGAAAGAAAACAAGATTTCATAAACCCGAGCATCAAGGTTTATCATCATCTTAGAGCATGCCTAGGGACCGTCCTCGATCCCACACATGTGTAAGTGACTTACCCGCATCACTTTGGGGTTTATTACTTATTCAAAGCCATAAATCCAATCAGCTGATAACAAGTTAATGACGTTCCCTAGATCCAGTGCCATCTTCGTTTGAGGAAGGCGGTGGCCGCTCCTATTCCACTGCCACAGCTCGATTCCTTATTTACTATTGTAGATGACCATTCCTCACATGTTCCTCAATAATATCCTTCAGATGCCTGCGGTCATTCGTGTTGTGCCCATCCAGGTCATGGAATAGGCAATGCTTTCCCGATGGTATTCATAATCAGAGGGTTCCCTTTTTGCCGCCCTTCGATACTGGAGGCGCCCTCGAGTATCCAAGTAAATCCTTTCTAGAGTTTCAGTTAAATCCATGTAAGAAGAGAATTTTGATTCCCTCCGTTGCCTTTTTGAAGTATTGCCGTTATCATTCATTTTCCTTTTTCCTCTATCGTCCTTGTTTGAATCTTCCCTGGGTGGATCTCCACCTTTTAACGCATAAGCTTCAGCCTCTCTTCCCTCTCTTTTAGCCTTCGCATCTTCCTGTCTTAGAAACCTTTCTGCTTCATGGTAAAAATATCCGAGATCCATCGGTGGATCCCGTTCCAATAATATCTTAAAATCTGAATCATCCTCAATTCCTAAGACTACTGCCATCAAAACCATCGACGGATCGGGTCGATCCACCGAAGCCACTGTTGCATTGAATCTAGTTAAGAAATCCCTAAGTGGCTCTCCCTTCCACTGTTTCATCGACGTCAAAGTCATCACATTCTTGGGTCTGGCTATGTGGACCTGAAATTGCCGCATAAACCTCTCAATCAACTCCATCCAAGTGCCAATTGAGCTTCTCTCCAGTTGTCTGAACCATAATGCTGCTATATCCATCAAATACAAAGGGAAGCACCACGCCATGACTTCCTTTGATGCCCAGTACTTCCATATGTCTCATGTACCTTGTCAAGTGAATAACGTGATCTGTTCTCCTGTTATACATCTCCAGCGTTGGTAGTTTGAAATCTGGTAGATTCCTAGCCTGCCTGATCGTAGGAGTAAAGGGGCTCCTGTTCACATCCTCCAAATATTTATTCACCAATCCTCTTCTCACAGCCCATCTGATCATGTCTGCTAACTTGTCATTGTCATCAAGTGGTAGTCTCTGTCTGAGATTTCCAACCTGCCCCCCCGAGTCCGTGAGGGAATCCGGGAATCTGCTCCTCTGGACAAGCATCCATCCTCTATCAATGCCAAATTGCATGGTATTGCTTGGTATCCTGCCTGGAGTTGGGTCAACATGATCTGGGGGTGTGCCTCTAGCTCAGGGGCTGCTCCTGATGGTCCTGCCCTATCATGCATCATGTTTGCTGTGTTTTCTCAGTCCTGATTCTGAATTGCCTCTGCTTCTGTTGCTCCAGCTTCGCGATCCCTATTTCCAGCATTTCCTGCAGTTACATCCTCTTGATTTTGCACTCTAGCTTATCCAACTTGTCACAGTAGGTTATGCATCATCTCCTCTTGCCTTTACAGTATCCCTTCCTGGATAGCATCCATCATCATCTCTATCTCATCTCCAGTGATGAAAAATGAGGTCTAATTAGCTCCTAAAGAGGCCTGCTGACTTCCTTCATGCTGACTCATTTCCGTTCTCTGTCTCCTTGTTGATTACTTAGCCATTGCTTCCCAAAATCCGATCCTTTAGCTTTTCAAATCTGAACTCCAAATCCGGTATAGCAGGTGCTAGTCCTTCTTAATGAAAGCACCAAAGTGTTTTCCCAAAATTGGTCACAAATCCCGAAAGTCATGAAAGCACCAGTGTTTACACACGATCCACAATATTCGAACACAGATCTCAGATCTAGATAAAGTAGAGAATAAAAATGAAGAAATAGCAAAATTGAAATGAGTAAGAAAGCAAAGAACACAAGGTTTATGGTGGTTCGGCTATCTTTGGCCTACGTCCACTTTGAATCAATCCTTTTATTCCTTTTATACTGAGATTATAGTCACAAGCCTTTGAAATCAGTAAACAAAATGGTAGAGTATCGCCTAGGAAAGTAGAAGAAGATCTCATCTTAGTTGCCATAGAGCTGCTATTTATAGGCGCAGATCTGGAAATATCCGCCCCAAAACCTGATATACCTCTTCTCATGCGCAAGTGGACCTACTAGATAGATCCAAGTACAATTCTTATTGATCCAACAATGGTCCAATGAAGCTGAGATCGATCATGAATGTTCTTGAGTGAATAAGAAAGCCTTTGTGAAAATTTCATAGCATTTGGATATGTAGAATGAGAGTTACGATCGATCCAAGTTTGAGTTTTGGAGATAGGCCGTTGGATTCATATCGATACATTTGTATCGATAGGCTTCGTATTGATGACGTGGCCCGAGCATCATGCAGAGATCCATAATTCATGCTTGTAGACCGGTTCCCTTGGTTTGACCCATTTCTTTGTATCCATCGGTATATGCTGTTCATATACATCCACCAACCCTCCTTCGTATCGATCCAGACACGCCATCTGCCTTTCGTATCCATGCTGTTTGTACCGATCCAAGCTTTGCATGACCACTTCGTATCGATCGATATGAACAAGACCAACATGAACCGTGTCTGCGTATCCATCCAATGCTACCGCCTTTTATGTGTGTCCTTCGTATCGATCATTATCAGATCGATACAAAATGCTTTTCCAAACCCCTGTAACCATTGCCTCGTATCCATTCTTTGCTCCTTCCGTCGTATCAATCCCCAGCCCTTCTCTTCGTATCGATCTGATGCCATTGATCGATACGAAATCCATCGATATGAACTGCTATCTATCCAAAGCGAGGTGCCAAGTGCATTTCCCTTATCCATATCCATATGGATCGATATGAAACTACCGATCCAGTGCAAATTGTCGAACCCATTCCGATCATTACGAACTATATTGATACGAAAAGTATCGATATGAGACCATTCCTCTCCAACATTGATCCATCCATACCTTGAGCATACGAACTTCGATTGACCTAAAATTTGAAGTGTAGCCTCACCAAGCCTTGCTTATCATTCTGTATCGATCCCACCTTAATTAGAGCCTAGTCCAATTTTGACGGTATCAATCATAGCCTTGTTTCCAATCAATCTCCAATCCTGATATCCATCCTTTTTAGCCAATTTTGTTGATATCCCGACGTTGTACAAAAGGCGGGGTAACAATCCTAGCCTCATACTTACCCAACCAATCCATACCTAAGATGATCCCGAAATCTACGAAATCAAAAACATACAAGCTGCATGCAAACTTATGACCTAACAACTCAAGTTCTAACTGGTCACATCTCATCCCAAGTGTTGCATACCCTCCTATTAGATTCGCAACCCTTAAGGAAGTAACAAGGTATGTGGGTTCTATACCTAACCTATCAACCAATACTGAGATATAAATGAATGTGATGCACCGGTATCAAAAATTACCCTAACAGGTATACTCTGAAACAAAAGCGTACCATCCATCACAGTTTTGCCTTTCTCCGCTGCAGTGGGTTTAAAAGAAGATGGTGGTCCAATAGCAAACACCTTCCCTCTGTCCGCCTTGACTGGCTCTGGACACTAGTTTTTATAATTCCCAACTTGGTCATAGTTGAAGCATTTTACACTCTTCTTCTCAGTAGGCTTCTTTCCTTTACCAGTTCTACACTCGTGGGCATAATGGCCTTCTTATCACACTTGTAACACACCAAATCGGCCTTCACCTCCTTAGCGGCCTCCCCTTTCTGGGCTCCTTTCTTCTTAAAGAATTTCTTTTTTCTTCCTTGAAAACCCTAGGACTCAACTGGCTTCTCCCTAGCTGAAACAGCAAGCATCTCCTCATGGTGAACGGTCATCTCCACGATCACATGATAAGGCTCTCTAATATGAGTCATAGCCATTCTGCCTAGCTCTGGCCTCAAACCTCTAATGAATCTCTCATTCCTCCTGACATCAGTGTCAACCAAAGCATAACCATATCGAGATAGCTCATCAAACTTAGCAGCATATTCGATCATAGACATCTGTCCTTGGACAAGGTCTATAAACTTCCTCATTAGTACCGACTTGGCAACCTCAGACAAGAACCTCTGCTCGAACCTCCTCCTGAAGTCAGCCAAAGTCAACTCTTCCTCTGGCACTCCGGCCGTCACACTATTCCACCAATGAAGCGCTAACCCCTGCAATTGTCTACAGGCTAGTCTTCTCTTCTCTTCATCATTCAAGCCTAAATCTGTAAAGATCCTTTCACGGTTCAACAATCAATTCTCTACTTCAAAAACATCTTCTGTTCCAGCAAATGGCTTTCCTCCTAGACTGACATAGTCTCTACTCAGCTTAGCATAGTTATATCCAACCGGAACTATAGGATTAGCTCCAACAACATTCCCAACAGCTCTCGCTTGCAAAAGATTAGCCAACAACTGATACACCATCCCTGCATCTACTGGCGGATTTCCAGAACCTACATTGGCATCGGCATTTTGGTTAGCATTAGCTTGTCAACCTTGGTTTCTCCGAGTATTAGGTCGAGCATTTCCATTGGTTGTGGTGCTTCCTCCATCCAGATTTCCTCTTCCGTTTCCTACCTCCATATCCTCTTTCTCGTATATCTACATACGAGCCTAAGTAAGATACAGAAGAAAGGTCTAAGAGAGAGGGGAATACGTACTTAGATATATACCTATATATCAAATACAGGTATGTTACTATAGCGTTAACCCAAACCCCGATCATATTTTTAAATTCATTGGATTATGTTTGAAAAAGCTTTTAGGTTTAACTTTTCTTTTAAAGTTTCATAAACCTATGCTTTGATACCAACTTGTAACATCCCCCTACTTGGAGGCCCAAAACTAACGGCTACAGATGTTGCAGTCATCCACAGTTATTAATCATCGGCGGTGCTAGATACATTGATACACAGATCACAGAAATATGGAAAAAAATTAACAATTTAAAAACATATTTCCACATTCAATTCAAAAAATTTCTTGTTCATTACATAATCCCTAAATTACGTTAACCACGTTCAGCAAAATATAATTGTTACAAATACGCCAAGAGCGACAAATGAAGATGCCTCCTTGGTTGATCAGAGAATATAGTAAGGCTAATAAATCTGCTTTTACAAACAAAATACACAGCGGAAAGAAAAACTCTAAATAACTATCTGGCTCCAGCACACTTCCGGAAGCTTTATTTGACAGAGAAGGAAACCTAAGAACCTTAAATCTCAAACTACTCAATATAAATTGAGTACCCGAGAGTTTAAGGGGAAACAAAAACTTCGAGTCAGACATAAAGCCCGGTATAAATAATAATCTAACATCTCGATCCTTTTAGATATCTAGTGAGACCACGCCACTTAGCGGAATGGGTTTTCCCCTCACTAGTATCCTAAAACCTTTATAAACAAAATTCTGTGCTCCTGCATCCACAATGGTTAAAACATACATTTCAAAACATTATGATGATATGCAGACTTGAAAATAAATAAGATTTTCCGATTCCCAATTTAATTTGACACCCTGTCAATATTATAGTTTCTTGGGTCACTATTAACCTTTTTAGTTTTCATGGGTTTACTAATAACCTTGTTAGAACTAATATACACCATGTCCTATTCATAGTTTTCATGGGATCACTAAGAACCTGTAGGCTCCTGCCAGTTAACTTAATTAATTCATGGGTCCTCCTGAACCTATTGGTCATTCCAATAACTTATCACCTTATCCTAGTTTTCATTGGTTTACTAGGAACCTATGGACTTAGCCAGTAACTCACTGCACATCCTAGTTTTAAAGGGTTGACTAGGAACCTACTGATACTTCCATTAACCTCATTCTTATCCTAGTTTTCATGGATTTACTAGGAACCTATTGACTGATGTCAATTCTTAATCCGGATATAGTTTTCATGGGTTCACTAAAAACCAATTAGCCCCTGCCAACTGTTCTTATGCATTGTTTTCATGGGTTAACATTGAACCTTTTGGTATGCACCAATAACTAAATTATCATAGTTTTCATGGGTTTACTATGAACCTCTTGGTATGCACCAATAACTACCCTATCATAGTTTTCATGGGTTTACTATGAACCTTTTAGTTTAACTCCAATAACTAAAAAGTTTAGTCATCCTATATTTTTGGTCACCCTGACTACATGGATGCAGTTCTACTCATTCAGGAGTTTAAGTAATTTATATTCACTATTTGAGTTAACCTACTGGTTTTTCTATGCCTTTTTTCCCTAAGATACAGTTACGGGTTATCATGTGAATATACCTATATTTGAAGAAGTAAATCATTAATTAACAATACCACTCATGTAGGTTTAAGGTCCTTGAAATATATCTCATAAAACATTGTTTACACCTTTAACTTACATTTTTATCAAGGCAATACTTCTTCAAAATTACACGCTTAAAACCCTTTTAAAACTCCGTTACATAAGCCGTGGGTTTCCTTTAAAAATTAGAGTATGGGTTTTCAAATCTTTTAAAGCCAAACCTTTCGACCTGGTCAAAAAGTCTTCAAAACAACCTTTTGAATCAAAACCTTTCGAAACCATTGAAACCATTCATCAATTCAAACCTTTTGAAAGCATTCAGTTCTTAAAATATAAACCTTTCAAAAACTTACTGGGTTTAGGTTAAAATATGAAGAAGGACCTCTTTTAAAACCTTTCGACTAAACTGGAAGCACCCTTTCGACCTTGTCGGAAGGTCTGCTTCGAAAGTTTTAAAACATCTCATTTAAAACAACAGACCTCCGCCTTTTTAAAGCAACTCCTTCAAAAGCTTAGGTTACATTTCAATTATAAAACAAAGGAAAATCATCTAAGTCGAAGGCTTTGATACCTTTCGAAAGCAATGGGCAAGAGCCTGGTTTTTGAAACAAGTAAACCTTTCGTCTTTGTCGAAAGCAACGACTTCGAAAGGTTTGGAAATAGCGGCTATAACCTTTTGACTGTGTCAGAAGGTTCAAAACAAACAATGATAAGTGGTTGTAACCTTTCGACCATGTCGAAAGGTCTTTAAAACAAATTAGTGGTAAAGCAGTAGTAACCTTTTGACTTTGTCGAAAGGTTTAAACCTTTCTTTTTTAACATTTGACCTGGTTAAAAGCAACCAAGTCGAAAGCTCTAATTCAAAAGCAAAGTAGGTGAATGCTTTTGGTTTATAAAACAAACATACCCCAACCTCTTTGGCCATCAACCTTTCGACTATAAACCCTTAGACCTTGTCCAATTCATTACGTACCAAGTGACTTGATACCATATGCATTGGTTTGACCTTGTTGAAAGCTATGAACCTCTCGAGCTTGTCGAAAGGTCTAGGTCGGAAGGTTTTTTGCCGTAAAAGGCTGGAACATGAAAAAAGTATGATTCCTTTGTTTTTAACTTAAAACGGTTAACTTTTCAAATAATTTGCCTTTGTTTGTCAAATTCTCATTGGTTAATAATTTCTTTTCAGAAAATGCTGCGACTAATTTTCAGAAATAAATAATAATTTTATTTTATAAAATGCCCATTCTCTTTAATTAAATATATAAAATACTTAAGTCCCATACCTTAAATAGTTTTATATATTCAACAAAACACCTAGGAAAAATTTGGAAAAATCCCAGAAAATCTATTTTAATATGTTTTCCAACATATAAAAATTTCAAACCAAAATAATCATTATTTTTGTCGTAAATAATTTATAACCCAATAAATCATTTTCTTCACTAGAAAATTCGTATAAAATCCATATAATCTTAGAAAATTATGAGAATTGAAACCCATCTCCAAAATTATGTTTTCTATAACATAAAATTTTCCCATGGCATTTAAAAATTATATCTTCTGGTTTTACCCTAAAATCGTGTATATCTCTTATTAAACAACCTTGTTTGAACACATATAAATTAAAATCAAGCATATCATCGTTCAACATATCATAAAACAAATTTATCCTAAATCCGAAACCATATGATGTTTAAAATCAAAATAGAGATGTAGAAATTATTATTCACGTTAGATTGGATAAGGAAATTGAAGTATGATTGAGATTGATTCCTTCTAACTTGAATCCTAGCTTTTAGTTGATTTTCTCTTCTCTTCTGATGGCCGGCCTTGCTTCTCACGGTTATAAATGTTTTTGTTTTGGTGAAATGAACTTGTAGAACTAAGAAAGATAGTATAAGGGTGGGAAGTGTGGGCAGCTATTTACCCTAATGCCCATGTGTTTAATTTCTTAACTATTTATATAAGTTCATTTGATTTTAAATAAGCACGGCCACCTAGTTTATTAATTAACCTCAATCTCCCTATCTACGTTATTCTAATTAATTTATTCTAATTAAATCTCCTGAATAATGTCAATAAAAATAGGGGTGTTACACATTATATGTGGAAAACCATCCAATATCCTGGCCTTTTCCTGGTTCATCGAAATGGTCTGATTTTAAGGTATGCCCTTATAGAAGACACGGAAGCGTTTTTTGAGCCTTAGGTTGTTTCAAATAAGAGTGTTTGAATATTATAAAATTACTTCAAATTAACTAAACAATTATATAATTTATAGAAGGTTATAAAATATAAATTTAACATTATCTTAAATATAAATGTTATATTTATAAATTAATTAAAAAAATTAAATATAAATTGAAATACGTATGAACATATATATATATATTACAAATATTATAACTAAATGTGTATGTATATGTGCGTGTGTGTACATACTATGTATAAATAAAGGAGGAGGTTAAAATTATATAAAATCCATGAGACTTAATGGCATATACATTGGATGTATAGAAAAGATATATGATATCATGAGTTATAATTATTATACTCATCTTCTTAAGTAGTCAGTAGTAATCTACAAAATTAATTTTTAACTGCTAAATTAAATTAATAATGCTCTTTATCATTTATATTTACAATACAAAAAAATTACCTTAGATATCTTTGGTTGTTGTGCAACCTCAAGCCATAGAATATCTAAGGTGATTTTTATATTATTTCTAGATAAGAAAGAACGTTTAGTAACTTAGTTGAGCAACCACAAGGGGTACATAACTTCCCTTAGGATATCGCAAAATGTTGAGTCTAGGATGTCTAGTATACTTCATGATTTGTTAAGCAACCTCAAGATCATGAGGATGATTAGGAGTATAGTTGAAAAGTACATCAGGAGTTATATACGAGATATAACGAGTAAAGAGTTATGTACCGTTTATGGATACCATGATTTGTTGAGCAACCTCAAGTTTGTAGTAACATGATAAAAGGATCCTAAAGCCCACATGACTTCATTTTATGTCAAGATCTCATCTAACGTTGTTATGGTGCTAAGCCCCAATCCCATTACCATCCCTCCATTATTCCATCCTACTTCTCCCGTACTAACCCATCCTATGCCACAAGTGTACCTCATTTACTAGTGCCTGCCAACCTTCGAATCCCTGCTTACCATCGTCGTCATCCCTCCACTACCCCTCATGTTCCCTCATTCCCTCTTGACCCACTGTCTTTTCCTTCATCTTCTATCAATGCAAATATGTCCATCTCTTCACTACCTAATCCTTCTCATTCTCTGGATTTTCTTGGTTACACTCTCTCTCAAGTGGAAAAAAATCTATTTCTTCCTCTTCTTTAAATGCTATAGCCCTTTGGGTTTCACTTTCCAAGTGTAAGCTAAGGAATGCGAGGCAATTCATACTTAAGCATTATAATGCCTTATACAAAGGCAAGTTGCTTGATCCTCCCAAAGAAGTTCATGAGGAAGGCATCAAATATTTGCAAAATAATTTGTTTGGGCTCTTTTTGGAAAAATGCTTTATTATATGACCATAACAACTCGCTTGTTTAATGTTTTAAAGTCAAAGGGGGGTATAGATGTTAAATTGGAAAAGCTAAACTTTTATTTGAACCTCTCTTGTGAGGAAGATACGTACCATTGTAATACCTAGGAAATGTGGTAAATATTTTAATTAAATATTAGTAATATAAATATGTGAAAATAGTTGAATTTAATAAATTAAATAAATAAATTAAAAATTAGGAGGGACAAAATGACCATTTTCCTGACTTAGGAATTTGATAGCGGAACCAGTACCTTTATGACAATCTCATTTTTTTGATTCGTACAGTATTTTGGTTTGCCTCATTTAGAGCCCATAAGAAGAAACTAAAAGTGAAATGGTATCGGGTCGATCAAGCGCTAAAGCTAGGGTTTGAATTCAAATTTGAAGTTAGGCGAAGAGTTTACCTTCTTAGTTCAAAACTAAAAAACAAGTACTTCATTTTCAGAAACTAACCGATCGCTTCTTCTTACTCATCTCCTTTTCCAATTTTAACGTACCCAAGATCAAACTTTAATATCTCTCTCAAAGCTTAACCAAATCACGCAAGACTAGCGGCATTACGAAGCTATCGGAAGAGGCAATTTACCAGTTACAATTTGGGGACTGGAATCTAAAGTGAGTATGCGCAATAAGCCGAACGATGAAGATATAGGCAGTGAGGATATTTTTTGACGACTGATTCATCCTTTTATCCTCATATAGTACAATCATGATCCTTTAATAATGATATATTGGCTAATTTAGAGTAGATAGACATTTATCTAAAGTTAAATTAATTAAATAGGGATTTAGGAGGGATTTTGTTTATAATAGCAAATTGGACCTAGATTATACTAAGGTACGGTAATTTGATAAATATAAGTTTGATCCGATGAATAATTATGCTAAATCTGACTTAGAAACATAGGGCTAGGTGCTCGAAACGTTCTCAAGTGACCAGAGGCGGAGGTGGATAGAGATAGAAAACGACAATGAAACACCTAAAATAAGAAATTGGAAAATCTTCCGGAAACCCGTGCAATGGTATACCTATTGGTGTAACTAGGGCATCGGTGGTCTATTCTGGACTCGGGTTGAAGCTAAACCCGGAAGGGATTAAACAAATAATAAACAGTCGATTCGAGTCTTGGTGCTCCTGTGTTCTAGAAGGCGATTGGAGGCTATTGATGAGGCAAATAACGATGTTACAAATTGACTAATGTTTATGATGATTGGTGGCTATTTGAAATGAATATATATGTTATTACAATATGGTGACATGATGCGATGGTAAATGTGAAAAGTGAATGAGTCTATTGCGCAGGTTAAAGTATAAATATGGATAAGGATATGGATATATGCATGGATACAGATATGGATATAAATGTGGTTACAGATATAAATACAGATACGAATATAGAAGCGGATGAGGAGCTGTCACACAAGTGGATGATCTAGGTATTACGTTGCTCCTATGTAATGCTTTTGCAGGTTAGGTGGAGGAGGCAGATGTTAAGTGGCACTGCGGGCTATGGGCAGACTAAAGGGTGAGCCCAATTAGTACGAGAACAACAGGCTTTCCTATAGGTTTCAGATGGTCCAGGGAAGTAAGCCTATGTACGTTTTACGTGACGATGGGTAACATGCAACCCTGTAGGGTATGAGGAAGGTCCAAGGAAGCGAGTCCACATAGTGATCATGTGGTATGACTAGATGTATGCCATAGTTAGGTGTGATGTGATGATAGGACGTGAGGTGACTGCGCGATAGACTCATATCATGTTATAGTATTATTTTTTAGCATATGTAGAGTAAAATTATGGCTCCTTACTAGACTTCTACCTGACCCCCTTCTATTTTTTCTCTTTATATAGATATACATACATACATATAAATATATACACATATATATATATATATATCCAGGTTGATGGAGTTTGGCGATGGGATGGTATAAGAGACACAGACTCATTTGTATATATTGTACATGATGCAAATAAGTGGTGTAACCTTGATTTGACTATTGGTATGGTTTGGGTTTTAGTTTTATTGTTCGGACATATGTATTTGACATTGTAGACATGTTATAGCGATGTGACTATGAATATTATTGATGTATTATATTTTATTTCCTTTGGCAGAAAGACTCTAAAAGCCGTTACTTAGTACTATATGTGACTGTATTTGATACTTTTTTATCTCAACCCTAATGACTCGTCCTTTCATTTTTCAGGTGTTGACTTCGGCTCGGACGTTGAACCGGGAGTCAATTGTGCAGGTTGTTACATTTGGTATCAGAGTGTAGGTTAAGAACTAGGATAGGAATTAGGAACGTATTAAGAGAGTATATTTGTATTTTTCTACTAGATACATACACACAATACACACACACATATATATACATATATATATGAAGCAAGTGCATTTGCACAAATCAATAACTGTTCCTACTTTGTTTACTATCTACTGGAAAGTTTCTATGAATCGCTTTATCTATAAATGAGTAATTCGATCGAAAATGGAACAGAGACCAACACAGCCAATTATGGTGGGATAGAAACATGGGCAGGGACTAGCACCCGAATAGATATACTGGATATTCTAGAAGTTAATATTTCAATATGGTTTAGATGCTATATTCAAGGGATGAGCCAAGCTAGTGCCAAGCCCTCTGAATTCATAGCCACCATCCCCAGCACCACCAACTATTGACTTTCCTAAGTTGTGCAAGGATTTCTCTAGCCTTGTAGAAAGCCTTTTCTTAGGATGGAACCATACTCAGTGACTTAGACATGACTAAATGATTGTGCAAAGATTTTCAACCTATTAAGAGTTAGTGATACAACTAAGAGACCGTTAGCTACTTTGCATTTGAACGGTGAGGCGACGTGTTGGCCGGAGGTGGTGACAGCTAAAGTAGGAGATTTGGTTTTTGTTAAAGTTTCCCCATTGAAGAGGATGGTAAGATTCAGAAGTACGGGGAAGTTAGCACCCAAATTTTTTAGCCTACTTCCAGTGTTGGAGAGAATAATGAGTTTGGCATATAGAGTGGAACTTCTGAAGAAGATGGTATGAGTCTATAATGTGTTTCACATGTCACATTTACAAAAATGTGCACATGACTCGACGATTGTGATTACACCTAGGCAATTAGATGAGGTAGAATTGGAGTCTGAGCCGAGCTCATCCCGTGGTCCAACCTGTATTATGGACCGTGGGGTGAAGCGACTTAAAAAATAAGTAGTGAGGTTAGTTAAAGTGCAATGGGGGAACGATCTGGCAGAGAGTATGTGGGATCCCGAAGAAAAGATGGGCTACTCATCCTCAACTCCTTTTGGTATGTTTTCTTGTTTTGTTTGATTTCCTTAGTTCAGATTATTCTAGGATTAGGATTTGTACCCTTAGATGAATTGATTGTTAGATTATATATATATATATGTTGTTGAATTTCAATCATATATATATATATATTCTCATATTAGGGTGTTATGCATCATGGTTAATACACCATCTTATTGCATTCATATAGATTACATTAGCTACATTTCTATATCATAAGTATAGAAACTGCAAGTACATAGCATTATTCGTACCTGCATGTTGTCTTTATTTTTTATATTCATGTGTTTTTTTCATAAATTGGATGATATGTTTCTAACTTGGTCGATACAAGTTTGATAAGTGAGCGTTACATTACATTTTCCGTTCTTTAGGAATTTCGGGAATGAAATTATTTTAAGGGGAAGAATGTAATGCCCCAAAAATTTGGTATACATTTTAATTAAACATTAATTACATTAAAGTGTGAAAATAATTGAGTTTCATGAATTAATTAAATTAAAAATAAGGGGGACAAAATGATTATTTTTCTAACTTGGAAATTTAACCATGAAACCAACACCATTAAGATCGTCCCATTATTCTGATACGTGCAGTATTTGGGCTGCCTTGTTTGGAGACTGTATGAAGAAATTAAGACGAAAAGGTTTCGAGTCAATCGGGAACCAGAGCTAGGGTTTGAATTAAAATTTGAAATTAGGCGAGCGGTTTCCTTCCTTAGTTCAAAATTGAAAAACACACTTGGAAACCAACCAATAACTTCTTCTTCTTCGTAATCTCCTTCTTTCCTCTTAATATAGCCAAGATCAAACTTTAATATCCCTCTCAAAACTTGAAAAAATCATGCAGGACTAAAGACATTATGAAGCCATCAGAAGAGGCTATGTACCGATAACGATGTGGATACCAGAATCTAAAGTGAGGAGGCGTGACATGCCGGACGGCGGAGATATAGGTAGTAAGAAGCTTTTTAGGTGAGTGATTCATCCTTTTTTACTCATATAATTCATGATCCTCTAGTACTGATATGTTGGCTAATTTACAGTAGATAAACATTTATCTAAAGTTGAATTCAGATTAAGTTGTGATTCAGGGGGGATTTGGATAATAATGCCGAATTAGAACTAGGTCATACTAAAGTATGGCAATTTGATTAATATATTTTCAATTTAATGAATTATTATGCTAAACCTTACTTAAAGACGTAGTGCTAGGTACTAGGAATGTTCTTAGGCGACAAGGTGGGGCGGAGGCGGTTAGTGGTAGAAAACGGCTATGAAACAACCAAAATCCGAAATTGGAAAATTGTTAGGAAACCCATGCACTAGTACACCAGTTAGTGTAACTGGGGAATCAATGACCTATTCTGGACTCAGGTTAAACCTAAACTCAGAAGGGCCTATATAAATAATATACGGTTGATTTGAGTCTTATTTATCTGATGTTCTAGAAGGAGATTGGAGACTGTTAATGAGGCAAATGACAATGTTACGAATTGAGTGAATGTTTGCAATGATTGGTTGCTATTTGAAATGAATATATATGTTATTGCAATGTGAAGTCGTGATACATTGTTGAATGTGAAACATAAATGAGTCTATGGTGTAGGTAGACATATAAATAAGGATATGAATATAGATATAGACATGGATACGAATATAGATATTGATGTGGATACAGATATAGATACGGATACAGATGCTGATGTGGACCTATCACACATAGGTGATACAAGAATTACGTTGCTCCTCTGTAGTGCTTCGATAGGCCAGGTGGAGGAGGTGGATGTTAAACGACCTTGTAGGCTATGGGAGGACCAGGGCATGAGTCTAATTAGTATGAGGACAACATGCTTTCCTGCATGCTTCAGGCACTCCAGGGAAGTGAGTCCTATACGCGGTTTATGTGACATTGGGCAATGGGAAATCCTGTATAGCATGAGCCAGTCCAGGGAAATGGGTCCATATAAAGATGATTTGGTACGACTGCATGTATACAGTAATTAGGTATGACATGATGACAGGACATGAAGTTATCAAACGATAGACCCATATCAGGGAATTTATTAGTAAGAGCTTTTTGTTGATGACAAAGGGGGAGAGGTTATAAAATAGTAGTTGGCTTGGAGTAAAGGGGAGTTATGATTGGAGTAAGGGGGAGTCATGGAGTAAAGGGGAGTTATGATAGGAGTTATGGTATGGTAAGTATACTTTATAAATACAGGTTGTCATCATCAAAAAGATGGAGATTGTTAGGAACTGAGATGTTGGTTTTGATGACAACAACCTTTTTAACTTATCTTATTATAAAATATATACTAACACTATTGTCTAGATAGATATGTATATGCAGGATATATATATATATATATATGCAGGTATTGATTATTGAAGACTGATCAGTATAAAGACTCAAGACTCAAGATTCAAGATTGAAGACTCTAGAGTATCAAGATCAAGATTTCAAGATACGTGTCTAGTTTATTTTTAAAACTTCATAATAGCACGGAAATCTTCATTCCGAATTTCATATGGGATGGAACCCATTTCTATCTTCTTAGTGGCTTACAAACCCACGACAAGTAGCTTACAAACCTACGACAAGTGGCTTACAAACCCACGAACATCCTGGTTTTGTACAAGTTCTCGAGTCCTGATGTGATGAGATATTCTACAGGAAGAAGCTTGCAAAACTACTTCAAAATGGTTTTTCAAAATGATTTTCAAAACTGCTTTTCAAAATATTTTAGCCTTAAAAATTATCTTTTCAAATGATTTTCAAAAGGATGTTTTAGCCTTAAAATATTCTTTGTTTTTGTTTTTAAATAAACTTTTGTTTTAAACTTCGTTTGTTTTTAAAACTATCTTCTATTTTTTAAATATTCTTTTATAATATATATACTTGAGATTTAAAATCAAATTTATATATACATTTTAAAAATATATTTTTATACTCTTCTTTATTTCAAAACATAGGAATATTAGTTTATTTTATTCCAGAATCATTTCATCTTGTTTTCCGTTCAATACCATTTTCAAAATAAATTTTACATTATTTTTAACTTAGGGATGTCGACATCATGGGATACCCCATGTCGACATGGTGGCC
Organism: Allium fistulosum; assembly: GCA_030737815.1. NCBI lineage: Eukaryota > Viridiplantae > Streptophyta > Magnoliopsida > Asparagales > Amaryllidaceae > Allium > Allium fistulosum. The sequence continues at coordinate 1,252,881,360 of CM060901.1, forward strand.
GTTAAATTCAAAAGTTTCAATTTTCAAAAGAAGCGTCTATTCGTTTAAATCTCTTCACGAATGGTTATGACCGTTACTGGTCTATAAATAGCCTTCACAAACGAATTTTTTAACTAACTAAGTTCATATTTTCTTCACTCTTTCTCCACAAATCCATATTCTAAAACTTTCATATTTTTAAGATCGTGCCGAAATTCTGCCGAATTCTCAGGTGAATCAAATTAGAATCTCATTCTTGTTTGAATCTCTACCCTATCTCGAAGATCAAAGTGCTATTCAGAGTTATAGGATCAATTTGTAATCAAAAGTTTATCAAGTGTCTCTATAAGGTGTGGTTGTGCCTGGAAATCAATTGGGTAATCTTGTGGCCCGAAAGAGAGTTTGCCCCGGACTCGTGAGACAGGAGGGTACCTCAAGGCCTTTAAAAATTGAGGATTGTAATCTCAACATTGGTATAATAAAAATCTGCATGAGGTGTTTGCCTTGGTACAGGACTGGATGTGGGGTAACTCCGAACCAGTATAAAATCTGGTGTGTTCTTTCCTTTTACAGCTTTTTATTTACTTTCTGCATTTGTGTTTGATTTTGTGATTGTTCTGTGATTAAGTTCTGCATTTTTTTGTGTCATAATTTTAATTTAGTCCATATAAGTCGTAGAATCCATTAAACACTATTCACCCCCCCTCTAGTGTTAAATTAGCCTTAAGATCCTTAATCCTCACTCCCTTTCAATTGGTATCAGAGCATTGGTTTTCATAGTTTTCATAATCTGAAACTTGAAAATTGTTTTTATGGCTACCAACACTAGTAATGTCAACTCTGGCACTAGTTCTATTAACACTAACACTAGTTCATTAGTAGAAGGTCAGTCTACTGTCAGACCACCATTTTTCAATGGCAGTAATTATGCATATTGGGCTTGTAGAATGAAAATTTATTTACAATTAGTAGGATTGGACACTTGGAATATCACACAAACAGAGTATGTTGAACCAACTACCGATTTTGCCCAGTGGACTACTGAGCAAAAGAATGTTGCACAAAATAACTCAAAGGCCATGAATATATTATTTTGTTCACTAGATAGAAATGAGTTTAATTGAGTGTCCGTTTGTAAGTCTGCATTTGAAATTTGGAAAACTTTGCAAGTTACTCATGAAGGAACAAGTAAAGTTAAACAGACTAAAATTTCCATATTAACTAATCAGTTTCAATTGTCTAAAATGCATGCAAATAAGTCCATTTCCGACATGTATTGTCGATTTCAAGATATTGTCCATTCACTAATTGCACTGGGAAAAAGCTTTTCGGAGGAAGACCAAGTCAGAAAAATTCTAAATTCACTCACTCCAGAATGGGATCAAAAGACACTTGCAATTGAAGAAGAAAATGATATCAGTCTAATGAAAATAGAAGAATTGATTGGGAATCTGATGTCTTATGAAGTTCAACTGCAAGGAAGAAGAGAAAGCAAGGTTACATTAGCATTCAATGCAACAGCTGAAGATTCAGAACCAGACAGTGATGAGGAGATTGCTTTCATGACAAGAAACTTCCGGAAATTCCTTAGATATAGAAAAATGAATAATTACAAAAGAAATGATCAAAGGAATTCCAGAAATAATACGGAGAACGTCAACAATGATAGATGCTACAATAGCAATAAAGTCGGGCATCATAGGAAAGATTGTCCATATCCAGATAAACAGTTGTTCCCTTCAAACAATGATTCGTCAAGGAAAAGAAAGAAAGCATACACAACAACTCTTGATGACTCAGACTCATCATCCAGTGACGATGAAAAGAAGATGGATAATTCAAATCTGTGTTTCACTGCTATTCATGAATCAAACGACGATGGGAGTATGGATCTAAAAATAGGTACGCATTTACATTATTTTTTAATTTTCTTTTTTGAATGGATGCTTGTTTGTTTGCTTGATTTTTTAATTTCCTTGAGTTTTAAATTCAAATTTATCCCTTGAAATTTGAATTTTAAATTCAAAAATAATATTATTTTAATAATATTTTAAATATTAAATTATTAATATTTAAGTATTATTATATTTAATGTTATCACAGGAATTATATAAGTAGAATATAGGAAATAATATATACATTTATTAGAAATTAGGAATAGTCACTTGTCCTTTGATTCAATAGGCACATGTCGACATACCGGGATACCCTATGTTGACATGCCTCTCAGAAATTTGGTTTCAAAAATTGAATTCAAACTTTTGAATTTCCCTCCACCTTTTCACAAACTTCAATGCTCTGGAAAGATGCCTCTTGACTAGAGAACATGTCTATAGAATCTCTATTTAATTTACTCTCTTTATCATCACTTTTCACTTCTATTTCAAATTTATCTTCATTATCTTCAACTCCTCTCAAACTTCTTCAATAGCCTCTTCAAGCACTCCTAACACCATTAGACTTCCAAAATCTATCAAAAACTTTCTCTTTAATGACCCGGAAGCTATCAAAGCTTACATCAAATATGTAAACTTTGGTAAAATACATACGGGGGAATTTGCTATTTTTGAATATTTTCCTTCTTATGAAATTGAAAATCTTTTTCAACAATGTTATATTCTTAGTGTAGTAGATAACAAACAAAATAATTTTGTATGTTATCCAAACCTTGTTAAGATGTTTTATGCGAATTTAAATCATGGTTTTTATGATGGGCAAGATGGACAAATTTGGAGTAGTGTTAAAGGAACACAAATAGTTTTGGATTGTGAAATTTTAAGAAATACTTTGGGATGCAAGTATACCGGAATGAACCTCTTGGAATTTCAAACAAATGAAAATGATCGAGAGACATTTCATCACATCTTTGAAGGGGATGACAATTTTGAATTGAAAAATCGTTATTTTCGTCCAAAAGTAAGAATTATTAACCTTCTTATCCAACACACCCTTATACCAAGATCGGGAAACTACAACAACCCAACTTTGAAAGTTTGCAAAGCTCTTTTTGCATTTTTTGGAAATTATGATATCAATTGTGCTCAAGTTATTTTGGATGAGATAAGGCACAATAATTTTACTATAGGTGAAAACACATTATATCATGGAATTTATCTCACTCGGATTTTTAATTACTTTAGAGTTGATTTCAAAAGAGAAGAATTTATAACTAGAAAAGTGTTCAACCATGGAAACATTTCCCTTATGCAAATTCCATTAGTGTTTCAACCATATGAAACACTTACGGAAAAGGAAGAAAGGCTTGCTCACGAAGAGATGAAAGAAATGAAGGAAGAAGAAGAAGAGGAAGAGGAAGGAATAGAAATTGAATAGGAAGAAGAGGAAGATCAAGAAACTTCCTTAAAAAGTATTGAATATCCTACTAATCCCGCTAATCCATCCAATAAGACCATTCTCAATAATCAAAGAATTATAGTGGAAAATCAAAAGACGCTTAAAAGATCAATGAGTAAGAAAATGGATAAGATTTCCACTAAAATCGACAAGTTCTTCTGGAAAGTTAGTAGAAAGCTTGGACTATCATCTTCTTCATCTTCATCTAATTAGTTTTAGTTCATGTTATCTTGTTTGTTTCAAGTTCTATCCATGTATTTTCCTTTATTTTGGTTAATATTATATTTGTTTATGTGATGTTGACTAGAATCATCAATGAAATCTTTTATTCAACCTCACTTGTCTCTGTAATTGCTTGTTTTTATATTATACAAATTATAGTTGCATAGATTTGTTCATAATATTCAAAACAAAGCAAATTGTCACTTTAGACAGAGGCATGTCAACATCCCCCATCCCCCCATGTCGACATACAACGGGCAGAAAGTAGTTACACATTCAAATTTTTATTTCATGTAACTAACTTGTGTCTATTCATTTTTAAACGACTTTCTACCCCAATTTATACCTGTTTCTTCTAGAATAATTTATCAAATCTCATTTCTAATCACTCTCTTTCATATTTCTTCCTACTTCTTGAATTATGGCCTCTCTGATTAAGAATCTAAGTGATAATCTTGAGGAAACTCTCACTTCATTCAAGAATATCCTTACATTCATACTTCGTAATCAGAGTCACCTAGAATTGAGTCAAATACAGATGATCAAGGAGCAAGAGAGACATTTCGATGCCCTTCATTGGATGATCTCAGCCCTTAACAAGGACGATCTCGAAGGAAATCCACCAGTCACTCTCGACAAAGATAAAGAAGAATGGGATGCCATCAAAGCAGACCCTATCTTTGGAGAAGATGGATGGGTGGAAGTACCAAGGAATGTCTAGTCATTCTGTATGTTATTGGTGTGTTTTAAACTTAATTAACTTGACTTATTTAAAAACATTTGGTGTGGTTTGTATATATGATTGATTGAATAATTACTGTAAATATGATTGGATGATGATTGATTTACTATTGGATTACACTTATGATCGCACTCATGATCACATTTCACATTTATGATCACATTTCATACTTATGATCACACTTAGCATTTATTACACTTATATATGGATTACTCTAGTTTGTATTATGGTTGACCATCTTATATCAAGTTCAGGGAATTTATTAGTAAGAAGTTTTTGTTGATGACAAAGGGGGAGAAGTTATAAAATAGTAGTTGGCTTGGAGCAAGGGGGAGTTATGATTGGAGTAAGGGGGAGTCATGGAGTAAGGGGGAGTTATGATAGGAGTTATGGTATGGTAAGTATATTTTATAAATACAGGTTGTCATCATCAAAAAGATGGAGATTGTTAGGAACTGAGATGTTGGTTTTGATGACAACAACCTTTTTAACTTATCTTATTATAAAATATATACTAACACTATTGTCTAGATAGATATGTATATGCAGGACATATATGTGTGTGTGTGTGTGTGTGTGTGCAGGTATTGATTACTGAAGACTGATCAGTATAAAGACTCAAGACTCAAGATTCAAGATTGAAGACTCTAGAGTATAAGATCAAGATTTCAAGATATGTGTATAGTTTATTGTTAAAACTTCATAATAGCATAGAAATCTTCATTCCAAATTTCATTTGGGATGGAACCCATTTCTATCTTCTTAGTGGCTTACAAACCCACGACAAGTAGCTTACAGACCTACGACAAGTGGCTTACAAACCCACGAACATCCTGGTTTTGTACAAGTTCTTGAGTCCTCATGTGATGAGATATTCTGCAGGAAGAAGCTTGCAAAACTACTTCAAAAATAGTTTTTCAAAATGATTTTCAAAACTGCTTTTCAAAATGTTTTAGCCTTAAAAATTATCTTTTCAAATGATTTTCAAAAGGATGTTTTAGCCTTAAAATATTCTTTGTTTTTGTTTTTAAATAAACTTTTGTTTTAAACTTCGTTTGTTTTTAAAACTATCTTCTGATTTTTTAAATATTCTTTTATAATATATATACTTGAGATTTAAAATCAAATTTATATATACATTCTAAAAATATATTTTTATACTCTTCTTTATTTCAAAACATAGGAATATTAGTTTATTTTATTCCAGAATCATTTCATTTGTTTTCCGTTCAATACCGTTTTCAAAATAAATTTTACATTATTTTTAACTTAGGGATGTCGACATCATGAGATACCCCATGTCGACATGGTGGCCGTTAAATTCAAAAGTTTCAATTTTCAAAAGAAGTGTCTATTCGTTTAAATCTCTTCACGAATGGTTATGACCGTTACTGTTCTATAAATAGCCTTCACAAACGAATTTTTTAACTAACTAAGTTCATATTTTCTTCACTCCTTCTTCTCCACAAATCCATATTCTAAAATTTTCATATTTTTAAGATCGTGCCGAAATTCTGCCGAATTCTCAAGTGAATCAAATTAGAATCTCATTCTTGTTTGATTCTCTACCCTCTCTCGAATATCAAAGTGTTATTCAGAGTTATAGGATCAATTTGTAATCAAAAGTTTATCGAGTCTTTCTATAAGGTGTGGTAGTGCTTGGAAATCAATTGGGTAATCTTGTGGCCCGTAAATCAAGAGAGTTTGCCCTGGACTCGTGAGACGGGAGGGTACCTCAAGGCCTTTAGAAATTGAGGATTGTAATCTCGACATTGGTATAATAAATATCTGTATGAGGTGTTTGCCTTGGTACAGGACTGGATGTAGGGTAACTCTGAACCAGTATAAAATCCGGTGTGTTCTTTCCTTTTACTGCTTTTTATTTACTTTATGCATCTGTGTTTGATTCTGTGATTGTTCTGTGATTAAGTTCTGCATTTTTTTGTGCCATAATTTTAATTTAGTCCATATAAGTCATAGAATCCATTAAACACTATTCACCCCCCTCTAGTGTTAAATTAGCCTTAAGATCCTTAATCTGCACTCCCTTTCACATTTGACACTATAGACATGTTATGCTAATGTGATTACGGATATTATTGATGCATTATATTTTATTTCCTTCCATCATGAGACTCTGAAAGCTATTACTTAGTACTCTATGTGAATGTTTCTGATATTATTTTATTTCAACCCCAACGACTCGTCCTTTCGGTTCTTAAGTGTTTACCTCAGTTCGTGCGTTGAGCCTGCGGTCAATAGCGCGGGTTGTTACAAATGTGTTTTGCTGTCAATAGCGCGGGTTGTTACAAATGTGTTTTGCATTCCAATCCCATATTCATTCAAGGTCAAATGTTTATCATTATGCCTTTTAATCCTAGTTTTGTTAATGCTCAAGCTCAAGTCCGTAGTGTGCCTATTTGAGTCCACTCATATATAATCTCCTTGATGACATGAACATTGATGGGTATCAATTGGTCAGCTTGTCACCTAGGATGTTTATTTTTTTGAAGAATTAAGGCAGAAAATAAAGAGACTTGAGTATGCTAAATGTTTAATAAAGATATCTTCAAATAAAGAATTACCTGATTTCCTACATGTTTGTGCGAAAGGTGAAAATTGTCCTATTGCTGAGTTAAAATACTCATGGAGATCACTAATTTGTACTTAATGTAAAAAAATTAGTCATGCTATGAAGATAAGCACAAAAAGAATGTCAAGTAGTAGAACTCAAAAGGCTATAAAGGAAACAACTGTGATGAATCAACTTAATTATCATTTAAGTGTAAAACAATAATGGGTAAGAAAAATTGTTGATATAACTCAAACATGTACTACTCAAAAAGGAGATAACCATGGAAAAGCAATTCTTCCTAACACTACATACTAAATCTTAATGTTGCTTGAAATGCTATCCACCCACCCCTTCCCCCCAACCATGCTCAAAGTAGAAATCTTGTTGCCCTTGTCCAGATCTTGTCCCGGAGCAAATCCAGTCTTCTATCCTTGAAAATCCAAACCATGTGTCCCCCTTCTTAATTTTTTATCAGTTTCTCTAACCCCTGAATTTTTCTCCAATTCTAATCACGCCATTCTCTCTTCCAATCCTGCCACCCCCCTCATTTACATGCTTCCAAATCTAAATCTACCAATACGAACAAACTATCAAATATCAACTTCACTACTATTTTAAACAGATTTGCAATTCTTCAGGAATGCTCTAACTTTGAATTGGGTCATAGTGACTTTCTTTTAGGCAATAATAACATGGATTATGTAGCTATTGCTATAATTGACAAGCTTCATAACCACAAGCATGATGTACATGAAAATCTAATCATGGACACAACTAATACATATGCCCAGGAAATTGGCACTCCTAATGATACAATTATTAGTGTACATAACAAAGGAATCACCTTATGTATCAGCCTCTTCCTTCGATTTCCAACTCCGATACCAATCCTCTTCCTCCAATTAAACCATGAAAAAGCTCTAATTTTAAACTCTGCTCCTCCTACAAGCCTTACTTCTACAAGCCAATTCTAGCACATATAATGCTCTCTCTTGAACATTTTAAACTGCTTGAACCAAATGAAAATTTTATTATCTCAATTGAGAAGCTAATCCTGAAAGACAAAGATGAGTTAAACTTTCAAAAACCAAAGATCAAAAAGAAGAAAAGAGACAAGAGAAAGGCTATTCCAATAACTGGTAAGGAAGAGTTTAACTTTAATGATGATATAGACAAGTCAATTGAATACACTGAAAACAAAACTACCCTACTCATAGGCTAAATTGTTGTTTATGTTGCTACATCCCCCTCCTTATCAATAAGATACATAAGGACAATTGCCCACCTCTTTAATACATAATTTTCTAATGTCAATTCATAAATTATGTGCATGGAACATAAAGAGGGTTAATCTCCTCTTGAAGCAAAAAGAAATCAAGAGAATGATACAGGAGCATAACCTTCGCATGATAGCTATCTTTAAATTTGAACTTGATCGGGCTAAATTGACAAGAGCTAGCAACTTCATGGCCCCTCAATGGTATCTTGATGACAACTTATCTAAAGCTCCTTATGTTAGGTTGTTTATACCATGGGGATAATGACATTTTCAACCACATAAAACTTCTTGAGATGCCTAAACTCATACATTTTGATGCTATCCATATTCCGACTTTCCAAAACTTCCTCATTATCTTCATATATGCTTTCAACTCTCAAATCTCTTGGCAATTTCTATTTGACACTCTCCCCTCCTTACAAAATAATAAACCTTTGCTTTGTTGAGGAGATTTTAATTATATGCTCTTGATACTCAAAAACAGAGAAGCACCCCTCTCTCTATTACAAACTTCTCCCCAGGTTGAGCATCCTGCAGTGGTGTATGGAAACCCTATGTTTAAGCTACACACAAAACTAAAGAGACTCAAAGGGAAGCTACGGGATTGGGGAAAAATATATTTGGTGAATGGCCTACCATGGTGAAATGAACAAATTGATGCCTTGATGCCACTATTCGAACTCTAATCCGTCAATCCATCAGCTTGAAATGCAAATCTTAAACATTTAAACGGTTGAGAACGCCAGGCTTCCTCGATTGCCTCTTCCATTCTTTCTTCCCTATGGTGAATGACTAGGTTCACAACACTCAAAGGAAATTAGAATTAATCTGCAAGATGTTCAAGTTTAGCTGCATCAAGATACAAAAAATCAAACATTATAAGACAAAGAGCATGAACTTCAGCAAGCCTTAAAGAAAGCACTGTACTATGAAGAGCAAGTTGCAAAACAAAAACTTGGCCTTCTCAAAGAAATTTTAGGGGACATAAACATCAAGCTCTTTAATCAGTTTTTAAAAGCAAGGCAAGCTAGGAAAGCTACACATTGTGTTCAAGATTTGCAAGGAAATGCTTGCAATGATATGGATGGTATCTCTTTAGTTTTTACCAGTTATTTTTCTATTATACTTAGTATAACTAACAATGGATATGTGAACACTGATATATTTTCTAACCAAGACCTATCATGCATATGAGCCACACGAAGTCATGATCCAATCAAACCAATAATTGATGGTGAAATTAAAAATGCTTTGTTCAATATGAAGCCCAGTGGTTGTGAGGTCCCGGATGGGTTTAATGTTTAAAGCACAATGGCTCATGATTTCCTGATAGCAACACTTATTTTTTTCAATAGCGGTATCATTTAAGGGCATTAATGCTACTAACATTGCTTTACTTCCTAAAATTGTTCATCCTTCTAAGGTCTGCGACTATAAACCCACAAGTTGTTGTAATGTTATTTACAAGTGCATCTCTAAAGTCATTGTAACAAGGTTCAAGAATGTGTTGAAGTGTATTATATCTAACAATCAAGCTACATTCCTTATCTTCAGAAGGATTAGTGATAATATATTATTGACCAGGGAATTAACTAATGGTTATGCAATAGTTAATTTATCTCCTAGATGCATGGAAAAATATATATTGGAAAGGCTTTTCTCCATCCAATGGAGCTCTATTGTTGTTATACTTTCTAAAATGAATTTACCTATGCCATTTACTACTTGAATTTATGTATGCATTTCAACCCCTACTTTATCTATTTCTAGTAATGGTGCTGCATATGGGTATTTTAAGGGTAAAAAGGGTGTTAGACAAGGGGATCCTTATCTTACTTATACAAATTTGCTATGGAGTTAACTTTTTGCTCAATCAGTCTACTTTAGTGAAACAATTTGATCCACATCCTATACGCAAGAGTAAAAGAATCACTGGTTTAAGTTTTGCTAATGACATTGTTATTTTCACCAAGCTAAATAATAAATCTATAGATTCACTGTTATGTACTCCAATCAATTTCAAAGAGATAACTGGCCTTACTTTAAATAATAGCTTGTTGGTAGATGGACTAAATAAGGAGGCTAAGAATAAGATTTTACTACACTTAGGCAAAAATACCTCTTAGCTCATCTTATTTAGTACCATTGACTGCTTCAAGAATTATAGTTCATTAGTGTATGCCTCTTTTGAAAAGATCATAGCTAAGCTTGTTGAATGGTTAAATAAATAGCTCATACAACAGGTAGAATCATTATCATAACCTTGGTTGTAACTGTAATGACAACTAATTGGTCATCACATTTTGGTTTATCCACCAAGCTACTAAAAATTATAAAAAGAGCATTCAACCATTACCTATGGCATGGGAGTCCTTACCCACACATACTCATTTCTATAACATATCATAAAATTAAATTACTAAAAGAACAAAGGAGGATTTGTATTTTTGACTAATAGGTATGGAACAAGGCTTCTATCTCCAAATACATGGATCACTTACTTCAGTCTGAAGATACTTTACCCATCAATTGGCTAAAAGAGCATTACATCAAAAGAAAACATTTCTGGACCTTTGACATACCATTGTCTTGTAGTTGTCTATGGAGAAACATCCTCAAATTGAGACCAGTTTTCCTACTCCATATTCAAACCATCCTCCTGCAAATCGCACTCTCCCCTTTTAGCATTCCCTATGGTCTTCAAGTGGATTGATTGTCAGCAATTTTATCAGCTACAATCATGGAACACATGAAACACGGTTAGGAATTCTTGAAAATGCTAAAGCCACAAGTTACTTACACTGTGGTACTATCATTTTGCATCATAACCGTTCACTTAAAATAAGATCTTTACGGAACAAGCTATCAAGGACTACCTTATAAACAGATGGCCATGGAGTTGTGTGGAATTACTCCAAGCATTCAATATCAAGGGCCATCAAACTTGTTACACCCATATTTCCCGAACCCTTTTAAAAACAAGGTGATGTAACACCAAGATTAGAGCGGGTTGCCCTCATAATAAAAGTTGAAATACAAAAAGGAAAATAAAAAAAGCAAGGTCAAAAGAATACTGCACTTGGAAACTGTATAACGACGACAAAGATTCAAATTGTGCCAAATCGTAACCAAACTCCCAAATAACAATAAGATGTTACTGTCATGATATGCATAGAGAGCCGTATAATGGTGTCAAAGCATAACACACCTTACTTATAATAGGCTATTTATGAACGATGATACATTGCACCCACAAACCGATGTACATAAATAATAAAACTACACTAATAGTCTTGCATTGAAGGGAAATAGGGATGCGATATCAACCTCTTTTTTCTTACAACCGAAAGAGAACGGAATGGCCCAACGCACCGCCATAAGAAGGGCGCCACCGTCAAAACAATTTAATAAAGAAACAGACTGCCATCGGAACATGATAAGCACAGGAGCATAAAGACAAAAATTGCACTGTAGCTTTTCACTAAAATCTTCCCTTGATCCATTCCAAGCAGGCCATAAATGAACACCCAACATGTCAAGTGGCCCATTAAGCCTAATTATTGTTCCTGAAATCTAATGTGATGCTAACACTTTCAAGTTGAGAGCTACGCTACGCTTATCAATGACCCTTCAACCAGTACCACGTGGAATCCAAAGCATTCCAAGGGTTGCACACGGGGTTACCCAAATAGCGCTCCATCGTAGTTCTTCACTTGTTAGGAAACAGCAAAGACGCAAGTAACCCTTATCAAGCAACCTGCATATACCAATATCAAGGCAGGTTGGAAAACATGCATATAAATATTGGGCTAACACCATAGGTTGGAGCAAAAAAACTCAACTCCAACTACCCTCAGCGCAATGTCAGACAAACATAGCAAGTTAAGGCAACTTAAACAGAGCTCTAGCGAAATTCCATTATTACAGCTCAAACTTCACCTCTATTCTTAGAGCAATATCATACTAATAATGCACAAGCGGACCGTGCAAGTCAACCCCAAGGATATCAATGACACCCAGGGCTGAATAAGAGGGGAACACTTCATCGCACTCTTATTCCTGATAGGGGGGCTTAGATGTTGTCCCCTTCTAAAGTCCGAAGCAGGGAGCCAATTCAAATTCAAGTTTGCCGCTCCGATTTCAGATGTTCCCGCTAAAATTTAGAGGTTCCCGCTTCAATTTCAAATCTCCCGCCAATACCCAGAATTTAGCTACTCAAATTATAGTTTTTCACTAAAGACGCATCGGCAATTCATATACAACAAACTAACAATGCAGATAGGCAACACATGGCATGATCTAAAGGTAGAGATTAAAATAACAAAGGAAAAGAGATTGTGGTGTCTACGTGCATCTTTACACTATAAATAGGAGAGACAATGCAATGAGATAGGGGATATTTTTTTGGAAAAAGGAAATAATTGTAGCTTCTTTTTACTCTCATCCATGTAAAGTTGTATCAAGGAGAAATATATAATCAAAGATTTGACTTATGGACATAAGATTTCAAAAGAATCTGAACCACGTAAAATTCCTATGACTTTTATTTTTTTGCACTATTACTTAATTATTTTACTTCAAATCCCTCTCAACTTCAAATCGTTAGTAGAATACAAACCTAATTTGATATTTTAACAAACAATTAAAGTGTGACTACTAAATTGTGTAAGTTTCCAACAACACAATTACTACTCAAAGGAAAATTTAATGTAACTTAAAATTGTTGATTCCAAAATTGTTGAAGTAATTAAAGCTTTAATTACTCTATGATCATCTCAAGTGTTGTGAGGTGAAAAATCTCACCAACAAAACTCTTTGAGGATTTCATCAAACACCTAATTTCCCCTGGACTAGAGTTATCTTGATTCCATGGGTGACCACCTCATACTTTGGAAAGTTATAACCAATGTTATAATGCCATGAACAAGATAAAACAAGATGGAATAATCTACTCAGACATATGTATTTTATGTCTAGTAAGTTTTGAATCTAACATTCACATGTTCTTTGAGTGCTCCTGTGTGTTCAACATATGGGAAAGGTTTCTTTCTCCTACAAGCTTTAGAAGACCGAAGCACATCTCACATTAAGAATAGAAAAGGCTCTTTCTTTCCACTAGGTGGTGAACTCCTCAATCCATTATATTATTAACACTGATAAAAAAAGTCATCAGAGTGATATGAGAGGAGAGAAATTGTAGGATTTTAAAAGGTAAACGAAGAAAAATAACAACCATTATCAGGATAGTAAACGAAAAGATGAAGAGGAAGATTCCTGAGCTCATGGAATATAACAAATTTAATTCCTCATTTCTAGAGGCAATAACTAGTTATATATATTTTTAGGCCTTGGCCTAAGTGTTTTGGTGTTTTTCTTTTGTTTTCTTTCACATTTCCATGTTCACCCTTGTACTTAATAATATCATAGCTAATAAAATCCTGGTAAGAGACTAGTCACCTCTGCTTGCTTCCATAAAAAAAAGAACATACACAATGATATCTCTAATTTACTCTAATGAATTTGCGAAGATGAAGTGAAAACAATGAAGCTGTTTTTAAAATGAAAACACTAAATGGCACACACTAGAAAGATTTTCTAAGGAATGTAAAAATAGCACTCACATACGAAATGCTTTGGTATGTTGTTGCCAACGACCCAATATAAATGCCACATCCAAACAAATTAAGGCTTATGAGGATTGGCGTATGGATTACAAACTAGCTCATTGTTACATGTTGTCCGTTATGAGCATTGAGCTCCGAAGGTAACATGAGGAAATGAATATTCATGAAATATTCAGTCAACTACAAAGGTTGTGTAGTGAGAAATCTCGTACCTTGAGGTACGAGGTATCACAGAAACTATTCCATGTGAAAATGAGTAAAGGTTCATCACTCTAAGATCGTATGCTCGATATGATTTGGTACATTGAACGATTGGCCGAGCTTGGCACTAAACTTGGTACCGAGTTTTAGATCGACTTGATTCTTAGGTAATTAATTCCACAATTTGTCCCATTTGTATAGGACTTTAATATGAACTCGTTGATGTATGCTGTCATTGAACTCCTTATTATACTAAGGACTACTGAGAGTGCATTTTTGAAGGAACTAAGTGCAATGCTCGTTATCAATAGAAGCTCTTCATTGAAAGTTTTGAAGTAGAGAAAATGTAAGCCAAAGGGTGGCAAGGGAAAGTCAGAGGCTAATAGAAAGGTGATTATCACTTTTCTCAAAAAAATGACATTAGAAAAGGAACTGTCTGGAGTTCTTAAATATGTGTGCATTGTTTGAGTTTAAATACTTAATCCGAAATTCATATCTCTAATTCATTACAGGACTTAGGAGTAAGTGGACCATCGCTAAAGAAAACACGGAATTTCAGTTTGCCAATGGGGCAAGTGTAGCTATAGTGGTAATGGGAGAATATCATGTGTAGTTGTAGTCACGCTCAATGATAGTTATCTTTGGCATTGTAGACTAGGCCATAGCAGTAAGAAACGACTTAATGTGCTAACAAACAAAAGGTTTCCACCATCGTTTAATTCGAATCATTCGATACTTGCGAGTCATGTCTTGCAATGTAAAAAGGATAAGAACCTGTTTAGTGGGTGCAATGAAAGAGCTAATAAACTCTTAGGACTACTACATACTAATATATATGGTCCGAGGTCTACAATTACCAAAGGTAGAACCTTATACTTTATTACGTTCACTGATAATTTTTTTAGATATGGATATGTTTATCTTATGAAACACAAATAAAAGTTCTATGAAAAATTCATTGAATACAAAAAAGAATTTGAAAACTAAAGTAAATAAGTCTTCGATCCAATTGAGGAGGTGAGTAAATTGTATATGAACTCCAAGGGTACCTTAAAGAGAATAAGATTACAATAGGTGACACTAAGGTACCTCTTTCATTTTGGGGATATGCGCTCAAACCGTGGTATATATGTTAAACTGAATATCATCCAAGTCCATGCCTAAAACGCAATATGAGTTATGGGTTGGGAAGAAACTCCATGTTAGTTATCTTAAGGTTTGGAGTTTTCCAGCATACGCTTAGGATGTAAATCAAAGTAAGAGGCGAGATCAATATTTTGTAAGTTTATAGGGTATCCAAGAGATTCTCTTGGACACATATTCTACCATATTAAGAAACAAAGTTCTTTTTCAAGACACAACACCTTTTTGAAAAAGGAATTTCTCTTATAAGAAATTAGTAATAGTAAGATAAGTTGGATGAAATCTAAGAAACTTCCATAGAGACTGAACAAAGATGGTATCTAAACACCTAATGAAAATACATAACCTATTAGAAGGTCTAATAGGGAATCTTGTATGCCAGGGAGATACTATAGGTTTCTCATTGACGACGGGAATGTGGATTGTGTCATTTAAGATGATAATCTCCTTACGTATTAACAAGCCTTGGAGAGCAAAGGCTCTGCCTTTTGGCTTGATGCAATGAAATTCAAAATGGATTCCATGTACAAAAACAAGTATGGACTTTAGAGAATGCACTCGAAGGGGTAAAACCTGTTATTTGCAAATGGTTCTTTAAGAAAAAATTTGATGCAAATGGAAAGGTCAAGACCTACGAAGCAAGTTTGATCATGAAAGGTTTTTACCAAATTCAAGGCGTTAATTATGACTAAACATTTTTGTCATTGGCCATGCATAAATTCATTCACATACTACTTGCAATCACCACTCATTATGACTAATAAAATTTGGCCTTTAAAATAGCGTTAAATGGTGATTTAGAATAGACCGTTTATATGTCGTAGCAGGAGGGTTTTGAAGTTAGTGGAAGCGGAAATAAGGCATGTAGACTCTTAAAATCAGTTTATGGTTTTAAGCAAGCATCAAGAAGTTGGAACAAGTGTTTTAAAAAATTAATCAAATAGTTTGAATTATTCAAAATAAAGGGGAAGCGTAAGTATACAAGAAAGAGCAAATGATGCCATAAAGTTCTTAGTATTATACGTCAATGATTTTCTACCATTGGCTAATGATGTACCAATGCTACAATCAATGAAAGCTTGGTTATTTAATAACTCCTCTATTAAGAATTTAGGTGAGGCATCTTATATATTAGGTATAAAATTATAAATAGTTAGATCTAAAAGGATGTTGGGACTGTCATAATCTATGTACATAGATACCATATTAAGACAACTTAACAAGGAAAAATCCAAGCATCCAAATGTTCAAATGTGACATGGAATTGTCCTGTCTAAGAAGGACTCCATATTTACAGTTAAGAAAAGGCAATAGATGGGTTGTATTATTTATGCTTTAACAATGAGATTAATCATGTATACCATGTTGTGTATTAAGCTAGAAATTGCTTATACACTAGGCACAATAAGTAGATATCAGTCTAATCTAGGGGAAAACCATTAGACGGTAGTTAAAGTCATCTAGTATTTTAGAAATACTAAGGATTAGTTTTTGATTTATGAAAACAACGAACTCCTTATGAAGGGGTATTCAGACTCAAGTTTCTGAAGCAATATAAAGGATAGCAGGTAAGTCTTGAGATTTGACTTTACCCTCACCGGAGAGGCCATTATTTGGAAGAGTTCCAAATAAGTAGCTGTGGCTGATTCTACCATGGAGGCTGAGTATATTCCTCTAAACGATGCCACAAAAGAAGTAGTGTTGATGCAAAAATTCATTAAGGAGCTAGGAGTTATCCTAAGCATTGAAGGTCCAATGCTATTATATTACGACAACAATGTGATAATGTGGATTTCTAAAAATCAACAAGCTCACAAGAAGTCAAGACATGTCCTCCGCAAGTACCACATGATAAGGAAGTTTATCGATGACGAAGAGATAGTGGTCGAGAGAGTTGGTACAAAAGATAACATAACATATCCATTAACTAAGGCACCTTCTCGGTCTTTTTTAGGAAGATTAACCGAAGGAAACAGGGTAAGGTTCCATAATTAGCCCCAAGTGCTAGTAAGAGATTTATAGAGTTAAAAGTATACCCTAGGGGCACTTACGTAATTTTTTTACATAAACTTAACTATGTGAACAATCTTTTTTGAAAAAAGTATGTTTTTCGTTTTATTTTTGATTATATATGTTGTTATACTATGATATAAAAATGAATTAATCATGATAAATATATATAAGTAAATCCATAGATGTAGTGTTTTATCGATTGTAGTTACGGATTTGTTTGTAACCTTGAGTGTTGAATCGATACAATCAAAACACTAACTCCTTAAACGTTCATAGTCAAGGTGTACTGAGAAAAGGATATCGATACATCTGTTGAGACTAGCGTATGTAATCCTCTCCATACAATAAACAGTGATTTACTCATGACCATTGGAGGCACCAAAGGGTTACGCACTTGAGGTTGTTTGGAATGATCATAGAACTACTCGACGAGAGTCTTCTATAGGTTGATATAACTAAATCAAAAATAGAATATATCAGGGTAAAGACATATAGTAGTCTTTTAACTTGAGAGTACTTTCGATCTTGAGTGCATTGGTTGTATTTTGATTATGGTCAACCATATGGCATAGCGACCATGTTCTGGCCATAATTTGGTTCATGCTGAACTATCTGAAGTGAAACACTACGTAAGAGAGGATTCATCTCCTTCATTGTAGAAGGACGTATCACTATTATAAGTCAACTTGAAGTCAAAATCTCTTACCAGAGTAAATCAATTAGTCGATAAATTATATCAGACTGAACAAAGGACTTTAAAATGACCAACACAATTAATACATATATTAATAGAGTATTTGACCTTAGACCAAACTCTAAATATCTTGGTGATATAGTGATGACGAAAATAATAAATGTGCAAACTGTCGTTACTAGGTGAGCTTTCACCTAAATGATCTATAATTGTTGAAATTGACTCTATATTATTCTTCAATAATATCTGTACAAACTTCAATGATTAAATTATTTAAATATTGACGGTGGATCGAGTTCACACCAGAGATCAACATAACCGCGTTGTTAATTATTTCTGAGTTTGACCAATGGTAAATTAATTTGTAAATGCTATAAATTAATAATAAATCGATACAAATATTGTAATAATATGTGGCTAGCTTAAAACTGAAAAGAACGATGCATAGAAGTTATATGACATTTTATTTAATTGAGGTGTTACAGGTTAATTAATTAAATGGTGATTAAAATAGGAGTCAAACGGTATGTTTGACCATGCTAGCTCAAAATCAAGGTAGCCACAATATAGGGGATTTTGAGGGCTCTACCAAGTCTTCAAGGCTAGAGAGAAAGGAAGAGAAAAAGGTGCAAACATTAAGTTATAAATAGAATAGCATCCACTATAATTTGATACATAATTTTTTCTAGTGTTCAACCTCACCCCCTACCCTTAACTTGGTGAAGCCAACTTTTTAACTTTGTAACTTGAAGATAAGGAGGAGATAATCTTACTCCAAGAGAAAATTCTAAACAAACAACGTATTAGCTCTCGACATGATCAATTCGGTGATAGGTAAATTGTTGATCCAGTTTTAAATTCATACATATAAACAAAAATGCTCACATATACAATCATATTCTATTTTTATGTTCGGCTATAATTTATCTAAAATAAATATAATTTCTTAGTTATATATATTTCTTATATTAAACTATAAGTGCAGATAGATATAATGTATATGTAAATAAACTAAATATTATATTCAACTAATTAAAAAAATTCAAATCAGAAAGCAAAACAGATATACATACATATATATATATATATTTGTGTGTGTGTGTCTGTGTTTTACATAATTAAATTAAACAAAATCTTATTCATAATTATGATTTTCACTTTTAGTTTTTTCTGAAAAATATTTTCATTTTAATCTTGACAAATACAAAATTAAAGTTATATATATATATATATAAGTTATCAAAAAAATTAGATCATAATAAGATGAATAATCTATATATTATATTTATATAGTTACACCAAGTTAAAAAGTTTTAAAATCATATTTTTGAATTTAAATACATATACACACAGACAGTTAAAAATATTATAAAAACATATTTTGAATTTTAAATACATTCACACAAATATATATATATATATATATCTGTGTGTGTATGTGTATATGTATATATATTTTTGGTCGAGTTTAAATTGTTAAAAAATTACTTATGCTGGTGGTTGTAGTGTTTAGTAGAAAATTAATTTTTTATTAAATATATACATAATTTTTTTTGAATAAGTAAAAACATTTAAGTTTTGAATCGAAATTATTTTGCTAAAACTAAATATTATATATATGTGTGTGTATGTGTGTATGTGTATCCAGGTGTGTGAGTTTTTATTTAATACATATATATATTATATCAGACATTTTAATTATAATATATATATATATGTATGTATGTATATTATTTAAATTATATATATTTACAATTTTTAAATTTAAATATTAATTATAAATAAATTTTAGTGGGTAAAATAAAATTTGTTTGCTACATGTACACTTAGGATAGTTTATATTATATATATATATATGTATGTATATGTATGTATATGTATAACATTTAGACATCTTATTGAATGTAGGATAAAGCAGTCAGTTTTCCATATGGATCCCAAGGATAGGTTACATGTCTATATCATTGTGATGCTCATATTGTTAATATGAATGTCATAATATATTAAAATATAATTTTAAATAAAATTATTTTAAACATTAACAACAAATAAATATTTAATCAAATTAAATAATATAAAATATTTCAAAACTCTTTTATTAATTAAATGTTGAGTTTGATTTAGTATAAACAAAATAAAATAAAGATCTTATGCAATTCAATAAAAGGCAATTTTTTTTATGTTTACCCTTTTAGTGAATATATAATTTGATTGTATAACATAACTCTTGTAGTGAATCTTGTTCGAAATAAAGTAAGCTTTTTAATTTTATTTTCTATTGTATACATTTTTATAGTGTGATAAAATTTATGCCTTAAATATACTAAAAATATACAAGTAGAAAATCCTTAGAAAAAGTATTTAATCGATTACACTTACGAATGTTTTTATAACCATGAGTATTCAATCGTATAAAATAAATATCTGTCCTTAAATGTTTCTAGTAATGATGTATCAAGAATAGGATATCGATATATCTGTTGAGACTAGTGTACGTAATGCTTTCTATATGATGGATACTCATGACTTGGGGCACCAATGGGCTATGTACGTGTAGTTGTTTGGAACAATTATAGAATGACTCACTGAGAGTCTCAAATAGGTTAAAGGTCAAATAGAATATCTCATGTGATGATATGCAATAGTCTTTTGACTTGAGAATACTATGAATCTTAAGTATCTAAATATACTTTGTGACGCCCCACCTCTATACCCACGCTAACCAAGAACACTACGATGTAGTGCTGTCAATTAGCACGGAGAATAAGGCTGTGGAGGAGCGACCATCCATGTAACTTCTTTGTGCGAGCACCGATACGTCAGATAGAATAGAATGCATATCTTTTAAGGAGGAAATCTGACATACCGATACAAACACAAAGCTATCACACGGTGGCTATATATAATCTTCGGAAACAAACATAGAAATAATCATAACATAAATCAGTCACAGACATCCATACCACAAAGGCGGAAGAAGATATGAATAAATAAATATATAACACATGAAAGTGTACATCAGAGTAGTGGTCAGAAAGATCCACGATAATACAAAAGAATAGCATCACGTGCTATACAAAAGAATAAGTACACAACATAGAGTCTATATCTCAAAGGTGTACATCCAAAAACTACTAATCTATGTAGTTAGCCAAAAGTCAGAAATATCCTGAAGAGAAGTCAAGCAGAAGCACATGTAACATCTCGGTCTGACCCGAGTATTATTTATAAGAAAATAATAAACGGATCAGTCTAGCTATAAATATCACATGATATGGTATAAAGTAAAAGGCATGACGTGAACATGAAATAACCATAATGACATACTACTATAAGTATGTAAATGATAATCAACAAAAGATTAATCAATATCACAAGAATCTTCACAAAGATAAGGTAGGGTATCATACCCTAAACTTGTATTCATAACAAGTCAATAACACATGAATTCACCAATGCACAAAAACTGATATCATATCAATGAAAATCATGAAAATTGGTGAAGCACAAAATTCCAGAAATCATCATCAGAAATCCAGAAAACACATAAAAAGGGGGGAGGCCTGACACATGAATGGGAGCATGAAAACTCACCTACGCGTAAACACATGACGAGAAGCTATCTCATGGAAGCTATCCATTAAATTTTCACACAGGAATGGCCCGAAGACCGTAGGGTGCTACCCTAGATATGTGATGGCGAAACATCACATAAACGGGGTATAGTCTCCCACGCAGACAAAGAGACATCGCTCAATCGCTAGTCTAAATCACAAAAATGATCGTCATGATCATAAGGAAGTGTCAATCACACCAAGCTAGTAAATATATGAGTTTAGCTTCATGTCCCATAACCACTTGCTTAACTTAAATATTTACGAACAAGCTGTAAATCTTCACTAGGAAATTGTCACAAAAAGGGTTCAATCGAACAAGTCCAAGAGCTAACCGACGAAGTGAACGCAAGCGTTTCATACCACTCGTTTTACTAAGTCGTTTAAGTCGATTTCTCATTCGAGTGAAGTAAAGGCTTGTATATACTAGTAGATTGAAAATCGGTTTGAGAAAACGAACTTTTGATATTTAAAATAGTGTTGAAATCGCTTTGATGAAAGAGTTTTGATATTTACTATTAGTATTGAAACCTTCATATATCTTTAAAGTGACAAGTCATAAAACGATTGTAGAAACAAATCAATTCACGTTCGAAGACGTGAGTAAAGTCCAAAGAAGTCAATCCCAAAACCATCAAAGTAGAAATTCTGATAAATGTTTTTCAGAAGAGATTGCCTACGCAGAGTAATACGAGGTTCAGGGGGTCCATTGATTGAGCCCTAGATATCTAAGTGATATAGTAATGATGGAGAAAAAAATGCATAAAATATCATTGCTTAAGGGCGACACTTTTAAAGATAAGAAATTAGACACCTAGATAATTTGTAAGCAACTAAACTCATGTTTACTACTGTATTTCGACAAAGTTTGTATAGGATTTAATATTTAAATTATATAAATATTACTAAGGGTTGGTTCACATCAACGGGTCACACAACCACAACCCTCTGTTTTCAACCAAAAATAATTTATTGAAATAATTTATAAAATTTATAAATTATTATTGAGAAATTAGGATAATGATTGTATTAATAAAATTATTATTATTATCATTAATATTATTACAGGGCAAAAAAATTAATTAATAAAATATATAACTTTTATATAGGTCGAAAATAGTATTTATTAAATGATAAATATTTTATGCTAGTCTAGGTTATTAGCATTGATGAATAATTAAAGGCCTAGCAATGTTGGTATTGGCTAAATGATTTATTATTTAACGAGGTTATTGAACCTAATTAATAATTGAAGTTTAGCCATGTGGAAATGTATCAAGGAGATATTCTTATCATCCGATACTATAAATGGATCCTTGGAGCCTCCATTTAGAGACAGAATATTTCTTCTATCCATTAATCAATTATACTTTAATGGAGGATTTTACAACTCCACCATTGTGTTAAAGAATTTTTCTCTCATGGGTGAAACCAACAGTTTAAGGTGTATTCAACCATGGGATTATCGAGTAAAAAAAATCAACTTGTTTTTGTCCAAAATGATTTAAAAAATTATGTAACAACCCTAGATTTGTGCATATATTTTAAATTCGACTTTATTTTATTTTGAAATTATTTTTAAACTTGTTTTATTTTCAATATTTCATTTTAAATATAAATCTTGATTATTATGTGAACTATAATTTCAAACTAGTATAAATTGGTTATTTTACTGAAAAGTGAATTTCTATTCAAACTGTTCAATCTTTGGCTTTTAAATTTCAAATTTTAATTATTTAAAATCTTAAATTTTATCTTTTATTATGAAAATAGATACAATAACATGAATACTGCTTTTTGTTTCATTGGAAACGGAATTAAATTGTGAAAGTTATGTATATTTCAATATTGTGTGCAATTTGATTTATTTAACAATTTTGTCTATTTAAATTTTATAAATTATATTTTCTTTGTCATATTTTGTTTTAATATGTGTTAATATGTTATTTTATGTCTTTAAATATTTTTAAAGTGATAAAATAATTTTTCCAAAGCTTATTGAATTTATTTTCTATTTTTAAAGGCTAGTTTCTATTTTTCTGCTATTTTCATAATTTAAATTATATTTAATTAAAATTTATTTATTTACTTTTGTGAAAGCATTTTTATTTTATGTTATTATCTTTATTTATAAATATTTTCTAAGTCCATATAAATCTTTCAAAGTTTATCCTGTTTATTTTCAAATTTTCTGGACTAATTTTCATTTTGTACTATTTTCTTATTTTAATCATATATAATTAATATTTATATTTCGTATATTTGTTATATTTTCGAATTTTAACTGAAATTATATGTATTTTCAGATATTTAAACTTATAAAAAGAAATTAGTGGAAATATGAAAAGTTTTAAACTCTTTATATTCTAAAGTCCTTTTACCTTCCGCCTTTTCATTTTCTCAACTCCATTCTTTATGATTTTTGGCCGTACCTTTCCTTATTTCTTTCAGCTGCATTCTTCACTTTTTTTCACGAGAAAAACATTTCTCAATACACAAAAAAAATTCATACGACCATTGTTGTAGAGTTTGGGTAAATTTCATCTTCTTTTCTTCTTGGTTTTCTTTGTTTTCTATTGATTTTTGCAACTTGTTCTCTACTTCATAGCTTGGCTCCTCCTCAACCAGATCTAGGCTGACCTCCACCACCACCTTTCTCTGATCATCACCCACCCTAGTACGCCACCAAGGCAGGCCGAGCCCATCCATGGCAAGGAGCACCACCAAAATCCACTTAAACCATCACTTTATACATAAACCAAGCTATCTCTTGTTCCATCACCTTCTACCACCTCTAGCCGCCACTACCTCCACCACCACCACCTCTGGCCTGACCTCCACCCTCTGCCATGTCACCCACCACCTCCTGGATCCACTGGCCGTGACCCATAACTTCTGGCCATACCAAACAAGAGCAAACAAATGATGTACGTTGCATAGTTTTAGCCATGTACACCTAGTTTTATGCACCTAGACTAAACCCACCTTTGTTAACACATGCTAGGCCGACCTTTAGGAACCCAAACCTGATCCAAACCATGCCTTTAGCCATGCCATTTCAGATCTGGAGCTGAAGAATAGATGGTAGAAAGAAAGTGCAAACACTTTGGCTTTGTTTCATGCATTCATTTCTAACATTGTTTTATTGAATTTTTGGATTGAAAACTCATGTTGTCTATATTTGTTTTGTTTGAATGTGACAAGGCAATTAGTTTTGGCTCTTCCAATCTCAAATCATTGTCGTGCTTTCGTGCCTCTGGAAATCCTTGTTGTGTGTTCATGGTCGTCATCTCCAGCTTATACAAGTGAGTAAATCTCACCAGACTAATATGTACTTATATAATTGATAAACTGACATCACTTGAATCTGTAAATTTATATCATCCTGTTATAACTGTTATATTATGATTATATGATGTTCATCCCTGTTTATACACATGTTATATCATCTGTTACTATTATATATTGTATACTGTTTATTTATATCAGTTTATCACACTGCAAGTTCCCTGTAGATTAGAATCACTATGGGTTGAAATGATAAATACCCGAACGGACTTTAGAATAGGGAAAAATCGTTATGAGCTGAAATGATAGGCCTGGATGATTTTTATACATTTCATATTACTTGGGATTGCGGGTTTGAAATGATAGAACCCGGTTTTTCTTTGTAAACTGCGGATTGAAATGATACATATCTATATCACTTGACCTAGGCTAGAAAATTTTATACAGACCCGTGGTTTATATATTTTTCTGAAATTTTCAAAATATTTTTAAAATGTAAATATTATGATATTTTGATTTAAAATTTTATTAAAATGATTTCTATTAAATATTTGTGATTTTATACAAATTAAATAAGTGAATTAAGTAAATGGTGAAGTAGAATTTGAAACATAAGTTAATTTTGGAATTTATGATTTTTTGTATAAATGGAATTTATGTAAGGTAAGGAAATATGACAAATTTGATTTAAAAGATGAATTTAATGATTTTTATTAAGTAATAATAATTTTTAAAAGTGTTAATGATTTTGTATAAATTAAAATATGAAATAAATGAATATTTAAGCTGAATTTGGAAATATAACTTAAATTGAATTTTGTGGAATTTGTTTAAAAGTGAAATTCTAATTAAGTAAAATAAATGGAAATAAGTTATATTTTGTAAATTTAAACTTGGTTGTTAAGTTAAGAATTTATTAAAGAAATGAAAATTTAATTGTTATTTAATTTGATTTTTTTGTATGGAAATTTGACTTTATAAAATCATAGAAATAATGGTATTTAAATGATTGTTTTTAAAATGTGAAAATATATGATTTTATAAGTTGAAATGATTTATATTAAAAGTTAATTATGTATGAAATTGTAAATAAAACTCTGAATTTGATTTGACAGCATTTTTGAAATGTAATGTAAAGATATTACAGCATTGGAAAATGCTGTAGTTGTTTTAATTGAACCAAATAGCAAATATGATCTAAGGGTTATTATAGCACTTTGTTAGTGCTATAGTTGTTAAATTTAACTAAAGTTTTAATTGGAACTAAATTAAGATATTACAGCATTTTAAATGCCGTCTTTTGTTAATGAACTGTTTTTAAACATAACATTTCGTAGCATTTTCTAAGTGCTGCGAAAGTTGAATTTTCTTTGTTTAATAAATTCAAATGAATAAATGATCTTTGAAAAAGATTAAATTTTGGAAATTAAATATTTAATTATTAAATATAATGAATTGACTTTAAATGATTTAAATGGAATAGTTGATTTGGGAAATACAACTATTTTGAAATGTGATTAAATGGTATTTAAATTTAAATTAAATAGATGATGTTTTGAAATGATATTTTGAAATGAATTTGAAATGATATTAAATCTTGGAATGAATAATTGAAGTTTATATTAGTATGAAAAATATTTGGTTTACTTGTAATTTGAATCTATTTAAAAGATATTAGACTTATGAAATATAGGATAATAAAGCTTTGGAATTTATTTTATAATTTGAATAGTTATTTTTTGGATTAAATCTATATTTGAAATTTATAGGATTTGAAATGGTCTATGGAAATTTAATTGAAATAAATGATTGAATTGAATTGAAACTTTGGAAATTTTAATACTTGATTTGAAAGTATAATAATTACACTTTTAAATGGTTTAAATGAATTATTTTGATTGAAATATAAACTATTTAAAAAGGGTGACTTGAAATGATAATAAATGAATGATATCTTTAAATTTAAAAATTATTTAAAGTTGAATATTTAGGTTTGTACTCAAATGATATTTTGATATATTAAAACGATTTGAAATGAAGTTTTGGAAAGATACGATATTTTGATATATAAAAATGATTTGAAATGAAGTTTTGGAAAGATATGATATTTTGATATATAAAAATGATTTGAAATGAAGTTTTGGAAAGATTTGATATTTTGATATATAAAAATGATTTGAAATGAAGTTTTGGAAAGATATGATATTTTGATATATTGAAATGATTTGAAATGAAGTTTTGAAATGATATGATATTTTAAATATATTGAAATGGTTTGGAATTGATTTAATCTTTATTTTTGATAAAGATTTGGATTTGAAATGATATTCTATTTTGAAGTATAAACTGTTTTAAATTATAACCACGGGTTATAATAACGATTGGTTGTTAAAGAGACCGGGATCGGATATGGACATACTCTCTGTCGATACCGAAAACCACTTTGACAACTGTGTACGCGGTGGAGTTTCCAGAATGAAGTAGGATGGTGGCGACGATCCTAAGGTATATACGTGGACCCAACTCCCGTGAGTTGGCATAAGGTGGCTAAAACAGGAGCGATTGACGGACCAAGGAGGTAGCACCTCTGATCGGACACACTTCTTCGATACCATTCTGTTACTTGTGATTGATTTGGTGCGCACCCTTGATTTGGGAGTGTTGTTCGAGGTGGGCGGTAGTGGCTGCTATGCGTCACCACCAGTACGGATGCGTAATTGGTATATCTACCCTGGCATTGCCTTGTGTGCCGTGTCACCTACCATATCGAGCTTTACTACGATTTGTGATTTCTCCCGTAGCCTGTGGAGTATCTAGGGTTACCCCCATTTTGGGAGTATGCTAATACTGGATAGACTACTAGGACTATTACGTGTTAAGGTGGAAAATGTAAAGCCTTAATGCTATTTAAAAGTATGTTTATTTTATGATTAGACATTATTATAATAGCGAATATTACTACTTAGTAGATAGTTTAACGGATCCTTAAGGAATGGGCGATCCCAAGCATTCTATAAGTTACTTGTACCTTTATTACAGTTCACTTGAGTTGGTTTACATTGTATAAGTATGTATGTCCTGACTCGAGTGTTTGTATTTTTATTTACGCTCGGGTCAGCCTGAGTATTCACAGATTTGGATTCCACTTTCTGGAGATTGGAATCGCTGGAGATTATCTGCTTATCTAGTTTTATCTATCTCAGTTCTGTTGTTCTATTCAGCTTGTACTTGGTTATCATATTGAGACTTCTGTTGTATTTTATTTCTTCTGTTATATCTTATGTAACTCTGATATATTTATATAGTAGCTTCATGAACTACTATTTCTTTTACTTCCGCTGCATTATTTTACTCTGTGTCTGTGATCTGTGATTATTTATTTACTGTATATTCTAAGATTTGCCAAATTTTATTTATAACGCGGTATTTTGAGCAATTCAAGTCCGACATGTGCGAATGCGAATGGTTGAAAATATCGGGTCGTTACAGTTGGTATCAGAGCTTTGGCTTTGAGGCAAAACTTAGAATGTATGGTAAATTTAGTTACAGAATCACTTTCATTCGAGCTTGAATCTCTTCATTTTTATTTGATTTCCTTTGAATTTTGGAACGTTCCCTGCGGTTCCAAAATCCATTCTTGTCCCTCACTATTCATCTTCTTGTGATTCTGGAGTATCCCATAACTCCGCTTCGAATGAGCTTTATAGTGAATTGGCGGTCTCGCCAATATTCTAATTTCTTGTAAATGGGGAAACTCCTTTACAAA
Organism: Allium fistulosum; assembly: GCA_030737815.1. Lineage (NCBI taxonomy): Eukaryota > Viridiplantae > Streptophyta > Magnoliopsida > Asparagales > Amaryllidaceae > Allium > Allium fistulosum. The sequence continues at coordinate 1,252,909,854 of CM060901.1, forward strand.
TTAGCATCGATTCACCAGAGATTTATATTTATCCTTGGTTTAGATGCTAATATCTTTTGTTGTTCCAAACTCTATCTTTTGAGATCGGATGTAGATTTACCCCAGAGAAATCCACATTTGATCTTATTCGTTAAGTCACGGTTGACCCGATTAAGGTTGCCCGCGATTTATCTAAGCTTATCCATCTTCATATTTTGTCAATTAATCATCTTGTTTTTGTTTCCAAAATATCTCCAAACATTTTGAATTGTACTTGTAAATCTATGTTTGTTTTATATTTTGTGTTGTTTGAGTTGTTGATGTTGATTTGGGCTTCCGATCGATTCGTCTGATCAACGCTATCGATAGGATTTCTAAAACACTTTGACAGAACAAATTGACACATTATTATTTTAAAATTTGGTTAATGAAATAAATTTTGATATAAGTAAATATTATGGAACTTAATAAATTGATTATTTGAAATGATAATACTTGATTTATCATTCTATGAATGAATTTATAAATAGCTGTTTATAAATTTAATTTGGGAACTGAAATGAATTTAAATCAAGGATTTGAGAATTTAATTTCCGATGGTTTCAAACCTTGTGTTTAAGGTTTTAAAAGGATATATTATTTAAAGTATTTATGAATAGAAATTTGTTTCCAAAGAATTTTAAAGTTTTAAAATTTTAGTGCTATTCTCTTTATCGCTGGAAAATAATTTCGGTGATGACCGCGGCATCATCGACGTTCATTTTCGAGTTTCGAAGTAAAGAGACCATTCTGTAGTCTTGCTACAGCTTTGTTTTGGGAAATATAATTGATTTGAATTTCTAAAATATGATTTGATTTATAATATATATAGATATATGATTTAAACTTGATTTGACAAATTATGTAAATACATTTATTTATCTCTAAATGGTTTGAAAAGAATCAGAAATTTTATTCTTAAATTCTATCTTAAATAATAACCTCAAGTATAAAAAGAAAATCAAAATTTTGAATAAATATTCAAGCTTGAAATGATTGAATTAGAATGTTTATATTGTATATTAATTTTAGAAAGTTTTATTTGTATAATTCTCAATTGCATTCCAATATAACTTACCTTAATTTTAGAAGTTAACAATGTAATTGGATAATATACATTATAAAAAGATTTTATAAATAAAATTTGAGTGGTTATAATAAATATTATACACTTAAATTTTAGTTATAAAAAGGTTAACAAAGGTAAATAGAATAAAAGGTTAATTGAATAATCTACAATATAAGTGATGATTAAGGAACTAAAATATAAATTAAAACAGTTATAATAAGTGTAAGTATATTTAACATAGGTGATAAAAAAATATTGAGAGAAATAAATTTAATTTTAATTAGGAATAAAGAAGAATTAAATTTATTGAATGTTATACACTTAATTTTAATCAAAGCCATGATTTTTGAAATTGTTGGTTTAAGAAAATTGGATGATAAGGTAATGAAATTAGAGATAGTTAAGATTTATTTAACATGTGTAAAATTAATCATCAATTTAAGTTGAAATTTCCATGGTTTCTAACTTATTATCTTCTTTTGTTTTCAAACTATCTTTTAGTTGTCCTTATTTTTCCTTATCTTGCTACAGACTGGTATAGGTATCTTTCTATACTCTTTCTGTTTAGAAATCTTTCTATAATCTTTGATGATCTTTGGTACTCAATTGAATCTGAGCACTGCTTGCCATCCACAGACCGTCGGTCAAGCGGAAAGGGTGAATCAGATTCTAGAGGATCTTTTCGTGCTTATGTTCCTGATTCTGGAGAATCATGGGAAGATCATCTCCACCTTGTTAAACTTACCTATAACAACAGTTATCAGGTATAATTTCAATCTCCTTGTCATCTTGTCATAATCTTATTTCACTCTATCTTTTTCTGTGCTTTCCCGTACCTCATTCCTTTTCGAGGACGAAAAGTTTTGAGTGGGGGAGAGTGTAACAACCCTAGATTTGTGCATATATTTTAAATTCGACTTTATTTTATTTTGAAATTATTTTTAAACTTGTTTTATTTTCAATATTTCATTTTAAATATAAATCTTGATTATTATGTGAACTATAATTTCAATCTAGTATAAATTGGTTATTTTACTGAAAAGTGAATTTCTATTCAAACTGTTCAATCTTTGGCTTTTAAACTTCAAATTTTAATTATTTAAAATATTAAATTTTATCTTTTATTATGAAAATAGATACAATAACATGAATACTGCTTTTCGTTTCATTGGAAACGGAATTAAATTGTGAAAGTTATGTATATTTCAATATTGTGTGCAATTTGATTTATTTAACAATTTTGTCTATTTAAATTTTATAAATTATATTTTCTTTGTCATATTTTGTTTTAATATGTGTTAATATGTTATTTTATGTCTTTAAATATTTTTAAAGTGATAAAATAGTTTTTCCAAAGCTTATTGAATTTATTTTCTATTTTTAAAGGCTAGTTTCTATTTTTCTGCTATTTTCTTAATTTAAATTATATTTAATTAAAATTTATTTATTTACTTTTGTGAAAGCATTTTTATTTTATTTTATTATCTTTATTTATAAATATTTTCTAAGTCCATATAAATCTTTCAAAGTTTATCCTGTTTATTTTCAAATTTTCTGTACTAGTTTTCATTTTGTACTATTTTCTTATTTTAATCATATATAATTAATATTTATTTATTTATATTTCGTATATTTTTTATATTTTCGAATTTTAACTGAAATTATATGTATTTTCAGATATTTAAACTTATAAAAAGAAATTAGTGGAAATATGAAAAGTTTTAAACTCTTTATATTCTAGAGTCCTTTTACCTTTCGCCTTTTCATTTTCTCAACTCCATTCTTTACGATTTTTGGCCGTACCTTTCCTTCTTTCTTTCAGCTGCATTCTTCACTTTTTTTCACGAGAAAAACATTTCTCAAAACACAAAAAAAATTCATACGACCATTGTTGTAGAGTTTGGGTAAATTTCATCTTCTTTTCTTCTTTGTTTTCTTTGTTTTCTATTGATTTTTGCAACTTGTTCTCTACTTCATGGCTTGGCTCCTCCTCAACCAGATCTAGGCTGACCTCCACCACCCCCTTTCTCTCATCATCACCCACCCTAGTACGCCACCAAGGCAGGCCGAGCCCATCCATGGCAAGGAGCACCACCAAAATCCACTTAAACCATCACTTTATACATAAACCAAGCTATCTCTTGTTCCATCACCTTCTACCACCTCTAGCCGCCACTACCTCCACCACCACCACCTCTGGCCTGACCTCCACCCTCTGCCATGTCACCCACCACCTCCTGGATCCACTGTAACGCCCCACTCTGAGACCCACTGTAACAAAGAGTATTACGGGAGTAATACTGTCTGTTAAAGCGGAGAATAGAGTATAGTGGAAGCGACCATTTGTAATCAAGCTATAACTATCTACTAAATACGTCGTAAGGGTGGTATCTATTTTTTTTTCAAGTGGTTCGACATATTCAATAAATACTTATAACGAAATTACAAATGGCTAAAGATCTATCAAAATAAGCATAGTAATAAAATGATAAAACATCACAGAACAGAATCACATAACAGATATAAAATCCCAGAACAATACATCGTCAATACAGATCCAAATATCATAAGTGGGTACAAAGCCACTGCTCACACATGTGAGTAAAAAATATGTACATATCAAAGTCTGAATAATAACATAACCGGACACTAAGATAAGCTATCTCAAAAGCATAGCAGATAAGTCCAAAGCGGAAGCACAGAGCAGCTAAGTCCAGAGACCTAACCTGAAACAACTCGGTCTGACCGAGCGAAAACACTCGGGTCAGGCTAGCTAAACAATCAGTAATAACTGAGATATATAATAATGCGGTACATCAATAAAACAGTACTTATCCAAAGAGAAGTATATTATGAACCACATGAATATAATGACGATCCCTAATCATCAATAAACAATAAAAATCTCCAAAGAGAAATCAACACCAAAGTGTATAATAAATAAAATCGCCTCATATCATCGGCGTAGCCAAAGCTATAAAAAGATGCCCATAGGCAATAATCCCAAGAGTGACCAGAGTCTGTAATCAATGCCCAAGCAAAGATCGATGCTCCAAAGAGCAATGGGGATATACTAAAATGTCAATGAAATCCAACACTGAAAAGCAGTGTCCAGAGACACTGTGAATCCACAAGGCAATCACACTTACATCGTATGGTTCCATAGAACCAACACTAAATGGCGGTACTCGAATGGATATAAAAATCATCAAATAATACCAATATTGCACGTGCACCGACCAGAGTCGTTGTTGCCAAGTACTGTAGAGTTGTGATCGATCACTCACACAGATGTGGAACGCGCGAGACGGCGAGATCCTTCCCAGAAGGATAAAGGCCCAGAGGCGCACGCCGAAAAATAAACTGCTCCATAGAGCAGGTGTCCAGAGACGGTTGCCCAGAGGCGTGGTGACCCAGAGGTCCAGTACTGGCCGCCTAGAGGCTAATGTGTCACTAACTTCTTGGAGAGGAACCCGTAAAGTGTTAACAATGAGTCCCATACCCCACGTTCGCACTAAACGGTTTACTAACCAATGGCAAGCTCACACTCCAAACAATAAAAAGTCCACCTCGTATCATCGGTAAACTAGACCCAAAGGTCAAAACGATCAATCGAATAGGTCGGGGATTAACCGGAAAGAAAATACACACGGTTCCATAAGCCGGAGATTTCCTAATCGTTTAAGCACCTTTCCACTTCGCTCGACGTGCTAAAAAGTGAGTGTGAGATTTTTATTATAGAAAATAATGGTGCGAAACGGATTTATAATTGATTTTGAAATCACTTTAAAACGGCTTTTGAAAACTCTCCTATTATGGAGTAATTAATTTAATAATTAAAAATAATATTATATAATAATTTCTAAAGCCATTTAGGAGTGAAAAATCTTTTGAAAATGATTCATAAAACCCGTGTACGAAATCTAGAGACAAATCTCAAAGAAATCAATAAAACCAAAAAATCACTGAAAAATATTCTAAGTGTTTGTAAACATTCAAAAACAGCTGCGAACCCAAGTTCGGCAATTTATTTGGACCAGCAAACTGTGTCCAAATGTCATGAAAATTTGAAGGCATGTTGTCCAACATCCCTACTTTAAGATGCAAAAAGAATTTCTGGATTCCGAGTTGAGACGAAGTGGCAGCGACATCTCAAAGTTGGACCCAGAAAAAGATTTATACTGTTTACCAACAGCGACCAGAGTTCAACTTCGACACGAAATTTGAAGTACCAACCGAACTCCGATGTTACCCAAACTTTCCAGAGATGGAGTTAGAAACTCCACCTTTCCAACGAGACCAAAAACATTGAATTCCGACTTCGGATGCGATCGTGGCGGCATCGCGAAGTGGAGGTAAAAACCTGAAAACAGGCAAGCCCAGCTCGTCTGGGCTGAGAAAATGGAAGTAAGCCCCCAGCCCGCCTGGGCTAGGGAGGTGAGAGCAGGCCCCCAGCCCGCCTGGGCTGGGGAGGGGGAGGCAGGCCCAGCTCGCCTGGGCTGGGGAGTAGGGAGCAGACCCAGCCCGCCTGGACTGGGATGTGGTGGGAAGCCCCCAGCCCGCCTGGGATGGGGAGGTAAGGGGAGCCCCCAGCCCGCCTGGGCTGGGGATGTAAGGGGGAGCCCAGCCCGTTTGGGCTAGGTGGAAGGGGAGCCCCAGCCCGTCTGGGCTGGGGACGCCCCAGCCCACGCGGGCTGGGGTTCTCCTGGCCCCAGCCCGCCTGGGCTGGGGAGGTGTAACAACCCGGGATTTGCATTACCAATTAATAAATAAAAGTTAGGATTTTTATTTATTTTAATGAAGCATAAAAAGATTTAGAATAACAAAATTTAATTGAAAAAGGCTATTTTAATTAAATGGGAAATATGAGATTTTAAAATGAGGATAAAATGTTATTTTTGGAAAGTTAAATATTTTAGGGGAGATTTTAAAACGGGTTTGGATAAGAAAAATGAGTTTATGAACATATATGAACACTTAGACTAATTTTGGAAAAAACATGTAAATAACTCTCTTCTTATTGGGTTACTAAACCTAGCCCAATAACCCACCCTAAACCTCCTCTATAAATCATCTCAAACTCTCCAAACCTCATTCATTCAACCCTAATCATTTCCTAAAGTTTTCATAACAAAAATGGCCTCTATCTTCATCTCCTTCTAGTTTTAGCTTATGCAAGTCATTCTATGCAAAGGTAATGCCAATACCCACCTCAAATCCATTTTTATATCTTTCTTATTTCTGAAATTAATTTGGTAACACATGTTTTATGTGTTTTTTTTATCTTATAGCCTCATAATCATCTTTTGCTAACTTGGGTTGATGTTATAGTAGTCTTTGTTGCTTTCTAGAGAGGTATATTGCTAAAAACTTCTTCTAATATGTGTTTAATCATCTTTTGATTTTGGTAATCAGTTAGTAACACATGTTTTATTATGTAACATGTGAATCATAGCTCTTTGATCATCTTTGCTTTCATTTTGGGGTGTGCACATAAGGTACTTGTAATATATGCTAGCTGAAATTATAATTAGTTTATTGCTGTTAGTAAATTAGGCATATCTCATTCATCTTAAATCGGAATTAAGATTTTCTTGAAGTTCTGAAAAGTTTATTCTGTAGCCTATAACTTCTATGTTTTGAGCTTTGCCTAATTTTGTGTTTTGAATGGTCGAAATCACGTTTGTTTGTCGCTGACCTGACAACAAACTTCAGGGTTGATAAAATAAAACCCTGAAATTGATTTGGCCATAAGTTACTCGTTTATTATCGGAATTAGATAATTTTGGATGTTCCGGAAAGTTTAAAACATATGCTACAATTTTTGTTCATTGAGTTTTCTGTAATTTTGCCATTTAGATGACCTGAAATGCATTCAAAGACAGAAGACCAATTCTGTCTTTAACAAGTTATCTTGAGTTTCAATCTGATATTGTTTTGCATGTATCTCTCTCGTTTTTGATCCGAATTAGATAATTTTGGATGTTCTGAAAAGATTAGATTTAGTGCTAAAACTTTTATGTTTTGAGTTTCATGAAATTTCGAAGTTAATTTGGTCAAAACTGTGCATTCTTACCACTGTCCCGAGAGCACAACGACAGTGATATAAAATTTAGATCTGAGAATTGTTTTAGTCATAGAATTTTCATCTCTGGTCGGAATTTGACGATCTTGGTCATTCCGGAAAGCTTAGAAACTAAGCTACAACTTTCATTTTATTCATTTTGCCAGAATTTGAAGTTTACTATGCCAAAATTGTGGTTTTTCATCTCTGGACAGTTAGTGCATAGCTATAGGCCTTAGTCTCTTTTCTCCCGTTGTTTTCAGCGTAGAACCCCGACTTTGCGACGCCATACCGGGCTCGTCCTTTGTCGGATTTCATCGTTTTTTGTCTCTTTAAAAGGATGAGATTGAGATCTTTAACCATGCAAAGTTTGGTATAGATCTGGGAGCATTAGATACTTCGTTTCTATTACCGAAGTAGCACCCAGAAACTGTTTTACAATAGTGATCATTTTCAGTTATCGTCGGACCAACTTTGAAACATTGTCGTTTCTTCGTTTCAAGTCAAAACCGAACGATTCTTATTGCATATCAAAGTAGGAGTACTTTATTACGCTCCTGCAAATTTTCATCAAGATCTGAGTTCATGTGACCCTTCGACCATGTCGTCGAAGTGGGACCTTTACACTGTTTTGACACAGTAAAGTTTTATGATTTTTGTTCGACTTTGAGATGACGCCGTTTCTTCGTTTCAAGTCGGAATTTCCCGATTCTTTTTGCAGTTTGGAGCAGGGATGTTGGACTATATGCCTACTAATTTTTATGCCATTCGGATTCAGTTTGCTGGTCCGAATAATTTTCCGAACTTGGGTTCGCGTCATTTTTGGACTATTTTCCAACACTTAGAATATTTTCAGTGATTTTCTGGTTTTATTGATTTCTTTGAGATTTGTCTCTAGATTTCGTACACGGGTTTTATGAATTATTTTCAAAGGATTTTTCACTCCTAAATGGCTTTCGAAATTATTATATAATATTATTTTTAATTATTAAATTAATTACTCCATAATAGGAGAGTTTTCAAAAGCCGTTTTAAAGTGATTTCAAAATCAATTATAAATCCGTTTCGCACCATTATTTTCTATAATAAAAATCTCACACTCACTTTTTAGCATGTCGAGCGAAGTGGAAAGGTGCTTAAACGGTTAGGAAATCTCCGGCTTATGAAACCGTGTGTATTTTCTTTCCGGTTAATCCCCGACCTATTCGATTGATCGTTTTGACCTCTAGGTCTAGTTTACCGATGATACGAGGTGGACTTTTTATTGTTTGGAGTGTGAGCTTGCTATTGGTTAGGAAACCGTTTAGTGCAAACGTGGGGGTATGGGACTCATTGTTAACACTTTACGGGTTCCTCTCCAAGAAGTTAGTGACACATTAGCCTCTGGGCGGCCAGTACTGGACCTCTGGGTCACCACGCCTCTGGGCAACCGTCTCTGGACACCTGCTCTATGGAGCAGTTTATTTTCGGCTTGCGCCTCTAGGCCTTTATCCTTCTGGGAAGGATCTCGCCGTCTCGCGCGTTCCGCATCTGTGCGAGTGATCGATCACAACTCTACAGTACTTGGCAACAACGACTCTGGTCGGTGCACGTGCAATATTGGTATTATTTGATGATTTTTATATCCATTCGAGTACCGCCATTCGGTGTTGGTTCTATGGAACCATACGATGTAAGTGCGATTACCTTGTGGATTCACAGTGTCTCTGGACACTGCTTTTCAGTGTTGGATTTCATTGACTTTTCAGTATATCCCCATTGCTCTTTGGAGCATCGATCTTTGCTTGGGCATTGATTACAGACTCTGGTCACTCTTGGGATTATTGCCTATGGGCATCTATTTATAGCTTTGGCTACGCCGATGATATAAGGCGATTTTATTTATTCTACACTTTGGTGTTGATTTCTCTTTGGAGATTTTTATTGTTTATTGATGATTAGGGATCGTCATTATATTCATGTGGTTCATAATATACTTCTCTTTGGATAAGTACTGTTTTATTTATGTACCGCATTACTATATATCTCAGTTATTACCGATTGTTTAGCTAGCCTGACCCGAGTGTTTTCGCTCGGGTCAGACCGAGTTGTTTCAGGTTAGGTCTCTGGACTTAGCTTCTGTGCTTCCGCTTGGACATTATCTACTATGCTGATAGATAGCGCTTTTATTTGTCCACTATTCCGCTACTCTGTTATTATTCAGACTTTGATATGTACATATTTTTAACCCACATGTGTGGGCAGTGGCTTTGTACCCACTTATTGTATTTGGATTTGTATTGACGATGTATTGTTCTGGGATTTTATATCTGTTATGTGATTCTGTTCTGTGATGTTTTATCATTTAATATTATGCTTTGTCCTGATAGATCTTTAGCCATTTGTAATTTCATTATAAGTATTTACTGAATATGTCGAACCACCTTGAAAAAAATATATAGATACCATCCTTTCGCCGTATTCAATAGATAGTTATAGCTTGATTACAAATGGTCGCTTCCACTATACTCTATTCTCCGCTTTAACAGACAGTATTACTCCTGTAATACTCTTTGTTACAGTGGGTCTCAGAGTGGGGCGTTACAGGAGGCCCCAGCCCACGCGGGCTGGGGTCTAATTCCGCCCCAGCCCAAGTGGGCTGGGGGTTCTGCCCCAGCCCAAGCGGGCTGGGGGGGTTCTGCCCCAGCCCGCCTGGACTGGGGAGGGGGGGATTCGGCCCAGCCCGCCTGGGCTGGGCTGGGGGGTTTGCAGCAGCCTGGGTGCAGCCCAGGCCTGCCCTGGTGCACCCAGATCACTGTTTCAGGCTGAAACATTCCAGCCAACTAGTTTTGATGATTTTGATGATTTTGAAGTGTTTTTTTTTCAGTTTTTGGCATCAATTTTTCACCAATATTAAAACTAGCAATAATTACTAATAAATAGTAATTACCTTAATGAAGCAATATCACAAACACCTTATGTGCTACCCCAAAATGAAAGCAAAGATGATCAAAGAGCTATGATTCACATGTTACATAAGAAAACATGTGTTACTAAATGATTATTGAAATCAAAAGATGATTAAACACATGCTAGAAGAGGTTTTTAGCAATATACCTCTCTTGAAAGCAACAAATACTAATATAGCATCAACCCAAATTAGCAAAAGGTGATTAGGAGGCTATAAGATCAAAAAAACACATAAAACATGTGTTACTAATCAAATTTCAGAAATTATGAAGATATAAAATATGGATTTGAGGTGGGTATTTGCATTACCTTTGCATAGAATGACTTGCATAAGCTAAAACTAGAAGGAGATGAAGATGGAGGCCATTTTTGTTATGAAAGCTTTAGGAAATGGTTAGGGTTTTGATGAATGAGGTTAGGAGAGTTTGAGATAATTTATAGAGGAAGTTTAGGGTGGGTTATTGGGTAAGGTTTAATAACCCAATATGAAGAGAGTTATTTCCATGTTTTCAAAAAATTTCTAAGTGTTCATATATGTTTATAAAACTCACTTTTCTCATTCAAACCCATTTTAAATCCTCTCCTAAAATATTTAACTTTTCAAAAATAACATTTTATCCTCATTTTAAAATCCCATATTTCCCATTTAATTAAAATAGCCTTTTTCAAATAAATTTTGTTATTCCAAATCCTTTTATGCTTCATTAAAATAAATAAAATCCTAACTTTTATTTATTAATTGGTAATGCAAATCCCGGGTTGTTACATCCACTGGCCGTGACCCATAACTTTTGGCCATACCAAACAAGAGCAAACAAATGATGTACGTTGCATAGTTTTAGCCATGTACACCTAGTTTTATGCACCTAGACTAAACCCACCTTTGTTAACACATGCTAGGCCGACCTTTAGGAACCCAAACCTGATCCAAACCATGCCTTTAGCCGTGCCATTTCAGATCTGGAGCTGAAGCATAGATGGTAGAAAGAAACTGCAAACACTTTGGCTTTGTTTCATGCATTCATTTCTAACATTGTTTTATTGAATTTTTGGGTTGAAAACTCATGTTGTCTATATTTGTTTTGTTTGAATGTGACAAGGCAATTAGTTTTGGCTCTTCCAATCTCAAATCATTGTCGTGCTTTCGTGCCTCTGGAAATCCTTGTTGTGTGTTCATGGTCGTCATCTCCAGCTTATACAAGTGAGTAAATCTCACCAGACTAATATGTACTTATATAATTGATAAACTGACATCACTTGAATCTGTAAATTTATATCATCCTGTTATAACTGTTATATTATGATTATATGATGTTCATCCCTATTTATACACATGTTATATCATCTGTTATTGTTATATATTGTATACTGTTTATTTATATCAGTTTATCACACTGCAAGTTCCCTATAGATTAGACTCACTATGGGTTGAAATGATAAATACCCGAACGGACTTTAGAATAGGGAAAAATCATTATGAGCTGAAATGATAGGCCTGAACGATTTTTATACATTTCATATTACTTGGGATTGCGGGTTTGAAATGATAGAACCCGGTTTTTCTTTGTAAACTGCGGATTGAAATGATACATATCTATATCACTTGACCTAGGCTAGAAAATTTTATACAGACCCGTGGTTTATATATTTTTCTGAAATTTTCAAAATATTTTTAAAATGTAAATATTATGATATTTTGATTTAAAATTTTATTAAAATGATTTCTATTAAATATTTGTGATTTTATACAAATTAAATAAGTGAATTAAGTAAATGGTGAAGTAGAATTTGAAATATAAGTTAATTTTGGAATTTATGATTTTATTTATAAATGGAATTTATGTAAGGTAAGGAAATATGACAAATTTGATTTAAAAGATGAATTTAATGATTTTTATTAAGTAATAATAATTTTTAAAAGTGTTAATGATTTTGTATAAATTAAAATATGAAATAAATGAATATTTAAGCTGAATTTGGAAATATAACTTAAATTGAATTTTGTGGAATTTGTTTAAAAGTGAAATTCTAATTAAGTAAAATAAATGGAAATAAGTTATATTTTGTAAATTTAAACTTGGTTGTTAAGTTAAGAATTTAATTAAAGAAATGAAAATTTAATTGTTATTTAATTTGATTTTTTTGTATGGAAATTTGACTTTATAAAATCATAGAAATAATGGTATTTAAATGATTGTTTTTAAAATGTGAAAATATATGATTTTATAAGTTGAAATGATTTATATTAAAAGTTAATTATGTGTGAAATTGTAAATAAAACTCTGAATTTGATTTGACAGCATTTTTGAAATGTAATGTAAAGATATTACAGCATTGGAAAATGCTGTAGTTGTTTTAATTGAACCAAATAGCAAATATGATCTAATGGTTATTATAGCACTTTGTTAGTGCTATAGTTGTTAAATTTAACTAAAATTTTAATTGGAACTAAATTAAGATATTACAGCATTTTAAATGCCGTCTTTTGTTAATGAATTGTTTTTAAACATAACATTTCGTAGCATTTTCTAAGTGTTGCGAAAGTTGAATTTTCTTTGTTTAATAAATTCAAATGAATAAATGATCTTTGAAAAAGATTAAATTTTGGAAATTAAATATTTAATTATTAAATATAATGAATTGACTTTAAATGATTTAAATGGAATAGTTGATTTGGGAAATACAACTATTTTGAAATGTGATTAAATGGTATTTAAATTTAAATTAAATAGATGATGTTTTGAAATTATATTTTGAAATGAATTTGAAATGATATTAAATCTTGGAATGAATAATTGAAGTTTATATTAGTATGAAAAATATTTGGTTTACTTGTAATTTGAATCTATTTAAAAGATATTAGACTTATGAAATATAGGATAATAAAGCTTTGGAATTTATTTTATAATTTGAATATTTATTTTTTGGATTAAATCTATATTTGAAATTTATAAGATTTGAAATGGTCTATGGAAATTTAATTGAAATAAATGATTGAATTGAATTGAAACTTTGGAAATTTTAATACTTGATTTGAAAGTATAATAATTACACTTTTAAATGGTTTAAATGAATTATTTTGATTGAAATATAAACTATTCAAAAAGGGTGACTTGAAATGATAATAAATGAATGATATCTTTAAATTTAAAAAGTATTTAAAGTTGAATATTTAGGTTTGTACTCAAATGATATTTTGATATATTAAAACGATTTGAAATGAAGTTTTGGAAAGATATGATATTTTGATATATAAAAATGATTTGAAATGAAGTTTTGGAAAGATTTGATATTTTGATATATAAAAATGATTTGAAATGAAGTTTTGGAAAGATATGATATTTTGATATATTGAAATGATTTGAAATGAAGTTTTGAAATGATATGATATTTTAAATATATTGAAATGGTTTGGAATTGATTTAATCTTTATTTTTGATAAAGATTTGGATTTGAAATGATATTATATTTTGAAGTATAAACTGTTTTAAATTATAACCACGGGTTATAATAACGATTGGTTGTTAAAGAGACCGGGATCGGATATGGACATACTCTCTGTCGATACCGAAAACCACTTTGACAACTGTGTACGCGGTGGAGTTTCCAGAATGAAGTAGGATGGTGGCGACGATCCTAAGGTATATACGTGGACCCAACTCCCGTGAGTTGGCATAAGGTGGCTAAAACAGGAGCGATTGACGGACCAAGGAGGTAGCACCTCTGATCGGACACACTTCTTCGATACCATTCTGTTACTTGTGATTGATTTGGTGCGCACCCTTGATTTGGGAGTGTTGTTCGAGGTGGGCGGTAGTGGCTGCTATGCGTCACCACCAGTCCGGATGCGTAATTGGTATATCTACCTTGGCATTGCCTTGTGTGCCGTGTCACCTACCATATCGAGCTTTACTACGATTTGTGATTTCTCCTGTAGCCTGTGGAGTATCGAGGGTAGCCCACATTTTGGGAGTATGCTAATACTGGATAGACTACTGGGACTATTACGTGTTAAGGTGGAAAATGTAAAGCCTTAATGCTATTTAAAAGTATGTTTATTTTATGATTAGACATTATTATAATAGCGAATATTACTACATAGTAGATAGTTTAACGGATCCTTAAGGAATGGGCGATCCCAAGCATTCTTTAAGTTACTTGTACCTTTATTACAGTTCCCTTGAGTTGGTTTACATTGTATAAGTATGTATGTATGTATGTATGTATGTATGTACATAAATATATATATATATATACAATATTATATTGATATATATCTGTGTTTATGTTTATTCAATTTGGAAATATTGACAATTTCAAACAATTTAGACCGGCATGTAAAATATCCTAAGGTAAATATAAACTTAAAATCAGATATGGATCTACAATTAAAAACTTTTTCAAAATTAAAAATTCAAATTTGAAAATTCAAATTTTGAACATTAATATATTTAAATACACACAACCACACACACACACATATGTATTATAAAAAAAATACTTATATGCTTAATTTTAAAATTATTTATAAAAATTATTAATTTCTAAATATAAAGAAAAATGTAAATTTTAAATTATTTTCTTTTGGCCAAGACACTTTATAACATAATTTTCTTTTTGTTAAATCCATATGGATATAAAACAAAATCATTTTTCTTAAATTACTAAATCTATATGGATTTAACAATAAAAAAATTTTAACTATAATTTCGTAAATAATTTATATTTATAAAATTTTATATACATATGTATAGGGGGTTCTCGCATTTGGTTTGGTAGCGAGCGGATGACTCTTACTCCTACATGTCCCTGCGGGGTTGGTGCAGTCGAGAGGCTGGCTGTAAAGGCAAAACACAGGTACTACTGTATGCTACGGTGGGCGTTACCCCGCTGACGCGGTCCGTTACAGTTGGTATCAGAGCTTTGGTAGCTCTAGGCAAAACTCAACATATAGGGTAAATGTATTTACAGAATCACTCTCATTCGAGTTTCAATCTCTTCCTTTCGACTCGATTTCTTTGAATTTTGGAACGTTCCCTACGGTTCCAAATTTCATTCGTGTCCCTCACTATTCGTCTCCTTTCAATTCTGGAGCATCACATAACTCCACTTCGAATGACCCATATAGTGAATCGGCGGTCTCGCCAAACTTCGAATGATTTGTAAAAGGGTGAAACTCCTTTATAATAGGCATCGATTTACCGGAGATTTCTGTATCCTCGGTTTACGATGCTATCTATCTCCTGCTATACCTGAATTTTATTTCTCGAGATCGGATGTTGATTTACCTCGGAATTCAGCATCGATCTTATTATTGAAGTCACGGTCGATCCGGTTAAGGTTGCCCGTAAATTAAATAAACTCATCCACCTCCCGATTGTAGTAATTGAATTATCTTATTTTCTGTTTCAAACTTATTTTCGAATCAAAATTCTCTTCGATTTGAGTCAACAAAATTTTGAATCCCTATCCTTATTTTGAAAATTCATTCCTGTATCGTCGAGCAAAGAAATGTATTTGTAAACTAATATTTAAAATGTTTTAAAATATTTGTAAACTAATATAGAGCAAACTGACACAATATTATTTTCAAATTCTTGTAAATGAAATAAATTTGTACGATTATATTATAAATATATATAAGTAAAATTTTCTAAAATTTAATAAGTTAATGAATTTGTCGTTTGGAAATAATAATATTTGATTTTCATTTATTGTTTGTAAACCATTGACTATTGCATAATATAAATAAATGAATTTATAAACTTGGTTATAAATTGATTGGAATTTGAAATGAATTAAACTCAGAAATTTGAGAATTTATTAGTTTCCGGTGATTTCGAACTTTGGTTTTTTAAAATTTTAAAGTATATATATTGAAAGTATTTTCGAATAGAAATCGTTTTCAAAGAATTTTTAAAATGTTGAAATCAGTGCTCTTCTATTTGTCGCTGGAAAATAATTTCGGTGATGGCGGCCGCATCATCGATATTCATTTTCGAGTTTCGAAGTGGAGAAACCATTCTGTAGCTTTGCTACGGATTTGTTTTGAAAAATATTTTGATTTGAATTTTTCAGTATATTTTGATTTATATATATATATATAAGTATCTTATTTTAAAATTTAATTTGATTTGATATAAATATATTATATATATCTCTAAACTGTTTAAAGTTGATCGGAAATCTAATTCTTAAATTTTGTTAAAGGATGATTTTAATTATAAATAAAACCAAAATTTGGAATAAATATTTAAACTTGAATAATTGAATTGGGAAAATTTTATTTGTATATTGTTCAACTTCATTCTAATACAACTTACCTAACTCGTTCAGAAGTTGAATATGTAATTGGATAATATATAATATAAATTGAATTTATAAAAAAAAAATTTGAGTGTTTATAATAAATGTTATACACTAAATTTTGATTATAAAGATGTTAATAGATTTAGATAGAATAATAAGTAAACTTAGTTAATAATGAAATAAATTTGTTTTGAAAGAGTTAATAAATTTGTTTTGAAAGAATTAATAAAATTGAAATTTGATCAACATATGAAAATACCTTGAATTTAAAAGCAATTAGTAAATGTAAATTTATTTAAATCGAAACTTTTATGGTTTAAATTAATTTATATGGGTTAAATATATGTGAGTAGATATATTAAGTAGGATAAATTTAACAGTAATTTGGAATAAGAAGAATTTAAAATTTTTGAAGAAAATATGATTATAATAAAAGACTATTCAAATTTATGGTTTTAGAAATTGTAAATTGAAGATAATTGGATAATAAGATAATGAATTTAGAAATAGTTGAGATTGATTTATTAAAATCAAATGGATTAAATAAATTGTTGAATATCAATTAATTTAAATTTGAATTTATAGGGTTTAAATTAATAGTTATTTTGTATTTCAAATCTGTTTTTCTTTCTGGTTGTTTCTATTCTCCTACCTCGTTCCTTTTCGGGGACGAAAAGTTTTGAGTGGGGGAGAGTGTAACGACCCGTAAATTTCAACTGTTTTAATAACGTAATTAGTTGAAATTTTGTAAAATTTTAAACGATAAAATTTTGAAATATAAATTTGATATTTGGAATGCGTCTAGTTAAACATAGCAACTAGTAAATTTTCGCCTGAAAATATGAAAGTTTATTTCGCGCGTAAATTCACTTCAATTTAATCAGTTAAAAAGAAATGAAAATAAAATGTTTCCGAAACCTAAATATTTTTACATAGAAAATTCTAAACCATCTTCTGAGCAAGATGTCAGTTTGTCGTTTTTCCAAATTCGAACATCTTTGGCTCCGTCGATCTTATTTTTCAGCGTTTTTCTTGTATTTTCCGCTATTAGAAAATTCGAATTTTTATAATTCAATCATACCACTGATATCTTTGTACCGTTTTGATCATATCATCGTGCTGATCTCCGTAGTATATTTATTCGTATATTTCGAAATTCGAGTCACGACGAAATTAGTAAAACGATTACTTTATCGGTAACCGTTTTCGGACCTTTGATTTCCTTACCTTTCACTTATCTATCAACCGAAATGAAATGACCATTCACCTTTATTTCTTGCCGAGTCCAATATTTGATATTGGCGTTTGATTTTCCCACAGTTTCCAAAATGTATCGGTTCACATTTCCACGTTCAAATGTTGGTTCTTCTGAAGTATAATAGTATGAAGTTATTAAACTTTGCATTCATTTCTTTGGACTCCTGCTCTTTTCCCCTCTCGCTTCTCATTTCCCACCTCACGTCCAACACACCCCAAATAGTCTAAGCCTCTTCCCTCCGCCTCACCACGTCTCTGCCTCCACCTTCCAATCGGCAACACCGCGTTCTGCAGCAACACCCTCACACAAGCCGAGAACACCATCCCACCTTCTCATCTCGTCCTGTCCCTTTTCCCACCGATGCCCCACCTTCTTTCCCTCTCCGCCGCGACTCCTTGCTCCACCACAAATGCCTCCGGCCATCCATCCCCGCAACCCAAGCGCAGGCAACCTTCCCAGATTCCTCCAGCCGACGACATTACCTTTCACTTATGATGTTCGTCCCCTCCTCCTTGCACCCGCATCATATATTCTTCACGCATGGTACTTCTTCCAGTTCACGTATTATGTCTATTCATTAGGTTGAATAAATATTATAATATAATCAAAATATGAGTATATATATTAGCGTATACAGATCTGCTATTTAAAAAGAGAGGAAATTGTATGCACAGTATAGATTTGTTGTTTACATACTATATGTATTTGTTTATAATTATTGTATTATATATATACCTATATAAGTTTATAGATATGTGTCAAGATGTGAGTTGGTACTTTGGTTTTACAGTCATAAGTTTATAAAGTTAAAGGTTTGTATAAGTTTATATTTTATTTCAAAGTACAATATAAGACTTTTGACGTGTTTATTTTTTTTAGATAAATAGAAGTTATGTTGAAACTGTTAGTTTATATGCTTTAATATATATGTTACTTCATGTTTATGAAAATAGTATGTATATTGTACAAGAAGCATAACAGCAAATTGTACTTCAATGTATTCACAAAATTAACACTCTGTAGCATGGCAATAAACATACTTTTCAATAGTTACATCGGTGGCTACAAAAATTAGATTCAAAGTAACACAGCTGTATAAATGAAGCGTAAATTTTTTTTTTATTATTGGAATCACAGTTTAATCAATTGGTTAGAAATGGGAAATCCTGCAGCAAAGTATATATTTTCAAAGTATAGCTATATATAAGTTGTTTTCAAATTTGTACGGGTGTATATGACATATGTTCTATTCTGCAATAATTTGAAACAGTTTATAATAATGTATACGAACGTTTTATATATATCATTTGGTTTTGGTTTCAAAACAGTATGTAATATGGGTACGTATATTTTAAAGGTATATACAGCGTAGTGTTGAGCTATTTTATACTGTAGTATATATATGTATTATAGAATTTTGAAAGCTTATAAAATAGAAGTGATACTAATATTTATTGTAGTAGTTTTGGTAGGTTACAGTAAAGTTTTAAATGTTGAACACTTTGTAAACTGTGCCTGCATATATTGTATTTTGATGAAGTACTCCCTATGCTGGAAAGCCATATGTGTTTTGTTTTGGGTCATTTAAGTGTTATTTATAATAAGTATCGTTAGTTATAACATATAATTTTTTTTTTGTGTTTGACTTTAATATTCGAGTTTCAGTTTAAAACAATGTACTTTGAAATTTCTATTTAGTTTAATATATGTTGAATTTAGAATTTGATTACATATATTGTTATACATATAAATTCACTCGTACTGTTTATCATCATCGATACAATTTTGATTTGATATCGTCAATTTCTTATCCACTAGCTTGTCCGTCGAGTCCGTGTCCATCTTGCCTTGTTTGAGATTCGTGCCTGGATTCCGTAACTCAACTTCAATGTCTATTCTTCTCTAACCTCGAAAGGTGAGCACACACTCACGATTAACGTTCTTTTATTTATTAAATTTGATTTCAATTGAAACGACAATTGAAATATACTGCTGTTAGTTAATTACACTGTTATATATGCTATTGCCTGTATCAGTTCACCTGTGACATCTGACACCATTATCTGTTAATTATTTATGCGATGATAATACAGTTTGGCTGATAATTGATTGATTGTTTGAGGTTTATATTGGACGTTAAATGGTTAATGTTAAAATGATAAATAGTATGCAATTGAACTTGATATTGGATAGTTAAATGTTAAATTTGATTAATTGACATTTGTATAATATGACCCCTTTAACTGTTAAATTTATTGACACGTAGGATTTGTTTAATTACATTTTGAATCACTGAATGTATGTTGTTAAATTGATGATGTATGAAATTGTAAATTGGATGAAAAGTGAAAACTGTAATGTAATAATCTTTAATCTACATGAAATGATAGTGTAGGTTCTAGAAATAATTATATTAATTCGTACAAATAACAATGCGAATTAATACGGTTATTTCGAGATTATTTGAATTGATTATTGGATTGTTATTGTTGTTGTTATTGCTTGTTTATTTACTTTGACACCATCCCAGTTATCACACTGCAAGTTCCCTTTGCTATGTTTTGATTTTGGAATTGAATTGGAATCGGGTTGAAATGATAAATACCCAAATTGAACTTTGACCTATGATAGAAAATTAAATAAAACCCGATTGGTCAATAATTTGATTTGAAAATAAATTGAAGATTTTATTTGAATAAATAATATGGTTTTGAAATGAAGTTGAAATTTGAATTTTTAATGAAAGGAAAATGTTGATATTTAATAATCTGAAACAAAATATTAACAAATGTAATTGATGAAAGAACGTTGTTAAATTTGAGAAATGATTGAATTAACTTTGAAATGATTTAATAATTAAGTTTGAAATTATAATTAGGTTTGAAATTATTAAACTTTGAAATTATTTAATAATTAAGTTTTGAATTATTTAATAATGAATTATTAAATGATTAAATTGAATGGAAATTCTTTAATAAGAAAAATTGAACTTTTGAATAAGTGAATTTTACTTCGTAAATAATTAAAAATTGAGTTTCTTTATTAAATTAAGTTTTGGAAAATTATTTAAGTAAGTAAATAAGTGAGATTGAATTTCTTTAACAAGAAATAAAAAGTGATTTATTGAAATTAAGGTAAGACTAGAAATTTAAAGAATTTGATTTGACGAATTTACTTTTAATTCAAAATTGTAAGTTTTGATTTAATGAAGTTGAACTTAAGAATTGATTTAATGAATTGGAAATTTAATAGAAATTGTTTTGAATGGAAAATTTACTTAATGAATATTGAATGAAATCGATTAATGAATTTAAAATTGATTTGAATGTTAAATTAAATTAATTCAAATGATTTCGGAATGAAACTTTTATACGAACTTGAATCAATATTTGAATTGTTTTTAATAAGAAATTGAAATTGAATTATAAGATTTTGAAATGATAATTTGGAAGTTTTGAAAGTAAATTGTGGAAATTGGTTTAGAAAGACAAATGAAATGCTGGTTTACGAATTGAAATTGAAATTGAAATTGATTTGGTTTTTGAAATATATAAACGACCAATCGGTGTAATAATTACGAAAGTTATTAAAGAGACCGGGATCGGTAATGGATATACTCTCTATCTGAACCGAAACCACTTTAATAACTATGCGCGGAGTGTTGATCCAGAATGAAGTGGATGGTTTGGTGAACGTGTTGACTGAAGAAAGAGAACGATGATGGATAGCCTTGACACTTGTGTCAAATTGGAAATGACTAAAACAGGAGCTGTGCCGGGCCAATGGAGGATTAGCTACCTCAAGTGGACACACTTCTTCGAACTACTTATACTTGTTGTCGATTGGTGCACCCTTGATTTTGGGAGTGTTGTTTCACGATGTTGCGGGCGCTGCGGCGTTGCGTTCTCACCAGTCCGGATCAGGCGAACGGTAGTATCACTACCTTAGGTATTGCCTCATGTGCCTTGTCATACTTGTATTCCATTTATGCGCGACCACTACGATTTTGATTTGTACCTTTAGTATATGGATTGCCCTCTGGTGACTTCCGGTTTTGGGGAAACTACGGTCTTGTATATGCTTTTGGGAATAAAAATGTGTTAAGGGTGGAATGGGCCATGACTTAACGCTATTTTGATATCTTCTTATATTACTGATAGACATTATCTACTTAGCGTACATTACTACATAGTAGATAGTTTAACGGATCCTTAAAGGATGGTTATTCCCAACATCCTTTGAGTTACTTGTATTTCAATTGCTATCTCACTTGAGTTGGATTTATTAATATAAGAATGTTAATCCTGACTCGAGTGTCTTGTGTTTTTGCTTTACGCTCGGGTCAGACTGAGTGTACCAGTATTCGAGACTCACCTTTGAAGTTAGAGCTTTGCTTGAAGATCCAGCCATCTGTTTTGCTTTCAGTATTCGATGATTCCAGTGATGTATTCTGATTTGTATCTGATGTATCGGGTTACCCTTCCGTTGTATCTGGTTTAACTCTGATGTATCGTATTACTCTTCTGTTGTAAACTCTGATGTATTTTATATATTCATATAGTAGCTTCATGAACTACTATCTCTTTTATTTCCGCTGCATTTATTACTCTGTGTCTGTGATCTGTGATTATTTATTTGCTGTATATGTTCAGTTTTGCCAAATTTAAATTAACAACGCGGTATTTTGAGCAATTCAACTCCGGCATGAGTGTCTACCTATACACTTATAATGGATGCGAATGGTTTAAAATATCGGGTCGTTACATCTGGAGCTGAAGCATAGATGGTAGAAAGAAAGTGCAAACACTTTGGCTTTGTTTCATGCATTCATTTCTAACATTGTTTTATTGAATTTTTGGGTTGAAAACTCATGTTGTCTATATTTGTTTTGTTTGAATGTGACAAGGCAATTAGTTTTGGCTCTTCCAATCTCAAATCATTGTCGTGCTTTCATGCCTCTGGAAATCCTTGTTGTGTGTTCATGGTCGTCATCTCCAGCTTATACAAGTGAGTAAATCTCACCAGACTAATATGTACTTATATAATTGATAAACTGACATCACTTGAATCTGTAAATTTATATCATCCTGTTATAACTGTTATATTATGATTATATGATGTTCATCCCTATTTATACACATGTTATATCATCTGTTATTGTTATATATTGTATACTGTTTATTTATATCAGTTTATCACACTGCAAGTTCCCTGTAGATTAGAATCACTATGGGTTGAAATGATAAGTACCCGAACGGACTTTAGAATAGGGAAAAATCATTATGAGCTGAAATGATAGGCCTGAACGATTTTTATACATTTCATATTACTTGGGATTGCGGGTTTGAAATGATAGAACCCGGTTTTTCTTTGTAAACTGCGGATTGAAATGATACATATCTGTATCACTTGACCTAGGCTAGAAAATTTTATACAGACCCGTGGTTTATATATTTTTCTGAAATTTTCAAAATATTTTTAAAATGTAAATATTATGATATTTTGATTTAAAATTTTATTAAAATGATTTCTATTAAATATTTGTGATTTTATACAAATTAAATAAGTGAATTAAGTAAATGGTGAAGTAGAATTTGAAATATAAGTTAATTTTGGAATTTATGATTTTATTTATAAATGGAATTTATGTAAGGTAAGGAAATATGACAAATTTGATTTAAAAGATGAATTTAATGATTTTTATTAAGTAATAATAATTTTTAAAAGTGTTAATGATTTTGTATAAATTAAAATATGAAATAAATGAATATTTAAGCTGAATTTGGAAATATAACTTAAATTGAATTTTGTGGAACTTGTTTAAAAGTGAAATTCTAATTAAGTAAAATAAATGGAAATAAGTTATATTTTGTAAATTTAAACTTGGTTGTTAAGTTAAGAATTTAATTAAAGAAATGAAAATTTAATTGTTATTTAATTTGATTTTTTTGTATGGAAATTTGACTTTATAAAATCATAGAAATAATGGTATTTAAATGATTGTTTTTAAAATGTGAAAATATATGATTTTATAAGTTGAAATGATTTATATTAAAAGTTAATTATGTGTGAAATTGTAAATAAAACTCTGAATTTGATTTGACAGCATTTTTGAAATGTAATGTAAAGATATTACAGCATTGGAAAATGCTGTAGTTGTTTTAATTGAACCAAATAGCAAATATGATCTAAGGGTTATTATAGCACTTTGTTAGTGCTATAGTTGTTAAATTTAACTAAAATTTTAATTGGAACTAAATTAAGATATTACAGCATTTTAAATGCCGTCTTTTGCTAATGAACTGTTTTTAAACATAACATTTCGTAGCATTTTCTAAGTGCTGCGAAAGTTGAATTTTCTTTGTTTAATAAATTCAAATGAATAAATGATCTTTGAAAAAGATTAAATTTTGGAAATTAAATATTTAATTATTAAATATAATGAATTGACTTTAAATGATTTAAATGGAATAGTTGATTTGGGAAATACAACTATTTTGAAATGTGATTAAATGGTATTTAAATTTAAATTAAATAGATGATGTTTTGAAATGATATTTTGAAATGAATTTGAAATGATATTAAATCTTGGAATGAATAATTGAAGTTTATATTAGTATGAAAAATATTTGGTTTACTTGTAATTTGAATCTATTTAAAAGATATTAGACTTATGAAATATAGGATAATAAAGCTTTGGAATTTATTTTATAATTTGAATATTTATTTTTTGGATTAAATCTATATTTGAAATTTATAAGATTTGAAATGGTCTATGGAAATTTAATTGAAATAAATGATTGAATTGAATTGAAACTTTGGAAATTTTAATACTTGATTTGAAAGTATAATAATTACACTTTTAAATGGTTTAAATGAATTATTTTGATTGAAATATAAACTATTTAAAAAGGGTGACTTGAAATGATAATAAATGAATGATATCTTTAAATTTAAAAAGTATTTAAAGTTGAATATTTAGGTTTGTACTCAAATGATATTTTGATATATTAAAACGATTTGAAATGAAGTTTTGGAAAGATACGATATTTTGATATATAAAAATGATTTGAAATGAAGTTTTGGAAAGATATGATATTTTGATATATAAAAATGATTTGAAATGAAGTTTTGGAAAGATTTGATATTTTGATATATAAAAATGATTTGAAATGAAGTTTTGGAAAGATATGATATTTTGATATATTGAAATGATTTGAAATGAAGTTTTGAAATGATATGATATTTTAAATATATTGAAATGGTTTGGAATTGATTTAATCTTTATTTTTGATAAAGATTTGGATTTGAAATAATATTCTATTTTGAAGTATAAACTGTTTTAAATTATAACCACGGGTTATAATAACGATTGGTTGTTAAAGAGACCGGGATCGGATATGGACATACTCTCTGTCGATACCGAAAACCACTTTGACAACTGTGTACGCGGTGGAGTTTCTAGAATGAAGTAGGATGGTGGCGACGATCCTAAGGTATATACATGGACCCAACTCCCGTGAGTTGGCATAAGGTGGCTAAAACAGGAGCGATTGACGGACCAAGGAGGTAGCACCTCTGATCGGACACACTTCTTCGATACCATTCTGTTACTTGTGATTGATTTGGTGCGCACCCTTGATTTGGGAGTGTTGTTCGAGGTGGGCGGTAGTGGCTGCTATGCGTCACCACCAGTCCGGATGCGTAATTGGTATATCTACCCTGGCATTGCCTTGTGTGCCGTGTCACCTACCATATCGAGCTTTACTACGATTTGTGATTTCTCCTGTAGCCTGTGGAGTATCGAGGGTAGCCCACATTTTGGGAGTATGCTAATACTGGATAGACTACTGGGACTATTACGTGTTAAGGTGGAAAATGTAAAGCCTTAATGCTATTTAAAAGTATGTTTATTTTATGATTAGACATTATTATAATAGCGAATATTACTACATAGTAGATAGTTTAACGGATCCTTAAGGAATGGGCGATCCCAAGCATTCTTTAAGTTACTTGTACCTTTATTACAGTTCACTTGAGTTGGTTTACATTGTATAAGTATGTATGTCCTGACTCGAGTGTTTGTATTTTTATTTACGCTCGGGTCAGCCTGAGTATTCACAGATTTGGATTCCACTTTCTGGAGATTGGAATCGCTGGAGATTATCTGCTTATCTAGTTTTATCTATCTCAGTTCTGTTGTTCTATTCAGCTTGTACTTGGTTATCATATTGAGACTTCTGTTGTATTTTATTTCTTCTGTTATATCTTATGTAACTCTGATATATTTATATAGTAGCTTCATGAACTACTATTTCTTTTACTTCCGCTGCATTATTTTACTCTGTGTCTGTGATCTGTGATTATTTATTTACTGTATATTCTGAGATTTGCCAAATTTTATTTACAACGCGGTATTTTGAGCAATTCAAGTCCGACATGTGCGGATGCGAATGGTTGAAAATATCGGGTCGTTACAGTTGGTATCAGAGCTTTTGCTTTGAGGCAAAACTTAGAATGTATGGTAAATTTAGTTACAGAATCACTTTCATTCGAGCTTGAATCTCTTCATTTTTATTTGATTTCCTTTGAATTTTGGAACGTTCCCTGCGGTTCCAAAATCCATTCTTGTCCCTCACTATTCATCTTCTTGTGATTCTGGAGTATCCCATAACTCCGCTTCGAATGAGCTTTATAGTGAATTGGCGGTCTCGCCAATATTCTAATGACTTGTAAAGGGGGAAACTCCTTTACAAATTAGCATCGATTCACCAGAGATTTATATTTATCCTTGGTTTAGATGATAATATCTTTTGTTGTTCCAAACTCTATCTTTTAAGATCGGATGTAGATTTACCCCAGAGAAATCCACATTTGATCTTATTCGTTAAGTCACGGTTGACCCGGTTAAGGTTGCCCGCGATTTATCTAAGCTTATCCATCTTCATATTTTGTCAATTAATCATCTTGTTTTTGTTTCCAAAATATCTCCAAACATTTTGAATTGTACTTGTAAATTGTGAATATTTCACAACGTATCCATTTTTTGATCTTATTGGATCTATAAAATCTAAATTGATTAAGATCCAATCCAAATAATTTTAAATAAAACTTTATTTTAATTAATTAATTAATATAAATATTTGATTACATATATATGTAATATCTTAAATTTATACGTGTTGCAAATACATGCATACGTGTAAGTGTACGTGCAACATATAGATTTGCACATAGTTTAATGTGCCCGTATATTAGTGTAGGGATATACACCGCAACGGACACCCTAGCCCCTTTATATACGTATTTGTTTTCTATTATTGATATATATATATGTATGTATGTATGTATGTATGTATGTACATAAATATATATATATATACAATATTATATTGATATATATCTGTGTTTATGTTTATTCAATTTGGAAATATTGACAATTTCAAACAATTTAGACCGGCATGTAAAATATCCTAAGGTAAATATAAACTTAAAATCAGATATGGATCTACAATTAAAAACTTTTTCAAAATTAAAAATTCAAATTTGAAAATTCAAATTTTGAACATTAATATATTTAAATACACACAACCACACACACACATATGTATTATAAAAAAATACTTATATGCTTAATTTTAAAATTATTTATAAAAATTATTAATTTCTAAATATAAAGAAAAATGTAAAATTTAAATTATTTACTTTTGGCCAAGACACTTTATAACATAATTTTCTTTTTGTTAAATCCATATGGATATAAAACAAAATCATTTTTCTTAAATTACTAAATCTATATGGATTTAACAATAAAAAAAATTTAACTATAATTTCGTAAATAATTTATATTTATAAAATTTTATATACATATGTATATTTATACACAATGATTTAATAAAATTTAATATATATATATATATAAAATTTCATTTTATTATAAATATATATATATTTAAATTTGTAAAAATATCTGATGTAGCTCAGGCCAGGGATGAAGGCATAAGTCGTACGCGACTTATGGAAGGAGCGATGAGTCGAGCTATGAGTTGTGACCGACTCAAGGAAGCAGTAGACATAAGCGTAAGTCGTGACCGACTTAACAGTCTAAGTCGTGACCGACTTAACTGGGGAGAAGGCATAAGTCGTGACCGACTTAATGAAGGCGAGGAGATAAGTCATCCACGACTTATTGAATCGGAAGGCACGAGTCGTCCACGACTCAAGGGAATGGCTGGCATAAGTCGTCCAAGACTTAAGAAGAAGGATACAGGAGGAGCAGCACAAGTTGGAAATTCACAAGAGTTAAGTCGTCTACGACTTAAGAGAAGGGATGAGTCGCTGCCGAGTTAAGACTTAAGATGAGTCGTTTGGTTTCTTAAGTCGTGAGCTGGGATAAGTCGTTTGTTCTTGAGTCATGTACGAGTTAAGTCGTCTACGACTTAAGAGAAGTGATGAGTCGTTGCCGAGTTAAGACTTAAGATGAGTCATCTGGTTTCTTAAGTCGTGAGCTGGGATAAGTCGTTTGTTCTTGAGTCGTGTACTTAAATGTTGAGTCGTTGTATGATATTAAGTTGTATTTCTGTAAGTCGTATGTCGTCTGTACTTAAGTCGTAAGTCGTCGCGTTGTGTTTCTGTGTTGTAACTGTTTTGTCTTGAGTCGTTACTTTTTGAGTCGTAAGTCGGAGGCTATAAGTCGGAACCGACTTAGGAGTTAGTGAAATTTCTGTTGTAAAGTTGTTCGCCTATAAATAGGCCGTGAGTCTCATTTGTAAAGGTTGTTGAATATTGAATAAAATTCTCTTTTGTTAGCTTTGTGCTTTCAATTTCAATTGGTAGTCGAGTGTATCTCCTATCTCCACTTACGTTATTCGAGTGCGCTTGAATCTTCGTTTGTTGAAGCCGATTCACGGTATCTTGTGCGCAAGATCAACGTTGAAGAATCGTAGATCTCTTTCCCGGTATCTTCGGATCAACGAGTCAGAGATAGCTAGAATTCGGTATCTTCGGATCAACGAATTCAGGCATCGCAGTATTCAACAATCCACCGATTGCTACTTTCACCGATTGAAGATCGTTTTGATTAATCCGCTGCGTCAGTTTGGTATCAGAGCTTGTTTTAGCCAATCATAGCTAAATCGAGACTTGGAGCCTATTCATTTTGAATTTGAAGTGATAGCCGAGAGCCACTAGTTGAAGTGTGTGCATTACTTTGAAGATTGAAGTTCGGATCTATCTTTTTTCGAGAATTTTGTTCATCATGTTCTTCACGATTTGCAACAAAAGTGGAATTTCCGATCCATTTCATTTTGGATCAAAGTTCGAAAAGTGTTTGAATTTTTAAGTGTTGAAGGATTTGAGAAGATTTCAATCATGCCGCCAAGGAGAGCCAATCGACATCAAAACGTTGAAGCTTTGTATCGAAGAGAAGAGGCTGATGAGATGGAGCAGAGAATTAATGAGAACTTTAGTGAAAAGCTTAACGAGGGAATTGGACGATTAGAGAAGATGATGTTAGAGATGAATCAAAATCGGAGAAGGATTTCACCTGAATCTAATCATGGGGGTAGTAGAGTCTCGCCACATTCCAATCGAGACAGAAGTGTTGAAAATGATCAAGGGCGTGGGAGGAACGTGAATGATCGTGAACGGAGGAATGTAGATAGAAGGGATGATGGTGGTAGGCGTGATGGTAGTAGAGGTGTGGGTGGACGAGATAGACAATGATATACATCTGATTTTGAAGAGGAGTATGATGGTGGTAGTGTTCGAGGACAAGGACGAGGATAAGGAAGAAATCACTCTGAGTATGATCACAAGTGGGAGTCAGGGATGAAGACTGAAATTCCTGAATTCAAAGGTGATATGCAAGCGGAGGAGTTTCTAGATTGGGTAGCTAATGTTGAAGAGATTTTTGACTTCAAAGAAGTTCCAGAACAACGTAGAGTGAAGTTGGTTGCTACAAGGCTGAGGGGTAGAGCTTTGGCATGGTGGCAGCAAACCAAACTTACACGTGAACGAATGGGAAAGTCAAAAGTTGAATCTTGGGAGAAGATGAAGAAATTGATGAAAGCAACGTTCTTACCTTACAATTATCAATCTTTGATGTATCAACGTTTGCAGAACTTGAGACAAGGGACGAAATCTGTGAATGACTATGCTGATGAATTCTATCAACTTATTGCAAGGAATGATATTATGGAAACGGAAGAGCAGCTGACATCTAGATTCATTGGGGGATTGAGAATGCAGATTCAGGATATGGTTAACATGTTCGATCCTAGATCTGTAGCAGAAGCACATCAGAAAGCGTTGGCTTGGGAGAAGCAGGGTAGACGAGGAGGAGGTGTGTTTACTAATTCTAACAATCAAGTGAAGGGTGTTGGTGGAATTTCTAATGTTTCTAAACCTATCAGTAGACCAGTGGTGAAGGAGGTTGAGAAGGCAAGGGTTAACAATGGTTTCAAATGTTACAATTGTCAGGAATTGGGTCATAAAAGCAGTGAGTGTCCAAA
Source organism: Allium fistulosum (assembly GCA_030737815.1). Lineage (NCBI taxonomy): Eukaryota > Viridiplantae > Streptophyta > Magnoliopsida > Asparagales > Amaryllidaceae > Allium > Allium fistulosum. The sequence continues at coordinate 1,252,940,033 of CM060901.1, forward strand.
GCCGAAGAAACGAACCATGATTGTAGAAGTTGAAGATGAGGATGTTGAAGGGGAGTGTTCTAGTCCAGTTGAGGAAGATGAACAGGATATTGCGTCAGGAGATGAAGGTTGTAATCTAATGCTGAGGAGATCGTGTTTAACACCGAAACAGGAAGAAGCTAGTTGGTTGAGAAGTAATATTTTTCAGTCAACATGTACTATTCTGGGGAAGGTGTGTAAGTTTGTGATTGACGCAGGAAGCTGTGATAATATTATTTCAACCGAGGCTGTGACAAAATTGAAGTTGAAGACCGAGAAACATCCGAGTCCATACAAGTTAGCATGGTTAAGAAAAGGAGAAGAAGTAAAAGTGGATAGACGAGTTCGTGTTCCATTCTCTATTGGGAAGAAATACAAAGACGAAATCTGGTGTGATGTAGTAGAGATGGATGTTTGCCACTTATTATTGGGAAGACCATGGCAGTATGATCGAGCAGTACAACATGACGGTCGGACCAATAGCTACAGTTTTATGTTTGAAGGCACGAAAATTATCCTAGTTCCGAAGAAGAGATCACAAGGAGAAAGTAAGTCAGAAGAGATTGAAGAGCTGAAACTTTATTATCTTTGAAAGAGTTTGTTAAGGAGGTTGAGGAAGAGCCTGAAGTGTTTTTGTTGATTGGGCGAGAAAGCAGTGAAGAGGTTGAAATTCCAGAGGAAGTTAAACCAGTTTTGGAAGAATTTGATGATATATTTCCAGAGGAGTTACCAACGGAGTTGCCACCGTTGAGAGATATACAACATCAGATAGATCTTGTTCCAGGTGCTGTGTTGCCGCACAGACCACATTATCGAATGAGTCCGAAGGAACATGAAGAGTTGCGGAGGCAGGTAGAGGAATTGCTTGAACAGGGGCGTGTGCGGGAGAGTTTAAGTCCTTGTGCTGTACCAGCTTTATTGGTACCCAAAAAGGATGGAACGTGGAGGATGTGCACCGATAGTAGAGCATTGAATAAGATTACTGTGAGATACAGATTTCCGATGCCGAGGCTGGATGACTTACTAGATCAAATAAGCGGAGCTACTATCTTTTCGAAGATTGATTTGAAGAGCGGATATCATCAAATTCGTATCAGACCAGCTGATGAGTGGAAGACTGCTTTTAAAACTAGGGAGGGTCTATACGAATGGTTGGTAATGCCATTTGGCTTATCAAATGCGCCAAGTACATTTATGCGAGTGATGAATCAGATTTTTAGACCATTCATTGGGAAGTTCGTGGTGGTGTATTTTGATGATATTCTGATTTACAGTGGGAGTCCAGAGGAACATTTGAATCATCTTAGAGAAGTGCTGATGGTATTGCGACAAGAACAATTTTATGCTGCAACGAAGAAATGCGTGTTCATGACGCATAGCGTTTTATTTCTGGGATATGTTGTATCGGAAAGAGGAATACAGGTTGACCAAAGTAAAGTTGAGGCGATCAGAGATTGGCCACAGCCCAAGACGATAACGGAAGTTCGTATTTTTCACGGGTTGGCTTCATTTTATCGAAGATTTATACCACACTTTAGTAGTGTGATGGCACCTGTTACTGATTGCATGAAGGGTAAACAGTTTGCATGGACGGAGGAAGCCAGGGTTGCTTTTGAGCGAATCAAAGAACTTTTGACGTCTGCACCAATTCTAATATTACCAGATTTTCAGTTAGTGTTTGAACTACATACTGATGCATCCAAGGTTGGGATTGGAGGGGTGTTGAGTCAGAAGGGACGTTCAATTGCATATTTTAGTGAGAAGTTGTTAGGAGCGAAGATGAGGTACAGTATGTATGATGTGGAATTCTATGCTGTTGTACAATCTATTAAACACTGGAGACACTATCTATTTCAGAAGGAGTTTGTTCTGTATACCGATCATGAAGCATTGAAGCATTTGCAAGGGCAAGACAAGATTTCAGCGAGACATGCATCGTGGATCGCATATCTGCAACAATTTACATTTGTTGTGAAACACAAGTCGGGAGTGACGAATCGTGTTGCGGATGCGTTGAGTAGAAGAAATCACTTGTTAACTACATTGAAGGTGGAAGTGACGGGGTTTGAAATATTGCCAGAATTATTTACCGATGATCCTTACTTTGCAAAGTTTGTTGATAAAGTCAAGGATGGAGAGACGGATGAGTTCGTGATGATAGATGGTTTTCTTTTTAAAGGAAGTCGATTGTGCATACCGGAGGGTAGTCTGAGAATGAAGATTATCAAGGAGTTACACGAAGAGGGACATGTTGGGAGAGACCGTACCTTACAGTTGATTTCGCAATTCTACTTTTGGCCATCGATGAGGAAAGAGGTAGAGAGGTTTGTGGAGCGTTGTCATATTTGTCAGGTTTCGAAAGGAACTGCGACTAATGCTGGTTTATATATGCCATTGCCCGTGCCTATAAAACCCTGGGTGGATATCAGTATGGATTTTGTTTTGGGTTTACCTAGAACTCAAAAGGGGAATGATTCTATATTTGTTGTGGTAGACAGATTTTCGAAGATGGCACATTTCATTGCTTGTAAGAAGACGGCGGATGCTGTCCATGTTGCTCAATTGTTTTTCAAAGAGATCTATCGACTTCATGGATTGCCAGAATCTATTGTGTCGGATAGAGATACTCGATTTCTGAGTCACTTTTGGTTAAGTTTGTGGAAAATGGTGGGAACGAAGCTGAAATTTAGTAGTGCTTATCATCCACAAACAGATGGACAGACTGAGGTGGTAAACAGATCATTGGGAAATTTGCTGAGGTGTCTTGTGCAAGATAATCTGAAGAGTTGGGATGTGAAATTATGCCAGGCAGAGTTTTCTCATAATCATGCTGTAAATCGAAGTACTGGGTTCAGTCCATTTCAGATAGTATATTCAAGCTTACCGAAAGGGTCGTTGGATTTAACAGAAATACCACACTCAAAAGGGACAGTTAAGAAAGCTGTTGATTTTGTTGACGGGTTGACGGAATGTCATAAAATCGTTCAGGAACGATTGGAGAAAGCGAATGAGAAGTACAAACGAGCTGCAGACTCGAAACGAAGGAATGTTGAATTTCATGAAGGTGATTTGGTTTATGCCGTGTTAACAAAAGATCGTTTTCCGGTGGGAACGTACAATAAATTGAAAGCACGAAAGATTGGTCCAGTGGAAATTTTAAAGAAGATCAATGACAATGCTTATAAATTGGAACTGCCAGAGGGAGTGTACACGTCGGATGTATTCAATGTTAAACATCTTGTACCATATCATGGGGATGGACGAACTGATGTGGAAAAATTTATAAATTCGTTTGAAGCGGATTCGTGATATATGTATAATTATTTTTGAATATGTATGTATATATGAATTTAATAGTAAATAAATATATAATTTTTGATATAGTATGATTATAATCAACATTTAGGCATTGACATAAGTAAACATGTATATAACAAAATAAAATCAAGTTATTACCAATATAGTGGCTTAATTTTGCAGCTCGAATGCTGAATCAGAATATCCTCAGATCGAATCCTTTTTCTTCCAAAAATGCAGTTAACTAAAGAGATCACCTCACTATAATGTTGTATTCGATTTGATTTTTATTTGTAGATGGAGAAGTGGGAGGAATTTATAGCTTGTAACCAAGGGTTTATAAGGTAGGACGTAAAAGTAAAGTACAAATGAAGGGGGATGGTGAGTTTAAATAGACAAATGAAAGAAGTGGAAGATGGGTCTAGATATCACATTTCACCTCTTCTCCTTACTAGTTCAAAACTCATATTTCACGATTAGACTGGTATCGGCTTGCGCATCCTAATGCATAAGCCATATCTGGTCTAGTAATTAGCATAACGTACATTATGGAACCAATATCCGCTCTTGGAATTCTCCATACCGAATCTTTCAGTATGGTATCTATGTAAAGGGATTGGGATCAGAACTGCCTTTTAGATCGACCTCTATAGATCTTTATACTAGTTTATAGGGCGCTCCCAAATCCTTAATTGAGTGGTTCTTGGAAAGCAAAACATTCACTGATCGCAACAACATAATGTTGTTGCCAATCAATAATAAACACTGACATATAATGCCAAGAAGCACTACCTTGTTCTTTCTGATATACGCACACTTCCACTATATTTTGGTAAAAACAAACTGTTTGATTACCATATCAAAATACTTATTCTAACCTCTTGAATCTTGTTTAAGACCATAAATGGATCTTAACAACTTGCAAGTTTTTCCCTCACTCCCACTATAAACAGTCTCTTCTAAATTACCATTTAGAAATGCCTTTTTTATATACATTTTCCATATTTCATAGTTGTAGAATACAGCAATAGGTAGCATTATCCGAATGGATTTAAGCATTTCTACAGGCAAAAAAGTTTTATCATAATCAACACCTTGAATTTAAAGAAATCCTTTCGCAAGTAGCCTTGCTTTGTAAGTCTACACTTGTCCATTTACATTTAGATTTTTCTTACAAATCCATTTGTAACCAATAAGTTTTATCCTTTTGGGTACGTCAGCATAAGTCCATACTTGTTTTCATATATGGAATCCATTTCGGATTTCATAGCTCCAAGCCATGGTGTAGAGTCTTTAATCTACAGTACTTGTTGGAATGTGAGAGGGGTATCATCTTATAATATGCATTCTGCTTTCTCACCATCCACAAGAAAACCTCTCTTATGCCTAGGATTTCCTATTATACCTTTTAATGGTTTTGTATTTTGGTATACTAGTAAATTTGATTCTCCCACTGGTTTAGCCTTCATGCAAGTTTTACGGATCTCATCCAAGTCTACAACTTCGCTATTAATTTTTTTGATGGAAATTTCTTTTCTAAAAAGGCAATGTGTTGTAGAAAATACATCCCATAGAGTTCTCAAGATATCCATTGAACTTACATAATGCTGATCTTGCCTCAAGTTTGTTGGGGTCAATAATCTTAACGTAGGCTGGAAAACCCCACCTTCAAATAATTAACGTGGGGTTTTTTTCTGTGCCACATCTCATATGGCATCTTAGGCATAGATTTCATGGGTTATAAATTCTACATATGCCTGTAGTTTCTAGTGCATATCGCCAAAAGGAAAGAGGCAACTCAGCTTTACTTGTGGTGGAACAAACCATATCTAATAAGGTTCTATTCCATCGCTTTGAAACAGCATTGTGTTGTGGAGTATAAGGTGGAGTAACCTGAGAGATAATCCCATTATCTTTAAGTATTGTTGGAGCTATTCTTTAGCGTGCTCACCTCCTCGATTAGATTGAAGTATTTTGATTTTATGGTTTATCTTATTTTTCAACCTCATTCTTATACTCTATAAATTTCTCATGGATATCGGATTTGTTCTTTATAAGATATACATATTCTATTCTTGAGAAATCATCAGTAAAAGTTACAAAATAAGAAGTATTATCTTTGGTAACTATAGACATTAAGTGACATACATCAGTATGTACGAGTCCCAAAAGTTCATTAACTCTTTCATTGCCCCCGTAAAGAGATGCTTGGTCATTTTATCTTTAAGACACAACTCACATTTATCAATTGATTCAAATCAAATGACGGTAGGAAACATTCGATTTTCAATTTTTGTAGTTGTTACTCACTTATATGACCTAGCCTACAATGTCATAGATAATTATTATTAATGTTAATAATAGATGAATTATTCATAGCATAGAAATAATTAGTATTGATAACATAAAAGTCATTATCCAAAACACCATTGCAGATTTTATTCCCATTCAGTATAATATTTATAACATTATCAACACAATGAAAAATATATCTAGTCTCAGATGATCTAGATATTGAAATTATTCTATAAATAAAGTTTTTGACAAAATAGCAATTATTCAAAATCAAAACTAATCAATTAGGCAAAGCCAAGTGAGAGTCTCCGACTGCAGTTGCATCTATTAGAGATCCATCTGCAACTTTATATCTCATCTCACCCTTTGTTATATAAAGCCCATTCCTAAGTCCCTGTAACATATTACAGATACAAGTTCTAGATCCAACATCCAAAACCCAAGCTAATTTATTGTAAATATACTTGTAGTAGCGGTAGAACTATTCTGTTTATTTGCTTTGAAAATATTTAGGTAATCTGGACGGTTCCATTATCAGTGCCCCTTCTTGTAACAGTGATGATGCTCACCCTTGTCATTTGGAGTAGTCTTCTTATTCTTCTTGGTAAACTGTTTCCTTTTTTTGGAGCCATTCGAAGATGATGCTTTCCCTTTTACCATGAGCATTGTGCCTTGATCCATGGACGAAGACTCGGTCGATCTTAATAGATTGAGCAGCTCCATGAGGCTTACATTCACCTGGTTTATATTATAGTTTAGTATAAATGGAAAAAACTATGGAGTAAGAGACCCTAAGATTAAGTCCACTTGTGGCTCATTACTTATTGTCCCATCTAATTGAGTCAGTCTATCAATATAGACTTTCATCATTAAGACATAATCGTCCACTTTCATGCTCTTCAACATCTTTGTGTTAAACAACAATAATCTTTTCCCTTATAGAATGAGATTACTCCTCAAAAAACGCTTTGAGGCTATTGAAGATTTGATGGATAAACATATTATCATGTTATCTCCAAACATTTTGTTTAGCATAAATAACACGTAAACTTAGGTGATTTCTAGGTTTGTAACCCATTTGTTATAAACTATTATTAGTTCAGGATCCTCATCTTCAGTGGGTCTAACACATGGAGGTTCAGTTATTGACGACCATAATTGTTCATATATGAGTGCTATTTTAATCACTCTTAGCCATCCTATGCTGTTAGGTCCGGTGAGTTAGTCATTTTCAAAAAATAACTTCAACGTAGACATTTTCTACAAATTTAATTTAGTAGATCAGGACATTAAATTCATAGTAGATTTTCTAATAATATTAATAAGGTCAAACATTATATTTCATTTTACTAATAAGCTTCCACTAGGCATTTATGTTTTCCTAAACCCTAAGAGGAAAATAGAAAATTTTCGATTTCACTCGTGGGTGTTAGGATTCACATGCCTTGGGATTTTGATCTTGCGGAGAGCTCAACAAGTCATAGGCCTACACGTGATTGATAACGCCTTATCGGTTGTATCACATACAACTCCCAACCTTGTGGCCTTGTGCTTATCTCATCTTTACCTAGAGGAAAGATCTACAATATAGAGAGATCATTCACTCCTACTTACCATTTCATGATGGCTTAAGAGTAATGCACATATTTTGAGGAAAGGTCTACAAATACGTGCATGTATCTTACCCTGTCTATTCTATATGTTAATAATATTACACATAACATCTTTAGCTTGAGGAAAACTCAAAAACAAAAGTGTATGCAAGTAATTTATTAATGTATAAATGAGCATAACACTAATATTAAAAAGTCATAATCTTTAATATATTTATTCGAGTGATATCGATGTACATCATAATATTTTTTTTATGAAATACCCTTATGATTCAAGCGTTAATCACATCTGAAATTATGGTATATGTACTACACATATGTATTTATTCCTTAAATCTAATTTAGGTTTATTACTGTTCCACCTTTTATTATACATTTATATTATATAAGTTTAATTCTTGTTTAACATTTTATAATTTTAATTAACTTATATAATATTCTTATGTATAGTCTAATATTAATTTTATTAATTAAGTCATATTTAAATAATTTACATAATTTATTAATTAAGATTTCAATTAATCTAATTTTATCAATTTTAAACATTTAGATTGAATATGTATATTATAACTTTATAGTACATTATATTATAAATTAATTAACATTTAATTAAATTTTTTAACTAAATTTATTTTGATTAATTTTGAAAATTATATATATATATATTAATTACCTTAAATATTTTAAGATAATTTTACATATATTAATATATATATATATTATTTAATTAAATTAATTAACTTTTATTTATTTATTTAATCTAACTAATTACTAATAAAAAATTTAACTAATCATTTAATTTAAAAAAAATTACCAAAATATTTATAAATTTTCTTTAATATTTCAAATTAAACTTCTAAAATTTAAAATATTACTTATAATATCAAAATAGATTTTAAAAATTAGTCCAAGGTCTAAATCAATTTTGGCCCATACTAAGGATAATTTTTGGGCTTACTTCAACTTTTGGGCTAGGCTAGAAGCCAAGTAGGGTAGGATACTTGATTTTCCAAACACAACCTTCGACATTACTTTTCGGACACAATACTAAATAGATAGGTTTTCATAAGTTAGCCTTAACATGGCTAATTTTGACCGCATAAAATATTTGGCTCTAATACCAGCACAGTGGGTTATATGGGTGAATTTTAAAAAAATTAGGTCTTATTGAGCCTTTGAAATATAATTGATTTAGTTCCCAACTAAATAATTTTAAATAAAATCTTAATTTAATTTAATTAATTAATATAAATATTTAATTATATATATGTGTAATATATTTAGTGTATATGCACATCAAATACACACATATGTATAAGTGTACGTGCAACATATAGATGTGTACATGGTTTAATATGCCCATACATAAATATTGCGTTTTACACTACAACGGATGAACTATTATATACATATTTGCTATCGATTATTAATTTTTTGATATATATATATATATATGTGTGTGTGTGTGTGGGTGTGTCTTTTTCTTTAGCATAAATAAAGAGAATTCATTGAATAGATTTACTCGGTGTTATTTTGAAATTCCAAATATACCCTTTTACATCTTGTAGAGAAATCGTATTCAAATATGGAGATGTAGGCTGTTATTTTTTAAGTACAACTTTAATCACCCTGGGGAACTATAGTATACGTTCATAAGTTGAAATATCCCAGTGTTCCATATTGTATGTAATTTACGCGGGAGTTCATCAGTCAAAGTATGGCCCGATTTCGAGTTAGTATGAAGAAGTTATTGCAGTCTGAACAAAAAAAAAGCGGGTTCTGCCTAGGCGGAGTACAAATATGAGGATGTAGCCTATTATTTTCTAAGTACAACTATTAGTCGCCATGGAGAACTACAGTGTGCATTCAATAGATGAAGTATCTAAGTGTTCCATATTGTCCGTAATTTAGGTGGGAGTTCATCGGTCAAAGTCTCGCCGGATTCCGAGTTAGTATGAAGAAGTTATTGCAGTATTGTCGCGGGTGCGGTGTAGTGGAAAGGAGGCTTGGGTTCTGGTAAAAAGACCCAGGTTCGATTCCTACCATGCGCTTCTCTATCCTATATAAATTTACCCGGGGGTATGGGGGCTTGGATCAGCGGACGGCCTTACTATATCCTACTCAGGAGTTTACAGGCCCGCCGGGTTCTCCTGGGTTTTCAAACAAAAAAGTTATTGCGGTATGAACAAAAAAATAGCATCTTCTGCCTAGGCGGAGTTCAAATATGGGAATGTAGCCTATTATTTTCTAAGTACAACTGTTAATCACCATGGAGAACTATGGTATTCGTTCATAAGCTGAATTATCCGAGTGTTTCATACTGTCCATAATTTAGGTGGGAGTTCATCGGTTGAAGTATCGCCTTATTCCGAGTTAGTATGAGGAAGGTATTGCAGTCTGAACAAAAAAAGGCATCTGCCTAGGCGGAGTTCAAATATGAGGATGCAGCCTATTATTTTCTAAGTATAATTGTTAATCACCATGGAGAACTATGGTATACGTTCATAAGCTGAATTATCCTAGTGTTCCTTATTGTCCCTAATTTGGGTGGGAGTTCATCGGTTGAAGTCTCGTCTGATTCCAACTTAGTATGAGGAAGGTATTGCAGTCTAACCAAAAAAAATAGCGGCTTCTACCTAGGCGGAGTTCAATTATGGAGATGTAGCCTGTTATTTTCTAAGTACAGCTGTTAGTCACCATGGAGAATTACGGTGTGCGTTCAAGAGATGAAGTATCCGAGTGTTCTATATTGTCTGTAATTTAGGTGGGAGTTCATCAGTCCAAGTCTCGCCGAATTCCGAGTTAGTATGAAGAAGTTATTGCAGTATGAACAAAAAAATAGCGGCTTCTGCCTAGGCGGAGTTCAAATATGGAAATGTAGCCTGTTATTTTCTAATTACAACTATTAATCACCATGGAGAACTATGGTATACGTTCATAAGCTGAATTATCCGAATGTTTCATACTGTCCACAATTTAGGTGCGAGTTCATCGGTCGAAGTCTCGCCTGATTCCGAGTTAGTATGAGTAAGGTATTGTAGTCTGAGCAAAACAAATAGCGGCTTCTGCCTAGGCGGAGTTCAAATATAGGGATGTAGCCTATTATTTTCCAAGTATAACTGTTAATCACCAAGGTGAACTATGGTATATGTTCATAAGTTGAATTATCCCAGTGTTCTGTATTGTCCATAATTTGGGTGGGAGTTCATCGGTCGAAGTCTCGCCTGATTCCGAGTTAGTATGAGGAAGGTATTACAGTATGAACAAAAAAATAGCAGAGTTCAAATATGGGGATGCGGCTTGTTATTTTCTAAGTACAACTGTTAATCACCATGTAGAACTATAGTGTGCGTTCAAGAGATGAAGTATCCGAGTATTCCATATTATCCGTAATTTAGGTGGGAATTCATCGGTCGAAGTCTCGTCGAATTCCGAGTTAGTATGAGGAAGGTATTGGAGTATGAACAAAAAAATAGCGGCTTCTGCCTAAGCGGAGTTCAAATATGGGAATGTAGTCCGTTATTTTCTATGTACAACTGTTAATCACCATAGAGAATTACAGTATATTTTCATAAGCTAAATTATCCGAGTGTTCCATATTGTCCATAATTTAGGTGGGTGTTCATCGGTCAAAGTCTCTCCTAATTTCGAGTTAGTATGAGGAAGGTATCGCAGTCTGAAAGAAAAAAATAGTGGCTTCTACCTAGGGGAGTTCAAATATGGGGATGTAACCTATTATTTTCTAAGTATAACTGTTAATTACCATGGAGAACTACAGTATACGTTCACAAGATAATCGAGTGTTCCATACTGTCCGTGATTTATGTGGAAGTTCACTCGATCGAAGTCTCGCTCGATTTCGAGTTAGTATGAAGAAGTTATTGCAGTATGAACAGAAAAAATAACGGCTTCTGCCTAGGCGGAGTTCAAATATGGGGATGTAGCCTGTTATTTTCTAAGCACAACTGTTAGTCACCATGGAGAACTACTGTATACGTTCATAAGCTGAATTATCTGAGTATTCTGTATTGTCTGTGATTTATGTGGGAGTTCATCAGTCGAAGTCTTGCTTGATTCCAAGTTAGCATGAGAAAGTTACTGCAGTCTGAAAAAAAAATAGCGACTTCTGCCTAGGAGGAATTCAATATGGAGATGTTGTCTGTTATTTTCTAGGTATAACTGTTAGTAACTATGGGGAACTACAGTATACGTTCATAAGCTGAATTATCCGAGTGTTCCGTATTGTCTAAAATTTAGGTGAGAGTTCATCGGTGAAGTCTCGCCTGAAACTAAGTTAGTATGAATAAGTTACCACGGGCTGAAAAAAAAATAGCGGTTTCTGCATAGGCGGAGTTCAAATATGAGGATGTAGCATGTTATTTTCAAGTACAACTGTTAGTCACCATGGAGAACAATAGTGTACGTTAATAAGCTGAATTATCCGAGTATTCCATATTGTCTGTAATTAAAATAGGAGTTCATCGGTCGAAGTCTCACCTGATTCTGACTTAGTATGAGGAATTTACTGCATTCTGAACAAAAAAATAGCGGCTTATGCCTAGGCGAAGTTCAAATATGGGGATTTAGCCTGTTATTTTCTAAGTACAACCGTTAGTCACCATGGAGAACTACGATATACGTTCATAAGATGAAGTATCCGAGTGTTCAATACTGTCCGTAATTTAAGTGGGGGTTCATCGGTTGAAGTCTCGCCTGATTTTGAGTTATTATGAAGAAGTTATTGTAGTATGAACAAAAAAATTAGCGACTTCTGCCTAGGCAGAGTTCAAATATGGGACGTAGCCTATTATTTTCTAAGGACAACTTTTAATCACCATGAAGAACTACGTTACGTTAATAAGCTGAAGTATCCGAGTGTTCCTTATTGTCTGTAATTTAGGTGTGCGTTCATCGGTCGAAGTCTCGCCTGATTCCGAGTTATTATGAAGAAGTTATTGCAAAAATAGCAGCTTCTGCCTAGGCGGATTTCAAATATGAGGATGTAGCATATTATTTTCTAAATACAACTGTTAATCACTATGGAGAACTATAATATACATACATAAGCTGAAGTATCCGAGTGTTTCATATTGTCCGTAATTTAGGTGGGAGTTTATCATTCAAAGTCTTGTCTGATTCTAAGTTAGTATGAAGAAGTTATTGCAGTCTGAACAAAAAAATAGCAGCTTCTGCCTAGGCGGAGTTCTAATATGGGCATATAGCCTGTTATTTTCTAAGTACAACTATTAGTCACCATGGAGAACTACAGTGTGCATTCAAGTGATGAAGTATCCAAGTGTTCCATATTGTCTATAATTTAGATGGAAGTTCATCGGTGGAAGTCTCGCTAGATTCCGAGTTAGTATGTAGAAGTGATTGCATAATGAACAAAAAAAATAGCGGCTTCTGCCTAGGCGGAGTTCAAATATGGGGATGTAGCCTGTTATTTTCTAAGTACAACTGTTACTCACAATGGAGAACTAGGTTATATGTACATTAGTTGAAGTATCTGATTGTTCCATATTGTCTGTAATTTAGTTGGGAGTCCATTGGTCGAAGTCTCGCCTGATTCCCAGTTATTATGAAAAAGTTATTGCAGTATGAACCAAAAAATAGCGGCTTCTGCCTAGGTGGAGTTCAAATATTGAGATGTAGTCTGTTAGTTTCTAAGTAAAACTGTTAATCACGATGGAGAACTACGGTATACATTCATAAGCTGAAGTATCTGAGTGTTCCATATGTCCATAATTTAGGTGGGAGTTCATCGGTCGAATTCTCGCTTGATTCCGAGTTTGTATGAAGAAGTTACTACAGTTTGAACAAAAGAAATAGCGGCTTATGTCTAGGTGGAGTTTAAATACCAGGTTTGCATGTACAAACCAATAATTCTTTTATACTTCTTTTTCTGATTCTTTTCATGTCTATTTTTTGAGGTTCTTGTTTCCTTTCTTGAATGCCGAAACAAATAAAAAATAATAATCATTAAAATGGAAAAAAATATATACAGATTTTGCTTATGTAATTAACCCTATTAAAATAAGCAGCACAAACTTAAGAAAGACAAATATGAAATTACTGGTTACCAAAGAAAATATAGTAATTTGAAAGCTGGTTTCCATAAGTGTAGCTTGAAAGCACAACAAAAATCTACAAAAGAGGGGTAAAGAAACAATTAATTACTAATATATTTGATAAAATTTTGCTCACGGCTCACATTAGCTAAAAGAGCATAAGCATGTAAAAGTACAAGTATTATTTCTATTTCCAGTAGTATAAAATAAACTAAAACAAATGAAAGGAATTATAAAACTACGAATGCTTTCAAGTTATTGGTTCTATGAATGTTCTTCAGTTGTCTCAGTCTTCTTGGTCGTTGCCTCAGGTTCAGTTTATGCTGGCAATGCTACTGTCTATTCTACTTCCATGGGTGCAACTAAAAATGCATGCACGTGCGGTTAAACGCAAGCCCACTTGGACGTGCATATATACTCGTGTGTGTGTGTGTGTCTATGTATGTATGTATATATATGTATAAGCATACACACACAAATATATGTATACACACAAATATTATATATATATATATTTAATTTGGAATGTTGACTAATTCAAACAATTCAAATTAGTATGTAAATATCTAAGGTAAATTTAAATTTAAAATCAGATCTAGATCTACAATTAAAAACTAGTTCAAAACTCAAATTCAAATTTCAAATGCTAATATATTTAAATACACATATACATTTATATATATATATACATATATATAATTTTCTTAAAAATATGTTTATATGTAATGTATATGTATATATAGCTACAAATTAGAATCTAATTTTATTTCAAAATATTTTATTTTCAAAATATTTTATTGCCCAAAGGATACATAGGAATTTGATAGCAACTAAATATATAAATTCGTAATAAAGTATGATTCTAATTTACATATAGGCATTGGCATAAGTAAACATGTATATAGCAAAATCTAATTTAGAGATTACCAATATCATGGCCTTGATTTTGCATTTTGAATGTTGAATTAGAATCTCCTTGGATCGAATCCTTACTCTTCCAGAAACGCAGCTAACTGAAGTGATCGCCACACCTTAATACTGTATTTAATTTAATTTTTATTTGGAGATGGAGAAGGTAAAGGTTTCTTTAGCTTAGGGATAAGAGGGTAAAAGGTAGGAGGCAAAAGTAAAGAACCAATGAAAGGGGATGGTGAGTTTAAATAGACAAAAGAAAGGAGTGAAATGGAGGATTGAGATCACCCATTTCACCTCTTCTCCATGCTAGTTCAAAACTATATTTCAAACAAATATCACACCCCCTCCCCTCTTAGTATGGCCAATATCCCAAATGGGATAATGGACCCAAATGCATTCCCGAATCTAATCAATATTATTACATTTATTCAATTGAAATGTTTATCGATATCGTATATCGATACGTACATATGTAACTATTATACATGCACATTACTAAATATTGATTCAAATAAATGAAATAAATTTTTATCATTATTATTTCACAATTATTAAGTAATATAATTAATTTATAACTATAATAATTTAACTAAATCGTGTGGTATTCCAGAGTACTCAACGTAGCGGTTATGCTACTCATATATGTAAATTCAGTCAGCGATAATATCGAACAATTCAAAAATTAACGTTCACATGTCACCTTAGCTAGTGTGTAACAGTTTGGTTAAATTTATCACTTATACAATTTTATGTAAATCTAATTTTACTATTTTAAGCGGTCCTCGGCAGTGACGATTATTTACACTAATTCTCTTTGTCAAAACAATATCACATTAGGACTTATGGAATTTCGTTTTAGTCAAAATCCCAATATCCTCCACATTCAACTCGTATAATTCAAACACAAAGTCTTTTTGGTTCAGTAATAATAGTTATTATTAAATGAACTACTCTGGGTAAAAATTTGGACTTCGAGTTGGCTATAGTTAACCATGATACTAACCTTATATAACTGTAGAGAAGAATTCTCTATTGAATAGTGTTTCAATTCTAATGCTTCATCTCAGACCCAATTATAGTTGTTCGATGGACGTCGTGCCACGATTTAACTATAATTAAAGTGGAGTGTCTACATTGGAGATTAACAATATTCTCAAGTTGAGAGAACCGTGTAATATTGTCATTTTGATATTCTCTGTTTGACCTTAGTTATATTAATCAATAAAAAACCATTGAGCGAGTCATTCCATAATTATCTAATAACTATCAATACATAACCCTTTGGTTCCCCCAACAGCCATGAGAATACAGTATCCAAAATTTGGAGAGTGTTACTGTAACAACCCGCATATTTATCGATTTCATATTTAAATATTTTATTTAAATATTTCGTCGTTCATCGGATTTTGGTCTGAAAAGCTACTTTTTGCAAACAGTCGAATTGGGACTCGAGACCACCTCCATTGAGTTCAAAATGTCGTTTGCGATCTTTTTGAGTGTAAGCTTCGATATGTTTGGAGTTAGGAGAATTTTGCCACTTTTCACTTTGGGCTTTGGTTTGGGCTGAACCCATTAATCACTTACTAACTCAGTTCCAACCCCCTCTCCTCTTCATTACTTCACTTCTTATTCCTAATACTCAAGCTTCATCAAAAATGGGGGAAAAGATTGGAAATGGAAATTCCTAAGCCTTAGTTCATTTGCAAATCCTTCTTCTAGCTCCAAATTCAAAGAGAACCCATTGGTAAGCCTCCTCTTCATCTTCTCTAACTCATTCTCTTATCAATTTCAGTTTATTCCTAAACCTAACTTTGGGAATGTCCTTCTTTAAAGCTTCGATTCAAGCTTGTTGAGTTGGAATTGAAGAGTGATTGCCATTGCCATTGCTTTCAAGCTTCTTCTTCATTGATTTGGGTTCAAAGGTGAGATTTTTATCTCACATCTAAGTCAATAATTATCTTCGATTGTTAGGTATGAATTCCTAACACTTATCCTTGTGCAATTCCTGAGTCGTTGTTGCTCGACCGATCGTTATCGATGTCGTTTGGCCATTTTTGGCCTAGGTTCAGGGAATGCCCTGAATAACAGTTTCAGCCGTCTGAACGTATGGTTCAGACGTCTGAATGGAATACTGGGAATTTTCTTCTCCCAGCATTCAGACGTCTGAATCAAAATTTCAGACGTCTGAATTGGTTCGTTTTGAACCAGAAAAGAAATAGGCTAAAAAGTGCCTATTTCAGACGTCTGAAGTCTAGGATTCAGACGTCTGAATTCTGTTCTGGAAAATAGTTTATTTTCCATATTCAGACGTCTGAATTCTTGATCTCAGACGTCTGAATCTGCTGTGTTTTGCCTAGTTGTTTTTTTTAGCTTGAATATCCAACTCTAATCAAATCGGGTTGATTCCCTTTTAGTTGTTATCATTTATTATCGGCCACTTTGTTAAGTCGCCCGCCTTTTAACACTTAGGTCGCTTGTCTTCACTAAGTCGTACCGTTTTGACGGGGCGCTGCCCCGCACCCCGCCGTGGGCGCTGCCCCCTGGACCCCCGCGACCTGACCGGGCAGGTCGAACCCCGTATAACTCTGCGTAGGCAATCTTATCCGAAAACCATTCAACCGAACTTCTTACTTTGATGGTTTTGGGAATTGATTTCTTTGGATTTTATTCACGTCTTCGAATGTGAACTTTTATAATTGATTGTTTCTACTATCACTTCTATGACTTGTCACTTTAAAAATATAAAGGTTTCAATACTAGTAGTAAATATCAAAACTCTTTCATCAAAAGGATTTCAACTCTATTTTCAATATCAAACTCGTTTATAAAACTGTTTTCCAATCTACTAGTATATACAAACCTTTACCTCATTCGTATGAGAAAATATAATTAAACGGCTTAGCAAAACAAGTGGTATGAAACGCTTGCGTTTACTTCGTCGGTTGATTTATGGACTTGTTCGATTGAATCTCTTGTGACAATTTTCTAGTGCAGATCTACAATTTGTTCGTAAATATTTGAGTTAAGCAAGTGGTTATGGGACATGAAGCTAAACTCTTATATTTACTAGCTTAATGTAATCGACACTTCCTTATGATCATGACGATCATTCTTGTGATTTAGACTAGCGATTGAGCGATGTCTCTTTGTCCATGTGAAGGACTGTACTTCATTTTATTGAGCTTCGACTCAATCAGGAGGAGCTTCGGCTCAAAGTCCGCAATGGGGGACTATACCCAGTCAGGAGGAGCTTCGGCTCATCAGGAGGAGCTTCGGCTCAAAGTCCGCAATGGGGGACTATACCCAGTCAGGAGGAGCTTCGGCTCAATCAGGAGGAGCTTCGGCTCAAAGTCCGCAATGGGGGACTATACCCAGTCAGGAGGAGCTTCGGCTCAATCAGGAGGAGCTTCGGCTCAAAGTCCGCAATGGGGGACTATACCCAGTCAGGAGGAGCTTCGGCTCATCAGGAGGAGCTTCGGCTCAAAGTCCGCAATGGGGGACTATACCCAGTCAGGAGGAGCTCCGGCTCATTTTTTTATAGGATTGGCCATCCTCTTTCTTGTGATTTCTGGATTTCTAATTATTGATTTCTGGAATTTTATGTTTCACCAGCTTTTACCATTGACATTGATGAGTATGTCATTTTATTGTGGCTTGGTGAATTAAATTAAGAATATGACATTCTTTTCTCTGTTTTGAGATTACTGAGATATTGTATGACTTTTGTGGGATTTCTAATGTATACTTATCATTGTATGACACCTTTTTGTTATCATACGTTCTATTATCATATCTCATATTCTATCTCATTTTGTCTGATAATTATAGCTAGACTGATCCGTTTATTATTTTCTTCTTAAATAATACTCGGGTCAGACTGAGATTTTACAGGTGCTTCCTCATGACTTCCTATCTGGAGCCATCATCTGACTTTTGGCTAACTACTCTAGTTTAGTAGTTTTTGTTTGTATACATTTGAGATTAGACTCCTTGATGTATACCTATTCTTTTGGTTAGCACTTGTATCTATTCTTTTGTGTTATTGTGGATCTTTTCTGACCACTACTCTGATGTACACTTTCATGTGTTGTATATTTATTCATATCTATTTCCGCCTCTGTGATATGAATTGTCTGTGACTGATTTATGTTACGTTTATTTCTATATTTGTTTCCGAAGATTATATATAGCCACCGTGTGATAGCTTTGTGTTTGTATCGGTATGTCGGATTTCCTCCTTAAAAGATATGCATCCTATTCTATCTGACATGTCGGTGCTCGCACAAAGAAGTTACATGGATGGTCGCTCCTCAACAGCCTTATTCTCCGTGCTAATTGACAGCACTACACCGTAGTGTTCTTGGTTAGCGTGGGTATAGAGGTGGGGCGTCACCGTTACGTACTCTAGTTTCAATGGATTAATCGATATCCTGTCTCGTTACATCTAGACTAGGAATATTTAAAATGATATGTTATTTTTAATACAATAAATTGTAATGATTATAATGCATTGTACACTACAAGGAACAACAAGAATTCCCATGGAAGCTTCCGAGGGCTGCCGACAGCTCCATCATATGGTTTTCAACGGCCACCTATTTTAATTACTTTAATTTACCACATTATTTGAACTTATAATCTATAAAAGTTTGAAATTTGTTTAAAAATACTAATATAATTCCTAAAAATTAAAGAAGATATTTTTATTCAATTCTGCAATTTTGTGACGTTTTGTGATTAATTAAATTAGTGTTTTCGATAATTTTTTGTTATGTAATTCGATATTTAACCTTATGGAAAATCGAACTCAAACGATCAATCTATGCAACTTTCAGTCCGTCCATTATATAACTTCGGTACAAATAATTAAGAATTTTTAAATGTACTTAATATTATAAATTCATATAAAGGAAAATATTCGGTAGAAAAATAATTTTTTTTGAATCTTATGTTGATCCAAAGTATTTTGGACCTACTTCCAAAATATGATAAAAAAGTAAATAAATTTAGGGTTCCGATCTTGATTCTCAAATTTATAGTCGTTCATCTACATTCGGAGTAATAACATTTCATTTGAAGGTCAAATGATATTCAAACGAGATGAAATTCGGATCACATATACTTTATAATGTCTTTATCCAATCCGTGTGACTAGAATCGAAAAAAAAAGGAAGAGAAAAATTAAACTCAAAATGTATCATTTTTCAAGGATTTGTATAACACTTGATATATATATATATGTATATATATATATCTGTGTGTGTGTGTATATGTGTGTGTGTATATATATATATATGTGTATATATGTATGTATGTATATTGTTAGGGCAACTTCTATGATTTCCCGTTTGAAGTCTAAATTTTTTCTATATGTTTTTTAAATCCAACCGTATGGATTGGATAAATACATAATACGGTATATATGGTTCGAATTTTTTCTCATTCAAAGATTGTTTGACCTTCGAATGAAAGGTTTAAGTCTGAATGTCGACGAACGGCTATAAATTTGAAAAATCAAATTTTATACCTTAAACCAATTTATTTAAAATTCATAATTAATTATCAAATCATTGAAAAATTATTGTATAATGAATAAAAATAACTTTTTTACTAGTTAAAAATTAAACTGTGTTATTGTAAACTTTTTAAAATTTTTATAGCAAATTAAATTTTGATAATAAATTAAATTAAACCAAATTTATTTTAAATAAGGAGAAAAGTTAAATTATTATATTTAACAAACGTCCAAAACCATCAATTATATAGCCGTCGACGATCGTTGAAAACCGTAGGAAAGTCGCGTATACAACAGCAGTCGAGCCTGTTTCTTCCTCATTTCCATTTTCTAAACACACGATCACAAAACGTAAACCCCAAATCAAATCATATCCATCCTTAGCCGTCGTAAGCCGCTACAATCCATCAAATTCTTCATCAGTTTGCAATCTCCAACCATCTACGTCTTCAATTTGTCAAAAATCAGATATATTCTTCTCATAAACTAATTATTCTGAATCATGAAAAAATAAGCGTTAATTTACGCGTATATTTATTGATAATATCCTATTGATTAGTTATAATTATGTATATTGGCTAATTGAGAAATGTTAATTAGAGTTATCACTATTTAAATCTGACAACTAATGTATAATTAGGGATAATTTGGGCTGATTAGTGTATGTGTGTATTAGTGTAACATAATTTAGTGTATGTGTTATGTAAAATGTCGAAAAAACAATTTATTTACATAATCCCTTTACTACTTTATATATTCTTAATTATATATAAATAAATTAGTGTATAAATTTAATTTTTTTTATTACTATGTAATAAATTGAAATTGGTGTTAGTTAAAATATGTTGAAAAAAACAAGTTTTTATTAGTTTTTAGTCGTTAAGAAATTTAAATAATAAATTAGTGTTAATGCTAATATAAAAAATTAGTGTATAATCTACTTTAATTTTTAAATCCCTTAGAGAATTTTTGGCGCCGTTTGACAAGTGTTGTATATGATTATTATATAGATATTTGTTTTTACTATAACACGAACATCAATATTCATCTGATACAATATTTGTCGGATTTGTCCTTATATGGGACATGTTACAAACACAATAAAGTAATTACATTTTGTAAATCATTTCGTCTTAAACGGTTCACAAAATTTTGAAAGAACTTCCTTTTTGTTCATTGTATACATGCATTTATGTACGATACAGGGAACATAGGGGATGTGCTGCCAAAATTTTGTTTAATCGTTTAAAATGAAATGATTTATGAAATTTAATAATCACTGTGTTAGTATTGGAAAGTAGAAAGACTGACCATCAAAGTAGAAAATAATAAAGTGAAAATATAATATTGTATGAGTAATTTATTAAAATTGAAAATATATAAGATTTTATAAAAAAGTTAAAATAATAATATATACAAATTGTGTATAACGATAACACATTATATAATTAATAAAACATTAAAATGTATAAATCAATTAAAAAAATTAAATGTCAATCCATAAAATGTTCAATAATTTTTTGAATCTCTATCATATATTTTGAAATAGGAAAAAATGGTCAATTATTTTATTGATGGGAGGAGATGGACGTACCAACGAAAGGGGATGAGAGGCTCAATAAAGAAACATTTTTATAATGCTGTACATGTATTTATTAAATTCTCTTTAAGTTGTAACGACATGGTATTTCGAACCATTCAAATCGACAATCATCCACACATGTCTGACTTGAATTGCTTAAAACAACAGATTGTTAATTTATATTTTGCAAAAACTTAGCATATACAGTAAATAAATCAATCAAAGAATCACAGACACAGAGTAATATAACAATAAGCAGCGGAATAGATAAATATTTGTTCATGAAGCTACTATATAAACATCAGAGTCTGAAACACATACAACAGAAATCTCAAATACAAAGTAGTCTCTAATACAAAATCAACTGACAAGTCCGAACATAAACAACTGGAAATAACTGGACAAGCTGAATAGATAAGATAGATCTTCAAGCAAAACTCCAAGCTCCAAAGATGAGTCTCAAATGCTGTGACACTCAGTCTGACCCGAGCATAAAGTAAAACACAAAACGCTCGAGTCAGGATAAACATTATTATACCGGTAAATCAACTCGAGTGAAATGTCAAGTGAAATGCAATATAACTTAAAGGAAGTTTGGGATTCCCATCCTTTAAGAATCCACGAAACTATCTACATACATAGGACAATACGCAACATATATAATGTCTATAGTAAAGTAAAATATTAAAATAGCGCTAAGGCATTACCCATATCCCCCTTAACACATTTTTATATATTCCCGTAGTCTATACAGTATCGTAATTCCTCCGTAAACTGGAGGGCTATCAAAGGGCACTCTATAGGTACGGTATAAATCAAACGCGTAGTGGGCGCGATAAGGCATGTGACAAGGCACGCGACGCAATGCCTAGGGTAGGATTCTACCGTTTTGTAGAACCGGGTTGGTGGTAATGCATAGCAGCTACTACCGCCCACCTCGAGACACACTCCCAAAATCAAAGGTGCACCCAATCAAATCACAAAGTAATAGAATGGTATCGAAGAAGCATGCTCGATCGGAGGTGCGACCTCACTTGGCCCAGGTATAGCTCATGTTTTAGTCACATCAAGCTGACTCGCTGGAGTTAGGGCTGCGTTAAAACCTCATACAGACGTTCGCCAAACCATCCTACTTCGTTCTGGAATCCCCTCCACGTACACAGTTGTTAAAGTGGTTTTCGGTATTGGCAGAGAGTATGACAATATCTGATCCCGGTCTCTTTAACAACAAACGCTTATTTCACATCGTGGTAATTTTCATTTCAAACAGTTCATATTTCATATCAAAATATCATATTCATTTCAAAATCATATCACTTTGAAATCATATTCACTTTCGAAATCATATCACTTTAAATTATAATTCATTTCCAAAATCATAACCACAGAATAAATTAAACCATCATATCAAAGTATTAGCATTTAAATTCATTAAATCTAATTCACAACAGTTCCAATTTAACAGTTTGAAAATTGAAAGTAATTTATATATTGGAATAGTTATATTTTAAAATAGTTTATACTTAAGAATAGGTTATAGATTAAATAGTTTATATATTAAAAATAGTTTATATATTAAAAATAGTTTATATATTAAAATATATATTAAAATTGTTTATAAATTTAAAATAATATATATTAAAACAGTTTTATACATCGAAAATAGTTTCAAATTAGAATTGTTTCTTCCAATTTTACAATTCAATTCAAATCAACCTTAGTTCCAAAAATTCAAACTAAATCAATCTCTGTTCCACGATTTCAATTAAAAGATTAAAGGTTCAATCCAAATTCTCATTAAACCATTTTAATTTATATCGGTTTAAAATCCACGTTTGAACTACAATTTAATCCATTTCTAATTTCAATAGGTTTCAAAGTATAAATATTCAGACATTTACAATAACTCAATTTGATAAATTTTATTTATTTTCAAAATTCAACTTTAATTTTATTTAAATTTGAAATTATTCACTTAATAAGTTTTAATAACATTTAAATAAAATTTCAAATTACAAATTTAAATCAAAATTAAATATTCCATTTAAATTTTATTTTATATTTGAAATATTCATTTAATCACCCTTTAATTAAACATTTAAATAAAAACTCAAATTACAAATTTAAATCAAAATTAAATATTCAAATTAAGTTATTATAACATTTAATCCTCTTTAATCAAAATCAAGTTATCAAGTTATAAAATCATATCTCTCAAAATCTCAAAATTAGTAAGTTTCAAATCAATCTTTATTTAGATTCAATTATTAACCCATTTAAATTTCAAGTCAACTTTAATTTATCTTTCCAACCTCTATTTAAATTTATTACAAAATCTATTTAAAAATATTAATATAAATTTTAAATAAATATTTAAACATATTATATATATATATATTATATTTTATTAAATTAAATCTTATTATTATATTTATTTAATTTTAAATCTTATTTATATATATTTAAAAATAATAAAATTATAAGTAAAATATTAAAATTTATATTTTTCTAAAAACTAACTTATAAATTTAAAATTTTCAAATATATATATACACTTTTAAAAATCTAAAATTTTCACACATATATAAATAAAATTTATGTATTATATTTTAAAATCAATATTTAATAAAACCTATATTTCTTTTTACAAACTTTGGAAATCATTTTCAAAAATAGACCAACGGTGTCCGTATATAATTTTCTATCCTATGGTCAAGTGATACAGATATTTATCATTTCAATCCGTAATTTAATATTTACGGGTATATATCATTTCAACCCGCAATGCCAAAATCAATAAAATCGCTTGGGTTTATCATTTCAACCCATAACGATTTTCCCTAATCTACAAGATCGTTCGGGTATGTATCATTTCAACCCATATGGATTTTCCTAACTAACAGGGGACTTGCAGTGTGAGAACAGTATAATAATAATATAGAATAGCATAAATTATCAATGATGAGCATATATCATAATTAATAATTTAAAATATAATATATACAACATGATATTGGTGTCATATGGCCATTAATATAGGTAAATAATTTTTAAACAATAAAATATCATATTCAACAATTAAATAACTAACAATTTAAATTTAACAGCATATTTCAATTGTCATTTCATGTGAAATAAATTTACTAACTACAAGAATGTTAATCGTAAGTGATCGCTCACCTTTCGGGGCTAGAGAAAACAACGGGAATGAGAAACAACGGACACAGATACGCACACGAAGGAAAGCGAAAAGCTGCTGCGACCAATTCTGGACAACGGCGAGACAAAAGCGAGCACGGTGGACTGGATTCGATGAAAACAAAATTTTAAATTTTAAAATCTAAAATTTACTCACATATTTTAAATAAACCTTTATATATTATATTTTAAAATCAATATTCAATTTAAATGCATATTAAAATAAAATCTTTATATATTATATTTCAAAAATCATTATTTATTAAAACATATATATTTAAAATTAAAATATATATATATATACTATATTTTTAAAATAAATATTTAAAAATCCATTACTCCTTTCTTTTATATAAAGAAAAACTACAGTGGGCTTTCGGCACTGTGCTTCGGAGGGACTGCTGGCATTTGGTGCTATGTCGGTTTTGGGTGGCACAATGTGGTGCTTGCTGAGCGGAGGTAGGTGAGGCAGTCACGGAGGAGAGCCGATGGGTTTGGGCAAGGGTTCGGTTAGGTCTGGGTCGGGTTTTGACGTGGTGTGGCTCGCCAGATAGAGAAGGGGTGTTGTTTTCTTCGGAGGTGGGGAGCACTGGCATGGCGAAGGTCTGTGTGCAGTGGGCGGATGGTGTCAGATGGCAGAGAATATTACTTCTGTGGTTGTGGCGGATCTGGAGGGCTGTCCTATGTGTGAGAGACTGCTGAGAGGCAACGGTCGGAGATAGGTTGCTAGCTATCGGAGGGTAAGACGGAGGGGTTTGACAGGTCGGAGAAGGGGATGAGGCGGATGAGAGGCTGGGTCAATGGGTCGATGGAGGATCTGTTGCTGTGCTCAAGGTGGCTGCTTCGGGTGAGTTGTTGGTGGGTTGTTCGGCTGTTTTTAGGCAGAGGCGGGGCGTTTGGTGAATGCCTGGCAGTGGCTGAAGCAAGGAGACATGAAGGAAAATAAGGACGAGCAGGAGTGATGGGCAAGCTTTAAAATTCTCTGATATAAACTTAGATATACATATATATATATATATATATATATATTTAAAATCAGAACAAGAAGCAAAGAGAAAGAGGGAAGAGAAACAATGGAACAAACAGAAAATAAATATAATTAGATTTCAATTGAAATATAGTGAAATAGTGGGAAAATAAAAAGTCAAGACAATAAATTTTCTAGAAATATTAAAGGCAACTAACCATTGGTTGTCTTGGGGAACAAACGAAAGGATACAGAACCCAAAAGGTTCATATGTGGAACCGATACGGCTAGTCGTATTGCAGATTTCGATGCGTACCGGACGCCGAAATGCACAAATGAATATACTGCGGGGATTAGCATGACGAGACGAACAGAATGGTACACAGATATGAGTGATACGACCAAACTATCAAAACTCGATTTTCGCTGTTGAAAATGCTGCTAAAACGCCGAAAATAAGATAAACGGAGCTAGAGCAGTCGAAATTTGGCAAAACAAAATATGACGTCTCGCTCAGAAAATGATCTACATTTTTATTATATAAATATATTCATGTTTCAAAAATAATTTAATTTCAGCAAATTTTAACTGATTTAAATTTTAAATTGAAATTTCACAACCAAACAAACTTCTATATTTTCTAATAAAAATCTGACATTTGCTACGTTTAAATAGACGTAACTATAATATCAAATTTTCATAGCTCAAATTTTATTATTTAATTTCATGAAAAATATTAGTAAATTACGTTATAAAATCATTAAAATTTATGGGTCGTTACACTCTCCCCCACTCAAAACTTTTCGTCCCTGAAAAGGAACAAGATAAGAGAATAAAAGCAACATAAAGGAAAGATAGATTCGAAATACATGCTACCAAATACAAAATTAATTTAAAACTATATAAAACTTCATTCTAATTATTATCATCATCCATTTATTATTATTTTTCTAATTAACTCACTTTCCATTAATTTAAATTCATATCATTTATTTTATTTCATTCATAATTTATTTACAGTCACCTTTTCTTTATAACATAATTTCATTTTTTTTCCAAAAAAAAATTATTTTATTTAACTCATGTATTGCTTGTTTGGTTTCCATTTATTTATTTAAATAGCATTCCCTTTTCATTATTCAATTTATTTCACTTAACATATCTTATAACATAAATTAAGTGTATGAACGTTTATTATAACAACTTAATTTTTTTATTTATAAATTCCCTTAACAAAATTTCATTTTTGGACATCTTATTACTTACATTTTATATTTTATACTATTCAATTACATATTCTCATTACATGCAAACTTTTCCAGGTAAGTTTTTATTAATGTTTCCATATGTAACTGAGCACTATACAAATTTACCTTTTATTTACAACATTTCCATTAAGCAAAATTTAGTTTGAACATTTTTATTACTTAAGTTTCCTCTTCTATAACCTTCAATTACAAATAAATTTATCCTATCTCAACTATTTCAAGTTGTTTCAATTCCATTTCTCATTTTAGACACTCCAATTATTCAAAAAATTTGCTTCATTTCAATAATTGAAAACGATCACTAAACATAGAACTTAAGAGTTAAATTTCCGGTTTCACTTCAAACTATTTTGAAATAAATATATACATATATATATTTTTATACATCAAATCATACTCAAGAAATTCAAATCAAATCCAATTTCCAACACAAAAGTGTAGCAAAGCTACTGAGTGGTCTCCCCACTTAGAGACTCGAAAATGAATGTCGATGATGCTGCAGTCATCATCGAAATTATTTTCCAGCGACATAAGAGGAGAGTACTGACTTACTTCCTTTAAAATTCTTTGAAAATAATTTCCGTTCGAAAATACCTTCAAATAATATATTTTTCAAAACTTTGAAAACCAAATTTTGAAAAGCACCAG
The DNA here is from genome assembly GCA_030737815.1 of Allium fistulosum. Classification (NCBI taxonomy): domain Eukaryota; kingdom Viridiplantae; phylum Streptophyta; class Magnoliopsida; order Asparagales; family Amaryllidaceae; genus Allium; species Allium fistulosum. The sequence goes on from CM060901.1 coordinate 1,252,967,420, forward strand.
AAATTAATTCTCAAATCCTTAATTTAAATTTATTTCAGTTGCAAATCAGATTTATAACCTATATTTAAAAATTTCATCTCCTTATAACATATAACAATAGTAAATGGTTTAGGAATGTTAACAAAACAATAAATGATAATCTAGTATTATCATTCCTAATAACCAATACATTTAACTATCTAATTTCAGAAAATTATGCTTTTATAAAATATAATCATACATAAAATTATTTCGTTTACCAATTTCGAAAACAATATTGTGTCAGTTTCCTCTGTTCAAGTGTTTTGGATTCCTATCGATAGGGTTGGCCAGACGAATCGATCAAAACCCAAAATTCAAACTTAACAACTCAAGCAACACAATATAAAATATTTTTATATTAATTACAAATACACTCCCTCATAGGATTATTCAAGAATGGATTTTAGAACAAGGATATAGACTCAAATTTAGAGGGACCCTAATCAAAGAGAATTCTAACAAAGAAGATAGGTTCGAACGAAAGGTAAAATAATTAAATTGCAAAAGAGGAAAGATGGATAGACTTATATTAATCACGGCGACCTTAACCAGGTCAATCGAGACTTAGAAAAGATGATAATACCATCAATGAACGTGGGGACAACCCTGTTGAGAACACTGCGGAAAATGCAATTCATGGAATCGATGAAGAAGGTAAGAGCATTGGTTAATCCAAAGGGTATGACTAACCATTCATAAAAACAATTCGTCTGGGAGAAAGGACAACAGGTCGAGCTTCAAGAATAAGATCGATGTGGAATTCAATTTCCCGCTTGGGAGGAAGAGAAGTGACTTCACCAAAACATCAGGATAATCCCCGACTATCGGGGTAGAGTCAAGATCAATAGGCTGAGAATCAAGTGAAAAGGTAAAACTGCCTACAAAATTCTAAGGCATTTGACATACGATCACAAGAGAATTACCCTGGCCGTCTACTAGAGAAACGGTTCGGGCTTTGCAAGAAATAACAGCATCAAACCGAGGACATAGAAATCTCTGGTGAATCAACGCTTGTTGTAAAGGAGTTTTACCCCTTTACAAATCATACTAAGGTTGTCGGAACCGCCGATGGGATTAGTCACACAAAAGGATGAAGTTGCCAATTGAGGTTGCAAGATGTGCTCGAATTTATTACAGAGATCGACAGAAATAAAGCTATGGGATGCTCCAGTATCAAAAGAACATGGACAAGACAAGACAATAATGGATTTCAGAACAAAGGTCAAGTTCCAAAATTCAAAAGATATCCTAATCCAGGAGGATCCTAACGAAGAATTTCAAGCTCGAACAAAGACGATTCTATAATTAATTTTACTCAATCTAGGGTATTCCTACCCTATCTCTAATGAGTTTACTCTATATGCAAAGTTTTGACTAAACCAGAGCTCTGATACCACTTGTAATGACCTGGTATTTCAAACCGTTCAAATCGACAATCATCCACACATGTCTGACTTTAATTTCTCAAAATAACATATTGTTAATTTATATTTGGCAAAACTTAGCATATATAGTAAATAAATCAATCACAGAATCGCAGACACAAAGTAATATAACGGTAAGCAGCGGAATAGATAAATAGTAGTTCATGAAGCTACTATATAAACATCAGAGTCTGAAACACATACAACAGAAATCTCAAATACAAAGTAGTCTCCAATACAAAATCACTGACTGAACATAAACAATTAGAAATAAATGGAAAAGCTAAATAGATAAGATAGATCTTCAAGCAAAACTCCAAGCTCCAAAGGTGAGTCTCAAATGTTGTGACATTCAGTCTGACCCGAGCGTAAAGTAAAACACAAAACACTCGAGTCAGGATTAACATTCTTATACAGTAAATCAACTCGAGTGAAATGCAATATAACTTAAAGGATGTCTACAGTACGCTACGTATATAATGTCTACAGTAAAGTAAAATACTAAAATAGCGTTAAGGCGTTATCCATATCCCCCTGAACACATTTTTATATATTCTCGTAGTCTATACAGTACCGTAATTCCTCCGTAAACTGGCGGGCTATCAGAGGGCACTTCATGGGTAGGTACAAACCAAACTCGTAGTGGGCGCGATAAGGTATGTGACAAGGCACGCAAGGCAATGCCTAGGGTAGGATTCTACCGTTTTGCAGAACTGGGTTGGTGGTAATGCATAGCAGCTACTACCGCCCACCTTGAGAGACACTCCCAAAATCAAAGGTGCACCCAATCAAATCACAAAGTAATAGAATGGTATCGAAGAAGCATGCTCAATCGGAGGTGCGACCTCACTTGGCCCAGGTATAGCTCCTGTTTTAGTCACATCAAGCTGACTCGCTGGAGTTAGGGCTGCGTTAAAACCTCATACAGACGTTCGCCAAACCATCCTACTTGACGCAGCGGATTATACAAAACAATGTAGATCGATGAAAGTAGCGATCGATGGATTGGAAGATACTGAAATGCCCAAATTCGTTGATCCGAAGATACCGAATTCTAGCTATCCCGAGCTCGTTGATCGCGCACGATACCGGGTTCAAAGATCTTCAATTCTTCAAGCGTTGATCAAGCGCACTTGATTCCGCGAATCGGCTTCTGCAATCGTTGAATCGAGCGCACTCGATTAACCGAAAGAGGAGATAGGAGATTACACTCAACTACCAATTTGGTGAAAGCACAAAGCTAACAAAACAAGAGTTTTATTTCAAATCAACTAAAAAAACTATTACAAATGATTTACACGACCTATTTATAGGCGCACATTTCCACATTACAATTCTGTCCAACTCTTAAGTCGGAACCGACTCATCACGAACGACTCAACAACAGAGACTGGTGACTTAACAGACCAACAGATCACGGCACAACGACTCAACTTAGGTCGGCGACGACCTAATTACAATATACTACGATTTACAAACATGGCCGACCTAACCTGGTACGACCTAAAAATTACAACACATTAGAAGTATACGAATTACGAGTTACAACACAGATAGACAACTCTGCGACCTACGGCTTAAGTACAAACGACTCACATCTGGCGACTTATCAAAAGCAGCGACTTAAGACTTCAACGGTTCAGATTAATGCGGCATAAGGATCCTCGGTTCTAGGCTTCAGCGACGTAAAATTTCGGGCGACTTAACTAAGTCGTAACTCGGTGCCGACTTATCACCTCCCTTAAGTCGTAGCTGACTTAACACTTGTGCACTCTTCACTCGAGCTGTTCCTCCTGTATCCTTCTTGCTAAGTCATGGATGACTTATCTCCTCGCCTTCATTAAGTCGTAGACGACTCATGCATGTTTCTTTAACTCGTGGACGACTTAAAACTCCTACTTCCGCTTTATTAAGCCGTGGACGACTTAGGCTTTTAAGTCGTAGTCCCCTTTCCTTAAGTCGTAGCCGACTTATGTCTATTTCCTTAAGTCGTAGATGATTCATGCATGTTTCTTTAAGTCGGTCACGACATATATCTCCCTCGTTAGCTTTAGCTCATGGACGACTTAGGCCTTCATCTATGGCCTGAGCTGCATCATCCTCCCCAGGTTGAGAAAAATTCGTCCTCGAATTTGTAATTTCTTCCACATCAGTTTGTCCATTCCCATGATATGGTACGAGATGCTTAACATTGAATACGTCAGAAGTGTACACATCCTCCGGTAGCTTCAATTTATAAACATTTTCATTAATTCGTTTCACAACTTCTATAGGACCAATTTTTCTGGCTTTTAATTTGTTATAAACGCCCGCTGGAAAACGATCCTTTGTTAACACTGCATAAACCATATCTCCTTCACTGAACTCAACACTTCTTCGCTTCAGATCTGCATAGCGTTTATACTTCTCATTCACTTTCTCCAATTGTTCCTGGACGATTTTATGACACTCTGTCAATTCTTCAACAAAATCAGCCGCTTTCTTAATTGTCCCCTTCGAGTGTGGTATTACCGTTAAATCCAACGGCCCCTTTGGTAAGCTCGAATAAACAATCTGGAATGGACTGAACCCAGTACTTCGATTTACAGCATGATTATGGGCAAACTCTGCCTGGCATAACTTCACATCCCAACTCTTCAGATTGTCTTGCACAAGACACCTCAACAAATTTCCCAACGATCTGTTCACGACCTCGGTCTGTCCATCCGTTTGCGGATGATAAGCGCTGCTAAAATTCAACTTCGTTCCCACCATCTTCCACAAACTTAGCCAAAAATGACTCAGAAAACGAGTATCCCTATCCGACACAATAGATTCTGGCAATCCATGAAGTCGATATATCTCTTTGAAAAACAACTGAGCAACATGAACAACATCCGCCGTCTTCTTACAAGCAATAAAATGTGCCATTTTCGAAAATTGGTCCACCACCACATAAATGGAATCATTACCACGCTGCGTTCTCGGCAACCCCAACACAAAGTCCATACTCACATCAACCCATGGCTTAGTTGGTACAGGTAACGGCATATATAGACCAGCATTAGTCGCAGTTCCTTTCGAAACCTGACAGATATGACATCGTTTCACTAACCTCTCCACTTCTTTCCTCATCGATGGCCAAAAGTAAGATTGCGAAATCAACTGTAATGTACGGTCTCTCCCAACATGCCCTTCTTCATGTAGCTCTTTTACAATCTTCATTCTCAAACTACAATCAGGTATGCACAATCGATTTCCCTTGAACAGAAAACCATCTACCATCACGAACTCATTCGTCTCTCCATTCTTGACTTTATCAACAAACTTCATAAAGTAAGGATCTTCAACAAATAATTCCAGCAACATATCAAACCCCGTCACTTCAACCTTCATTGTTGTCAACAAATGATTCCTCTTACTCAAAGCATCAGCCACTCGATTCGTCACCCCTGACTTGTGTTTAACAACAAAAGTAAACTGCTGCAGATATGCAATCCACGATGCATGTCTCGCTGAAATCTTGTCTTGCCCTTGTAAATGCTTCAATGCCTCATGATCAGTGTAAAGAACAAACTCTTTCTGAAATAGATAGTGTCTCCAGTGTTTAATAGATTGCACAACAGCATAAAATTCCACATCATATGTACTGTATCTCATCTTTGCTCCTGATAACTTATCGCTAAAGTATGCAATCGGACGTCCCCTCTGACTCAACACTCCTCCAATCCCTACCTTGGATGCATCAGTATGTAGTTCAAACACTAGCTGAAAATCCGATAATATTAGAATTGGTGCAGACGTCAAGAGTTCTTTGATTCGATTAAAAGCAACTCCGGCTTCCTCCGTCCATGCAAACTGTTTACCTTTCATACAATCAGTCACAGGCGCCATCACACTACTAAAGTGTGGAATAAACCTTCGATAAAATGAAGCCAACCCGTGAAAACTACGAACTTCCGTTATCGTCTTGGGCTGCGGCCAATCTCTAATCGCTTCGACTTTACTTTGGTCAACCTGTATTCCTCCATCCGATACAATATACCCCAGAAATAAAACACTATGCGTCATGAACACGCATTTATTCGTTGCAGCATAAAATTGTTCTTGTCACAGTACCATCAACACTTCTCTTAGATGATTCAAATGTTCCTCTGGACTCCCACTGTAAATTAGAATATCATCGAAATACACCACCACAAACTTCCCAATGAATGGTCTAAAAATCTGATTCATCACCCTCATGAAAGTACTTGGTGCATTTGATAAGCCAAATGGCATAACCAACCATTCGTATAGACCCTCCCTGGTTTTAAAAGCAGTCTTCCACTCATCTCCTGGTCTGATACGAATTTGATGATATCTGCTCTTCAAATCAATCTTCGAAAAGATAGTAGCTTCGCTTATTTGATCTAACAAGTCATCCAACCTCGGCATTGGAAATCTATATCTCACAGTAATCTTATTCAATGCTCGACTGTCAGTGCACATCCTCCACGTTCCATCCTTTTTGGGTACCAATAAAGCTGGTACAGCACAAGGACTTAAACTCTCCTGCACACGCTCCTGTTCAAGCAATTCTTCCACTTGCCTCCTCAATTCTTCATGTTCCTTTGGACTCATTCGATAATGTGTTCTGTGTGGCAATACAGCACCTAGAACAAGATCTATCTGATGTTGTATATCCCTCAACGGTGGTAACTCCGTTGGTAACTCCTCTGGAAATACATCGTCAAATTCTTTCAAAACTGGCTTCGCTTCCTCCGGAATTTCAACATCTTCACTGCTCTCTCGCCCAATCAACAAAAACACTTCAGGCTCCTCCTCTACTTCCTTCACAAACTCCTTCAAAGATAACAAAGTTTTAAGCTCTTCAATCTCCTCCAACTTGTTTTCCTCCTGTTGTCGTTTCTTTGGAACTAGAGTAATCTTTGTACCTTCAAACATGAAACTGTAACTGTTGGTACGCCCATCATGTTGCACCGCCCTATCATACTGCCACGGTCTCCCTAGCAACAAATGACAGACATCCATATCTACCACATCGCACCAGATTTCATCCTTGTATTTCTTTCCAATTGAAAACTTCACACAAGCCCTTCGTCCAACCTTCACCTCCCCGCCTTTCCTCAACCAAGCTAGCTTGTACGGTTTCGGATGTTTCTCAGTCTTCAACGCCAACTTCCTCACAGCTTCTGAAGAAATTATATTATCACAGCTTCCAGCATCAATAACAAATTTGCAAACCTTCCCTAGAATGGTACATGTTGACTGAAAAATATTGCTCCTTAACCAACTACAATCCTCCTCTTGCTTTGGTGTTAAACAGGACCTCTTCATCATTAGATTATAACCTTCGTCTCCCGACACTTCTTCTTCCTCCTCATCAGGTGGTGAATTGGAACATTCAGCTTCTTCATCCTCATCATCAACCTCCGCTATCATAGCTCTCTTCTTCGGCTTTGGACATTCGCTACTTTTGTGGCCCATTTCTTGGCAATTATAACACTTGAAACCATTATTGACTTTCGCCTTCCCAACCTCATTCACAACTGGTTTCGCAACAGCTTTTGAAACATTAGAACTTCCACTAACACCCTTCACTTGATTACTGGAATTTGTAAACATACCACCTCCTCGTCTTCCCTGTTTCTCCCAAGCCAACGCTTTCTGGTGTGCTTCCGCTACAGATCTGGGATCAAACATGTTAACCATATCCTGAATCTGCATTCGTAACCCTCCAACAAATCTAGACGTCAGTTGTTCTTCCGTTTCCATAATATCATTCCTCGCAATAAGTTGATAAAATTCATCCGCGTAATCATTAACAGCCTTTGTGCCCTGCTTCAAATTCTGCAAACGTTGATACATCAAAGATTGATAATTGTAAGGTAAGAACGTTGCTTTCATCAATTTCTTCATCTTCTCCCAAGATTCAACTTTTGACTTTCCCATCCGTTCACGTGTAAGTTTGGTTTGCTGCCACCATGCCAAAGCTCTACCCCTCAACCTTGTAGCAACCAACTTCACTCTACGATGTTCTGGAACTTCTTTGAAGTCAAAAATCTCCTCAACATTAGCCACCCAATCTAGAAACTCCTCTGCTTGCATACCACCTTTGAATTCAGGAATTTCAGTCTTCATCCCCGACTCCCACCTGTGATCATACTCAGAGTGATTTCTTCCTTGTCCTCGTCCTTGTCCTCGAACACTACCACCATCATACTCCTCTTCAAAATCAGATGTATATCGTTGTCTATCTCGTCCACCCACATCTCTACTACCATCACGTCTACCACCATCATCCCTTCTATCTACATTCCTCCGTTCATGCTCATTCACGTTCCTCCTACGCCTTTGATCGTCGTCAACACTTCCGTCTCGATTGGAATGTGGCGAGACTCTACTTCCCCCATGGTTTGATTCAGGTGAAACCCTTCTCCGATTTTGATTCATCTCTAACATCATCTTCTCTAACCGACCAATTCCTTCGTTAAGCTTTTCACTAAAGTTTTCATTGATTCTTTGCTCCATCTCATCATCTTCTTCTCTTCAATACAAAGCTTCCACGTTTTGGTGACGATTAGCTCTTCTTGGCGGCATGATTTGAAAACTTCACAAAACTCTTCAACACTTCAAAATACAAACACCTTTCGGACTTTGATCCAAAATGAAATGGATCGAAAACTCCCACTTTGTTGCTACTTCGCGATGAACACGATGAACACAACTTCTCCAAATGATGCAAATTTGATCTCCCACTCTTCTACTTAGCTCGGCTTCTCACTTCAAGCTCGGCTGTCACTTGATCTCTTCAAAACTCCAAATTGATTAGGCTCCAAGTCTCGATCTAGCTATGATTGGCTAGAACAAGCTCTGATACCAAAACTGACGCAGCGGATTATACAAAACAATGTAGATCGATGAAAGTAGCGATCGATGGATTGGAAGATACTGAAATGCCCAAATTCGTTGATCCGAAGATACCGAATTCTAGCTATCCCGAACTCGTTGATCGCGCACGATACCGGGTTCAAAGATCTTCAATTTTTCAAGCGTTGATCAAGCGCACTTGATTCCGCGAATCGGCTTCTGCAGTCGTTGAATCGAGCGCACTCGATTAAGCGAAAGAGGAGATAGGAGATTACACTCAACTACCAATTTGGTGAAAGCACAAAGCTAACAAAACAAGATTTTTATTTCAGATCAACTAAAAAAACTATTACAAATGATTTACATGACCTATTTATAGGCGCACATTTCCACATTACAATTCTGTCCAACTCTTAAGTCGGAACCGACTCATCACGAACGACTCAACAACAGAGACCGGCGACTTAACAGACTAACAGATCATGACACAACGACTCAACTTAGGTCGGCGACGACCTAATTACAATATACTACGATTTACAAACATGGCCGACCTAACCTGGTACGACCTAAAAATTACAACACATTAGAAGTATACGACTTACGAGTTACAACACAGATAGACAACTCTGCGACCTACGGCTTAAGTACAAACGACTCACATCTGGCGACTTATCAAAAGCAGCGACTTAAGACTTCAACGGTTCAGATTAATGCGGAATAAGGATCCTCGGTTCTAGGCTTCAGCGACGTAAAATTTCGGGCGACTTAACTAAGTCGTAACTCGGTGCCGACTTATCACCTCCCTTAAGTCGTAGCTGACTTAACACTTGTGCACTCTTCACTCGAGCTGTTCCTCCTGTATCCTTCTTGCTAAGTCGTGGATGACTTATCTCCTCGCCTTCGTTAAGTCGTAGACGACTCATGCATGTTTCTTTAACTCGTGGACGACTTAAAACTCCTACTTCCGCTTTATTAAGCCGTGGACGACTTAGGCTTTTAAGTCGTAGTCCCCTTTCCTTAAGTCGTAGCCGACTTATGTCTATTTCCTTAAGTCGTAGATGATTCATGCCTGTTTCTTTAAGTCGGTCATGACTTATATCTCCCTCGTTAGCTTTAGCTCGTGGACGACTTAGGCCTTCATCTATGGTCTGAGCTGCATCACTACTTCGTTCTGGAATCCCCTCCACGTACACAGTTGTTAAAGTGGTTTTAGGTATTGGCAGAGAGTATGACAATATCTGATCCCGGTCTCTTTAACAACCAAACGCTTATTTCACATCGTGGTAATTTTCATTTCAAACAGTTCATATTTCGTATCAAAATATCATATTCATTTCAAAATCATATCACTTTGAAATCATATTCACTTTCGAAATCATATCACTTTAAATTATAATTCATTTCCAAAATCATAACCACAGAATAAATTAAACCATCATATCAAAGTATTAGCATTTAAATTCATTAAATATAATTCACAACAGTTCCAATTTAACAGTTTAAATATTGAAAGTAGTTTATATATTGGAATAGTTATATTTTAAAATAGTTTATACTTAAGAATAGGTTATAGATTAAATGGTTTATATATTAAAAATAGTTTATATATTAATATATATATATATAATTGTTTATAAATTTAAAATAATATATACTAAAATAATTTTATACATCGAAAATAGTTTCAAATTAAAATTGTTTCTTCCAATTTTACAAATTAATTCAAATCGACCTTAGTTTCAAAAATTCAATCTAAATCGATCTCAGTTCCACAATTTCAATTAAAAGGTTAAAGGTTCAATCCAAATTCTCATTAAACCATTTTAATTTATATCGATTTCAAATCCAGGTTTGAACTACAATTTAATCCACTTCTAATTTCAATAGGTTTCAAAGTATAAATATTCAGACATTTACAATAACTCAATTTGATAAATTTTATTTATTTTCAAAATTCAACTTTAATTTTATTAAATTTTAAATTATTCACTTAATCATTTTTAACAACATTTAAATATAATTTCAAATTACAAATTTAAATAAAAATTAAATATTCCATTTAAATTTTATTTAAATTTGAAGTATTCATGTAATCACCCTTTAATTAAAAATTTAAATAAAAACTCAAATTAAAAATTTAAATAAAAAGTAAATATTCAAATTAAATTTTATTTAAATTTAAATTATAACCATTTAACCCTCTTTAATCAAAATCAAGTTATCAAGTTATAAAATCATATCTCTCAAAATCTCAAAATTAGTAAGTTCCAAATCAATCTTTGTTTAGATTCAATTATTAACCCATTTTAATTTCAAGTCAACTTTAATTTAACTTTCCAACCTCTATTTAAAGTTATTACAAAATCTATTTAAAAATATTAATATAAAATTTAAATAAATATTTAAAGATATTATATATATAATATTTTATTAAATTAAATCTTATTATTATATTTCTTTAATTTTAAATCTTATTTATATATATTTAAAAATACTAAAATTATACGTAAAATCTTAAAATTTATATTTTTTCAAAACTAACTTATAAACTTAAAATTTTCAAATATATATACTTTTAAAAATCTAAATTTTTCACACATATACACCAACAAAATTTAATGTATTATATTTTAAAATCAATATTTAATAAAACCCATATATTTCCTTTTAAAAACTTTGAAAATCATTTTCAAAAATAGACCAACAGTGTCTGTATATAATTCTCTATCCCATGGTCAAGTGATACGGATATTTATCATTTCAATCCGTAATTTAATATTTACGGTTATATATCATTTCAACCCGCAATCCCAAAATTTCAAAATCAATAAAATCGCTTGGGTTTATTATTTCAACCCATAACGATTTTCCCTAATTCATAAGATCGTTCGGGTATGTATCATTTCAACCCATATGGATTTTCCTAACTAACAGGGAACTTGCAGTGTGAGAACAATATAATAATAATATAGAATAGCATAACATATCAATGATGAGCATATATCATAATTAATAATTTAAAATATAATATATACAATATGATATTGGTGCCATATGGCCATTAACATAGATAAACAATTTTAAAACAATAACATATCATATTCAACAATTAAATAACTAACAATTTAAATTTAACAACATATTTCAATCGCTATTTCATGTGAAATAAATTTACTGACCACAAGAATGTTAATCGTGAGTGATCGCTCACCTTTCGAGGCTAGAGAAAACAACGGGAATGAGAAACAACGGACATGGATACGCACACGGAGGAGAGCAAAAAGCTATTGCGACCAATTCTGGACAGCCGTGAGACAAAAGCAAGCACGATGGACTGGATTCGATGAAAACAAAATATAAATTTTTAAAATCTAAAATTTACTCACGTATTTAAAATAAACTTTTATATATTATATTTTAAAATCAATATTCAATTTAAATACATATAAAATAAAATCTTTATATATTATATTTCAAAAATCATTATTTCTTAAAACACTTATATTTAAAATCAATATATATATATATATTATATTTTTAAAAATCAATATTTAAAAATCCATACTCCTTTTTTATATAAAGCAAAAAACTACAGTGGACTTTTGGCACTATGCTTCGGAGGGGCTGTTTGCATTCGGTGCTGTGTCGGTTTTGGGTGGCGCGCTGTGGTGCTTGCTGAGCGGAGGGAGGTGAGGCAGTCACGGAGTAGAGCCGATGGATCTGGGCAAGGGTTTGGTTGGGTCTGGGTTGGGTTTTGACGTGGTGTGGCTCAGCAGATGGAGATGGGGTGTTGTTTGCTTCGGTGGAGGGAAGCACTGGCGTGGCGGAGGCCTGTACATAGTGGGCGGATGGTGTCAGATGGCGGAGGGGATTACTGCTGTTGTTGTGGCGGATCTGGAGGGCTGTCGTGTGGGTGAGAGACTGCTGAGAGGCAACGGCCGGAGATAGGTGGCTGGCTATCGGAGGGCAAGGCGGAGGGGTTTGACAGGTCAGAGAAGGGGATGAGGCGGATGAGAGGTTGGGTCAATGGGTCGATGGAGGATTTGTTGTTGTGCTTAAGGCAACTTCTTCGTGTGAGTTGTTGGTGGGTTGTTCGGCTATTGTCAGGCAGAGGCGGGGCGTTTGGTGAAAGGCTGGAAGTGGCTGAAGCAAGGAGACATGGATGAAAATGAGGATGATCAAAAGTAACGAGCAAGCTTCAAAATTCTCTGATATAAACTTAGATATATATATATATATATATATATATATATATTTAAAATCAGAACGAGAAGTAAAGAGAAAGCAATGGAACGAACATAAAATAAATATAATTAGATTTCAATTGAAATAACAGTGGGAAAATAAAAAGCCAGGACAATAAATTTTCTAGAAATATTAAAGGCAACTAACCATTGGTTGTCTTGGGAACAAACGAAAGGACACAGAACCCAAAAGGTCCAAATGCGGAACCGATACGGCTGGTCGTATTGCAGATTTCGTTGCATACCAGACGCCGAAATGCACAAATGAATATACTGCAGGGATCAGCATGATGAGACGAACAGAATGGTACACAGATATGAGTGATACGACCAAACTATCAAAATTCGATTTTTCGTTGCTGAAAATGCTGCTAAAACGCCGAAAATAAGATAAGCGGAGCTAGAGCAGTCAAAATTTAGCGAAACGAAATATGACGTCTGGCTCAGAAAATGATCTACATTTTTATTATATAAAAATATTCAAGTTTCAAAAATAATTTAATTTCAGCAAATTTTAACTGATTTAAATTTTAAATTGAAATTTCACAACCAAACAAACTTCTATATTTTTTGATAAAAATCTGACATTTGCTACGTTTAAATAGACGTAACTCAAATATCAAATTTTCATACCACAAATTTTATTATTTAATTCCATGAAAAATATTAGTTAATTACGTTATAAAATCATTAAAATTTAAGGGTCGTTACATAAGTAATAATAGAAACGACGAAGAAATTCATTATCCTATAGTAACTACAAACATTTGAAGCATTTGAAACCGGATATGGTTAAATTATATTTGTGTCAAAATGGTTTTGTGCCGGATTATTTCGTGTGGGATTGCCATGGAGAACTTGTTGCACCTAATCCTATAGTGTTAGAGGAGGAGGTGGGTAATGAAAATGTTACAGCAAATCTCATGGAAGATACGGTTGAAGATGTAGCATGATCGATGTTCCCTATGGTTGAAGTTGATGACAATGATGTAAATTTTGAAGAAGAACTAAATATTGAAGCAAAGAAAATCAATGATTTATTGGATGCTGCTAAGAAATCCCTTTGGTATGTCCGTAAAAGCAGCATCCAATTATCAGTAACTACATAATACATTGCTATGAAATCTAAATTCAACTTTACATAAGCCGGATTTACAAATATTGTATAAGCTGCAAAATGACATACGCTACTTGATAATTTAATATGCGAAAATCATTATGAAGTAATGAAACTTATGTTTGCTTTCGGTTTGCCATACCAAAAGATAGATACATGTTTAAATGATTACATGTTATTTTGGAAAGAGGACATCAATCTTAGGAAGTGTCCAATATGTAATGAGGAAAGATACAAACCAGGAAAAAAGAAGGGAAATGAAGTTCCATACAAGAGAATGCATTACTTACCTATCACTCATGGACTTTAATAATTATATGAATGTTTTGTAAGTGCACCTCATATGAGATAGCACAGTGTTAGAACACGGTAAGAAAGTACCTTAACACACTCAACTGACGGAGAAGCATTGAAACATTTTGATAAGACTTATATCACTATTGCAGCAGAGAGCCGTAGTGTTAGTCTTGATTTGTGTATGGATGAATTTTCTCCATTCTCTCAATTTGGTTCTAAATATTCATCTTGACCTATTATTGTTGCACCTTATAATTTACCTTCGTGGTGCATATGAAAACTCGATATATGCTTCTCACTATTGTCATCCCTGGCCTTGATGATCCAACATAAGGAATTGATGTTTATTTACAACCATTAATTGAAGAGTTGAAAACACTGGGCATGAAAGAGTTGAAACGTATGACATTTTCAAGAAAAGAATTTTCATATGTTCACTTCCTTGTTATGAACTATCAGTGGTTTTCCTGCGTATGCAATGCTTTTAATTTGTAGTATGGCCGGTTGTCTAGCTTTTCCTTATTGCATGGAAGAAACATGAGCTTTATTTTATTGCATGGGAAGAAAATTTCATGATTTGATTGTCATCGGTGTTCTCCATGTTAATCACACTTTTAGAAGAGATAATTTTTTTATAGCTAATAGAGTAGGGACTAGACAAACATCAACAATTTGGTCAAGCGTAGAAATATATGATCTTGTAAAGGAATATCAAAAGATACATGAAACATGAGTGCAAATTGAAATTCCAGGTAAATTGATGGTTCATAATTGGTGCAAATAAAGTATATTTTGGGATTTACCTTATTGGAAAAATCTCTTACTTCGACATAATATCGATGTGATGCGCAATGAGAAAAACCTGTTTGATAATGTGTTTAATACAATTTTGAATGTTAAGGTGAACGTTAAGGACAATTTGAAATCAAGACGTGATATAAAAGAATTATGTAAGCATCTCGAGCTTCATCTCAAGCCAAATGACACTAAAAAACCCAAAGGATGCCATGAGTACAATAACCAAGTAAAACTTGTGTTAAAATGGGTAGAGGATTAAGCTTTCTTGATAAGATTTCTTCTAATCTTAGTAGATGTATCAACTTTAAAAACAATAAACTAAGTGGGATGAAAAGTCATGATTGCCACGTAATGATGGAAAATTTATTACCCGTGAATTTCAAAGAACTGTTACCCATAAAAGTTTAGACGGTTATAATGAGACTTAGTTTGTTTTATAAGGATCTTTGTTCGACTACATTAAAAGTTAAACGTCTATGTAAGCTTGAAGCATATATTCCTATCCTGCTCTACAAACTGAAGAAAATTTTCCCTTCATGTTTCATTAATGCAATGGAGCATTTACCTGTTCATTTTCTATCTGAAGCACGTCTTCGAGGTCATATGCAATATGAACGGATGTATCCATTTGACAGGTAATAATATTAAGTATGTTAAATATTAATTTAATTATATAAGTAAAATTTAATGTGAAATAATTTTTTAATAGGTACTTAAATCATCTATAGAAAAAAGTTTAACAAAAAGCACGAGTTGAAGGTTTGATTTGTAAATCATATATCGAAAAAGAAACTTCATACTTTTCTATCATTATTTCAGTGACCACATGAACTCACCATTTGAAACTGTTTCGCGTAATGTTGAAGGCGTTGAATAAGATTATTCTGAAGGAATGTTATCTATTTTTAGACAACATGGCTGACCTGTAGGAAAATGCGTGGAGCTATGGTTAGACTATAGAAATTATCATGTAATATACACATACATTCTTCTTAATTGTGCTGAAGTTGCACCATTTGTTAGGTAACGTTAAATAATGCACCATTTATTTTAATTATACTTATAGATTATAATGCAATATATTATATGTATCTACAGTATTTACGAATCATAATATCCACGCGGTGATCTCAGTAGAGAATTCGCTAGTTGGTCTTCAAAGTACGTTTATGATCCAGGAGTCGATGAGGGATTGAAATATCTTGCGTTGGGACAAAAAGAAATGTCAATACATATCCAATATTATTTGTCAATGGATTTAAATTCAACACCAAAGAATACGGTGCTGAAAAATTAACCAATAATACTGGTGTATTTATTAAAGGTAGTGATGATTCAGATAATCATATAAATGATTTTTAAGGCATGTTAGCTTAGATTTCGAAATTGACATATTTCACACGACTTGTGAAGAAAGTTTTTTATTTAGATGCAACTGGTTCAGCAATGTTCCAGGTTCTGGAATCAACATGCATAAAGATCATAATCTTCGAATTACCATAAGTATGATCCTTTTGTACTAGCCAAACAAGCATTATACTCCGTATTCATCTTTAAAAAAGATAAAGTAGATTGGTCGGCAATTTTTAAAACAAAGGCAATATTTATGTTTGATGGAAAGAATATTCCAAACAAACAAGCTTGTTAGGCAGATCTCGAGAAAAATAATTAAATAATAATAATCAACGATTATAATGATTTTGAGCCTATAAATGATGAATCAAATACTTTAATAGAAGCATTTGAGACTACAAAGGAAAATGATATAGAGTACGGGGCTGAGTCAGGATCAAAAAACAACGAAGACTGGTTATTAATGTACATTTTGATAGAAGGTAATTTATGTGATTATTAATGTTATTTTTTTCTCTAAAAAGTGATATGTTTTCCCATAATTAAATGGTATGTTCTCCTTAATAAAATGAAATTTCTAAGACATACATTATGTTTCGTCGTCGAAGATCTTCACAGTCATCTGGTTCCCCCTCTCTTAGTAAAAGAGGAACCAACGTAGGAGGCAGAACGTCCTATAGTAACATTAACAGTTAAAGCGAGTGGGTAAGTATCAAATTTATTGCAACATCATAAATATTTTGTGTATGATATATTATTCATGATTTATTAAAGATCTATACCACATTTAGTATAGGAGCTTTGAGTTGCAGCCCTCAAAAGTTGTTTTGGATGTTTCCGGTGTTGCTTATGAGAGCAAAATGACCCCATGCTAGCCTAGATGGGATAGTATCCCACCCCGCATCTTAGAGTGTATCTTGTTGGATTTTCTCGTAACTGTAAATCTGTATTTCATTTTTATCTAACCACTTCACAATTTGTTGACTAAGTATAAATGTATTGCTTTTTTTTTCGATGCGCAAGGGGCGATAGAATTATAGGAACCTGACCTTCCCCTTTACAGAAATTATTCGATGAAAAAGATACGAAAAAACTACCGCAAGATGATGTCGATGATAAAAAAGGGGGAAAAGCCTGAGTGGATGAGTGAAAGCATCTAGCAAGCTTGGATTGCTTTCTGCGATAAAGACGAAGTGAAGGTACGTTTACGAGTCTCGTATATTTATTAAAAAATTGGTAGAAGTAGTATAATAATTACATTAATTTACAAATGTCAAATATAATGTTCATTTTAAATTCACAGGTAGAGTCGTAGAGGAAATCTACAAAGAGAAATAAAAATCCAAACACATACCACGGTGGTTCGAAATTATTCCACTGTTACCGTCAACAGCTGGAAAATTTATTAATTGTGATTATAAATAATTATTACATTGTATAATTTTATATATATAATAATAATACATAATAATTATTTCAGAAAAGAGAGCGTGGTTAACCCGTTTCCTACGTGGACGTGTTTGCTCGTACTCATGCTATCGGGCATGAAAATGAAGATGTCACGGTAACATACATATGGCACACTCTAAATCATGACTGGCCATGGTAAGTATATATTAAACTATAAATTATTAACAATCACTTTAAATAATAAGTTATAAATAATTAAAAGTATGAATTTTAATTGTAATTTTATTTGGAATTGCAGGAAAAATTCATGTGAGAATGAGAGAAAGTACTTGAGGGATCAGGACGGGAAGAGCTGACTACTAACGGGAAGGACCAGATCTTTAACGCAATTATGGAGCCGCCAACGTGGAATACGCGTTATGGTTTTGGGAATCAAGAGGTAATGTTTATGCATAATATATTTATGAATAGCGTATAACATATTGATTTTATTAATCACACAATATGAAACTCATATACTTTGTTAAATAATGTTACTGGCTAGATGCAGGTAAAGTGGCTACAAAAAAGCCCAGGAAAACGCGGAGATTCAAGAGTTGAGAGCTAAGATTGCGGAGTTGGAGGAACGAGACAGGCGTCGGGCTGTGGATATGACCAAGTTGGACGAGCGTCTTGGTGCAAAAGTGCTGGAGCATGACACATTTCCATCATCAAGGGGATCCGGAGGCAATGACCAGATTGATTGGGATGATTTTTTATGTTTGTATTGGAACATTATACATATATGCACTTTGAGATCAGTGTGGTAGTTTAACTTTGTTGTTATGGTGTTTGAGAGTTGGATATGTTTGATATGTTTAGATATATTTGAGATGGGTGAGGCTGATTCGATCTGTTTGATACATTTTGAGATGTTGAATGTGTGAGGTTGATTTGAGTTGTTTTGAGATGTTGTTGGATATGTTTGACACACGATGTATTTTGAGATGTTGTTGGATGTTTGAGTATATTGTGGGTTGTTTGAGTTTAATTTATTATAAATATTGATGTTATATATGCGATTTGGGCTTTTATATTTATAATTTATATATATGAAATTGAGTTGCGATATATATTGATATATATGTGTTGTTTGGGGTTGAAAGACTGCTGAAATAAATAAAAAACTTCCAAATTTTCAACTTCTGACATTTTAACGGCTTCTTTCTAACGGTTTTTTCTGACGGTCTCGACGGTTCTAAGCTGTCGGAAATACTATTGTTTCTTGTAGTGATAATTACTATCACGGAACATGTTATTTAGAGATTTTCTATTAAATATAGTTAAATTAAGTAAGTAGTTAACATAACACATTATGACAATATAAAACATAAAACATAAAAGAAAAACATATTTTATTTTGAACGACATTTTATTATAAAGTTAATAATTCATAGAAAATTACAATATTGCCTCTTGGGCTTTGGCCGGCCCTATCAATTATAATTTCTCAAAATAATATTAATATTTACAAGTTAGATTGAGACGTTGTAGATGGTATCGCATTCACCATCAACTCCTATTCATTCTGCTATAGGACATTTACTCTCAACTCTTACATCAAAGACCTAGTTTGATCGTTCCATTACGACAACTCTACTAGCTCTAGTTCTAGTTGTTGCATGCGATACTCTGTGGGCCTCTCTGGATGATATGCAACCATTCTCTCCTTTTTCGCTTCCCCCAGACGGAAAAAATCTACTAGTTAAGACAATTGGTTAATTCACTTTGGATCGCTTGTGGCCGTCTTGAGCATTGTTAAGATTCTACTTTTTGATCCATTGCCACCCATTGATCGTCACGCTACTGGTTGGTCATCCATACTCGAGTGCAAGCCTGAAATGCTGAATTTTTTATCCTTAAATCATTGACTTAACGTACGAGAATGAGGCCTCGGTAGCTTCATTGAAAGTTATGGAAGAATATTTCTCTCGCCGGAAGAATCATCTTTTGTGATTCTTTTTAGGTTCAAACTTTATTTTACAGTGATCTACAATTACCACAAGCAAGTTTGGAAGCTCAAAGTTCGATGAAAGTCAATTATGATAAGGCGATTAACTTCTTTGAGTTCTAGGATAACCCTATTATCTTCAAAGACAAAATAGTAATCATCGACCAATGGAGCTTTTATGTTGACATGACTAGGATATAAGACATTCAGACGAAATTCTCCTTCAAATTTGGATCGGTTTTTTGGAGGCGGCATAAAACATGACACTTGCATATATCTGATATCTCCTACTCCTTCCGCGCTCAACCTTTCATTGTTGCCGATACTGATTATTACTCAAATTGGGTGGTCGGTGACACTACACCTGCTCAGACTTGACGAAGTAGACATACTGAGTAGGACGGCTCAAGCAGGTATCACGTTAGATGGTCGATCGTTCATTCAGAGCGTTTCAGCAACGCGGTGCAGCGTTTTTATGGTATACTATCTCCTGTTATATCCGTTGAGTGATGAAAGCTTACGTTGATTTTTCGTGATGATACGACAAAATTGGATATTGTGGAAACATTGACTGATCCAAAAGTAGTAGGATTTATGACGTAAAGGTGAATTTATTGCGTCGTCGTCTTTAGTAATTTTAGTTTATTTTTTGGATGTATTGGATTTAAAATTATATTAGTTTGTTTTTATGAAATGTCGTAATTTATTATTTAAAATTTTTAAACGCATATACACAATAAAAACAAATAATTAATTAACTATAAATTAATTAAATTAAAAGTCACAATTTAAATACTTTGCTCAAATACTCTGCTTGCATCGCCAAACACATTCTCCGTTCAATCAATTTTTCCGTTGAAATACCCCGTTGAATACCCCACTTGGATTCCCCTTGTTACCATTCGTCCAGAATCCATCCGAACTCATCTTCTTTGGTCGTTGATTGTGATTAATTGATTGTCTAGTCATATTGCTGAACTTATTCGTAATACTGAATCTAGCGCGAGGTTGCAACGATTAGACTATGTAAAGGATTCAATTGAGGTTAAACGGAAAAACCTTTACCGTTAAAAATTCATGTTTGCATAACGTCTGAAAAATATAGTTTAGCAGATGTTTTATATTGAATCCAATAGGTTGATTGTCTCTATTCAATACCTCCCACCTTTAAGTTCTATGGCCTTGAGAAACCTTTCCCCTTCATCGTGCATGCTAAGATTCTGCTTCATAGGTGACAAGTTGGACAATGGAAAGTAAAGGTCTCAACTGCAACATTCAAAATGTTAAAAACCTTTGAGTTGTTTAGGAGGATGATTCATCCACTGAGTTTGACTTGAATTGTTAGCAACCTAATCATGTATTTGTTGCTTATCGATCTGAACGGTTAGCCAACTGTTGCTGTCTCTTACCAACTCCTTACATTCGAATACCATGAATATTTCGAGGAGCCTTTCCAATTCCCTTGATATGGTCTCCTTTAGACCTCCTTTTCTATCCTCGAGTGTCACACTTGTTGATCTTTCTCACGTGCGCAACACCTGTTGCTCTAAGCCAAAAGGAGATCACGCTTGACCCTTGTGATCATGATGAACGAAGTGCCTATGATTTACGCACAAAAGTTCATGTTCACGTAGGGTCTTTGTCTATGTTATTTTTTTGGCGACATGCCTTCTTATTGTTATCTTGTGATAAAAGAAGCTTTGTTTTGTTCCATGTGATTACTAGTAGATGCGTACCATCAATCTCATGTATGTACAGTTTTGCTTTAATAAAAATAATCGGGTTATCAAGCCTCTTCTTCTACAGTTAAACAGTAAACTTAACATGAAAATATATTGAATAAGACGTCACATTAACATAACCTCCTTTTCCAATTATTCTTTGTCCCCAATTACATACAAACACAATACTATTTGTTTTTCTTATTCTTCTAAAATCCCATTCAAATTCACCTTTTAATTATCAACTTCAACCCAACCAATCAAAATTTTTTATCTTGCATAATTTATTAATTTTTATAATAAAAGCTGTATTTTATTCAAGCAAAGCATTCATTTGAAGTCTCGAGCCTCAAACCCATTAACTCTAGTACCTCAGCTTATAGCGTCGTAACATTTGTCATTTGAGGTAGTGGTCATTGACATCTCACACAATTTGAAAATGGTCACTCCTACAATCTATCCCGAACCTAGACTATCAAACTATCACTAAAAGATAAATATTTGAACACTTTGTTGATTATTTTGTTAATATTGATCATCATAATTACTTTGAAATATCATAATTCAAACATAATTATGTCGTCCCATCTTACTAAATGAATATAATCATAAATTACTAAATTTTAGCTAACAATATCAAATTCTAGGGGATCGAATATATGGCTAAGCTAAGACAATATATATATATATATATATGTGTGTGTGTGTGTGTTAGTTATCAACATAATTTTCAAAGAATATAAGTAAAGGAATTTATAGAATGATGTCACAATCAATGATGTCGAAGGTTTGCTAATCTCGAAAGTATATGATTTCTAGGCTCAAAGCTATGTCGAAATTAAAGATCAATACCAAAGGACAATTGACGTCAAAGCGAAGGGCTTCGTATTGAAGAATGAAACGAAAAGCCAAATAGAAGAGTCAATATCGAAATTAAGTGCCTCATGTCCTTATTCAGCTCCAAGTCAAAGTTAAAGATTCATGTCGAAGTAAGTAATATTGAAAACTTACGGATAATGATGTCACACTCCATCAACGCTACCCTCCATTGATGCAACTAATCTAATGATGCCGCAAGTTGATCAATATCGCATGTAGTCCATAATGTATATTATCAATGCTGCACTTAATTGATGCCACATCATATCAATGTCGCGTCTCTTTAATGTCGCTTCCTCTTCAATGCACCCTATATCTCATGCCGCCACTCTTAAATGTCGTCACTCAAGCAATACCATGGTTATTCCATGCCGCACTAACTCCATGTCGTGTATTAGCCATGTCGTGCTTTATTAATGTCGCATGCCATAAAGTTCGGGAGGAATATTGACTAAAAACATGATGTAAGCCACAAATCAATGATGTATCTCATGAACATAGCATGATTGTCGATGTCACACAACATTTATGCTGTAGGATGTCAAAGGTTATGCAAAGAGAGAGGAATAAGATCATTCACAAAGGCAAGTTCAAGAGGATTTAGTGTATTCTCCTTCGTAAAGCTGCAAAGGCCTTCACATTCATTCGCAAGCTCCATGTTGAGGCCACCATCAAGATAGAAGCAAATGACACAATAAGTCCAACATCGCCAATGGAAGCAAGCCTACATCCCTCCAACTACTATAAATAGAGGTGCACCCCTCATGGAAATGAGCTCTTAACCTCTTTCTCACTCTTATCACTTTTTCCAATTAGGATCTTCTTCAATTCTCTTTAATGAAAGCTCAAAAATAGACTAATGGTATATGCAATTAGGGTGTATGCAATTTGAAAATTGCACATCGACATATCTTCTAACAGGTTCATAATTGAATAAAAGAACACGAATTGAGCATATTGCCTATTTCCTATTGATTTTTTGACTTGCCTATTTTATTATTTGAACTAATTAATTGTGTTCCAAATGATCTAGTGAATTACTACAAA
Organism: Allium fistulosum; assembly: GCA_030737815.1. Taxonomy (NCBI): domain Eukaryota; kingdom Viridiplantae; phylum Streptophyta; class Magnoliopsida; order Asparagales; family Amaryllidaceae; genus Allium; species Allium fistulosum. The sequence goes on from CM060901.1 coordinate 1,252,990,576, forward strand.
ACCAAGAGATGTTATTGAAATTTCTTCGAACATGCCTCCTTGTACACACATCTAAAACATTGAATCAAATTTCGAATTAACATTTTGACGCTAGAAAGATGGTTCGAACCTCGGGGTATTCAAAAAATGTCCAAAATGCCCTAAGGGATTCGAAAATGTTTTTGAAAAATTTTCAAATTCATTCTTTATTAGATTTAAAACATGGAAACTAATTATCATCGATGTTTGAACATTTGCAAGAATGCAAACAGCGTGGACCTCAAATACCCTGAGCCACTTCGCATACGTTCGACATCAAATTATAATTCAATATCATGGGATCCCCCTTCTATTTTATCACATCTCTGTGAAAACAATATCACTCTTCTCCTTCTTTCACCGCTCATTCAATAGTTCACAATCCATTCGACATTGATTTCTCCCATTCGACATTAATTTATTTCCCTTCGACGTTGATAATATTATATGTTTAAAATTAATCTCGTCCCTTCTTGAAAATCAACCATGTTCACCTTTGAATAATTTCAAATCCGATCTAAATTTCAGATCTGATCTAAAATTCGAATCTGGTCTGAATTTTGAAGTCGATTCAGATTTCATCTCAAAGATCCAAGCTTATCTGAACAATGTTGGAATAATTCAACATAATGTGGCCACATATTTTAATGTTTGAATGTGTGGGCTATCTTGTAATTAAGTTTAATTACGTGATCTATTTTTGGAATAAACATAAGACTTAAGGGGTATATTCGTCATGTAAAATTATAACGTGTGGATACCGGAGTGACAATTTTAGTTTGTTGAAGGGCCGAACTGAAAATTTTCACACACTATATATATATGGTTATGGTCCCCAAATTACATAAATATTATCATATTCTCTCTACCCTTTTCTAAAGAGAATTTACAGATCTAAGCTTGTGTCAATTTGGAAGATCTAATCCAAATTAATCTTCACATCAATTAAGAATCGATGGATTCAGGTACGCCTTCCGCGGTTAATTTCATATACTTGTTTCTCAATCGAATCAATATGGGTTATTTCAGAAATTTTGGTTAATTAGAAATAAAGTATGTTCTTGAATGTGTTTATGTTTATTTTTTTATTGAAATAAATTTAACATGACACTAGTTTACCTTTTGGACCATATAACGGTCAATTGCATTTATTTTTTTTTATCATAATTGCATTAAATGTGGTTGTTATAGTAATAAATTAATTAATTTATTATCATAAATGCAGTAAATGTGTTAGTTGCAATAAATTTAATGATGCAACATGTTTGTATTTGGAAAAAGAAAAAACATATTGTTTATTATTTAATGCATTTATATTTTATAGATACATATATTTTATATGTATGGCCCGCTCATTAAAAATAAGTTTCACTTTCTGTAATATTATAACACATGTATTCATATTTGCTTATTCAAATAAGCTTTCATCGAAAGCTAATCACCTGCCGCACTGATATCATAAGCTATTTTGACATGGACTATTTATTTTTGTTGCTTCCCACTATGTTTGGGATCAACCACTACTACAGTTTTCAGCTATTCATTTTCTTGCAATATCACATGTATGGACCATGCTATATTAAAATTTGTTTTATCTTCTATCTTGAATATTGACAGTTAAATAAAGTATGCAATATTTTATCATTAATTGTTATTGCAAACACCATTTGTTATGTATTGTTATAGTTTTAGTTGATGTCAATTTTTTTTATTACGGCTATGAAACCATATTTTCAATATGTATAAAATTGAAAATTGAAATTTATGGAATACGCATAAATGAATGAGTTAAAATAAACCAATTCAAATATTATTTGGTGTCTCTTTGCAAACTAACTACAAATATCCTACATTACAAGTGAACTAATTGAAATAACATGTCACCAAAGTGACCTCTCTTATTTTAGTTATTCATGAAAAATGTTTGATGTTTGTGTGTATTTATTCATGCGCATATTAGCCGGCCCAAAGGAAGACTAATATTTGGCCGAACCATTTATACATATGTGACGATAAATATGTGATAATCATATAGTTTTGCAAGTGAATATCTAATCGACCCAAAGGAAGATTGATGTTTGACTTGAACTTGTTGTCAATGTTTGATCATTACAATAAGAGTACCACTTACAATTAATATTACTGTCCAAAGACTTGATGTTGATGTTGTGCTAGGTATCTTGAGAAGAGACTTACCAATTATTTGAATTTACTGCGGTTTTGTTTTACAGTGTGAGCATATTTGATTCTTATGTTAAAATTACAGCTAATTTAACTACAATATCTTCCAATCTTAACAACATTCTTATTCTGACTAGAACAAACTTTAAGGATTGGAAAGAGAACATATTGCTCGTTCTTGGCTGCATGGACCTTGACCTTGCACTTAGAATGGATGCATTCACCCCTCTTACGGATGAAAGTTCTTCTGATGTTATAAAGAACTTTGAGAGGTGGGATCGTTCAAATCGCATGAGTCTAATGATCATAAAGCGCGGCATTCCAAAGGCATTTAAGGGTGCGGTATCTGAAAAGATAACCAATGCTAAAGATTTTCTTGCTGAGATTGAAAAACATTTTGCTAAAAACGATAAGGCGGAAACAAGCACGCTTTTGCAACGCTTGATTTCCATGAAGTATCAAAGCAAAGGGAACATAAGGAAGTACATTATGGAAATGTCTAATGTTGCTTCAAAACTTAAGGCACTTAAGCTTGAGCTTTCGGATGATTTGCTCGTGCATTTGGTACTAATCTCTCTTCCTTCACAGTACAACCAGTTTAAGACCAGTTATAATTGTCAGAAGGAGAAATGGACTCTTAATGAGCTCATTTCGTATTGTGTATAAGAAGAAGAGAGATTGAAGCATGATAAGACTGAAAGTGCTCATTTGGCATACACCCCTAAGGGAAAAGACAAAAAGAGAAAGAAGGATAAGGAAACTGCTAAGGGTCCAACAGAAAAGAAACAGCATAAGGAGGTGATGGTTGTTACTTTTGCAAGAAGGTTGGACATTTAAAGAAAGATTGTACCAATATCACGCATGGCGTGTTAAGAATGGTACATCATTTTCTTTGGTCTGTTCTGAAGTAAATTTAGCTACAGTACATAGAAACACTTGGTGGTTAGATTCCGATGCTTCTACTCACATAAGTGTTTCTATGCAGGGTTGCCTAAGCTACCGAAATCCAACTGATGCTGAAAGATACATCTATGTGGGTGATGGAAAATCGGTTAAAGTGGAGGCTATTGGGCATTTTAAGTTGTTATTGAGAACTCAGTTTTATTTGGATTTATTTGATACTTTTGTTATACCGTCATTTAGACAAAATTTGGTTTCTATTTCTAAGTTGGACAAATCTGGTTATTCTTGTTCGTTTGGAAATGGTATTTTTAGTTTATCAATAAATTCAAATCTTGTTGGAACTGGTTCTCTCAATGTTTATGATAACTTATATATGCTTGAGGTTAATACCTCTTATTATGAAGCCTTGCATGTGGAATCACGTGGTACTAAAAGAAAAGCTAATAAGGAAAATTCAGCCACATTGTGGCACAAGCGCTTAGGTCATATATATAAAACTAGAATTCAAAGGTTTGTGTCAGATGGCATTTTGGAATTTGTTGATTTTTCAAACTTTGATGTCTGTGTAGAGTGCATCAAGGGAAAATAGACCAAACATAAGAAAATAGGTGCCAATAGAGCAACTGACGTCTTAGAATTGATACATACAGACATTTGTGGACCATTCCCTACGGCATCATGGAATGGTCAACAATATTTTATCACATTCATAGACGACTACTCAAGATATGGCTACCTATATCTTATACATGATAAATCATAATCCTTTGACATGTTCAAGAAATTTAAGGTAGAAGTTAAGAACCATCTCAACAAAAGAATTAAAGCTGTCAGATCTGACCGTGGAGGTGAATATTATGGTAAATCTGATGGATCGGGTGAACAATGTCTATGACTATTTGCCCAATTCCTAGAGGAATGTGGAATAGTCCCACAATACACCATGTCAGGTTCATCTAGCAAGAATAGTGTTGCTGAGAGATGAAACAGAACTCTTAAAGACATGGTGAGGAGTATGATTTGTAGGATCGTTTTCACCCTAGAGGGGGGGTAAATAGGGTGATACTAAATATTAATGCGGAAATAAAAACAAAAACAGAAAGTAATACAAGAGATCACACACAGTTTTACCTAGCTTCGGCAATAATCTGCCTACGTGCTGCCCCCAAGGTTTCTATTAGAAATTAGGTAATCAGACGCTTACACAAACACGTAAACTCGCAACACCCGCTAACTCGATTAACCTAACTCTAAGCTCAAAACCTTGCCACAACTCAGTCACTGAGTTGCGAATTCTCAAACTACACCCCATAGTTTGTAACCTAGTTAAAACTAGAGTTTGACTCATATAAAAAATTACAAACAAAACACAAGTACTAACATATATACAAAACCCTATTTTTAGAATTAAAGCCCAATATAAAAATAAAACATGGCCCAAATATAATAGAGAAAAGACTATCTCCGTTTTGATATTCGTCTGCTTCGGCCGTTCCTTTTGTTTGCTCTAAAAAATTAGGGTTTTGTTCGATTTGCTTGAGTCCGCCGCTTGGAGTTCAAATCAATTGCCTTTCATTCCTCGATTAACTTCGATTTGCCTTGTCAATCGATTCTCTGGCTTTGATAGCTTGCAGCTGCTTCAATGTCGAGTTGAATGCTGGTTTGAATTGGTACGTGATTTTCCCTTTTTTGATTTTTGATTATGCTCAACTTGTTGATTCGAGTTTTGGATTTGTTTTGATTTGTTCTAAGTATGCTCTCTGTTTTGCTTGAACTCGAACTTGAATGATCATTTGCCGATGATGGTACTGGGCATTTATAGGGATCGAAACCCTATATTTCGTTCGTATATTTTTGGTTTGAATCTTTCGTGATTTTATCACTTGCGTTGATTTTTGATTGTATGGTCATGTTATTTGCTGACTTGTTCATCATATACGAGTTACTCCATATTTTTCTGATGAATTCGAATCTGCTTAATCATAGTCGAATTGTTTCGTTCCTTTCTTTGGTTCCATTCTTTGCTAGCAATAATCGATTATTTTGAACAATTCACCGATGTTTTTCGTTGACCTTGTTCGAATAATTCATTTACAATCTACCCATTACTTTTTGAACCAACTCTTTGACCTTGGTCAAAACTGCTACTGATACATGCCTTGATTTTGACTTGGAGTCTTGGATGTTAGTTGCTCGAATTTAATCTGTTTTCTCTGTATATACATACATATATGTATGTATATATGTGTGTGATTCATTCCTGTGTTGTTTAAGTAAACTGATATATGTGTTCATTCATGTATACATATCCTTGTATGTATTTGCTCTCCATTTGTACATGTTGAAACTAGTGTGTGGTCTCATTGAAGTCTGCATTGATTTAGAGAACTGTCTGGTTCAACTTGATGTCTTGTTGCACTTGAAGTCTGGTCTGGTTAGCTTGAGTTTTCATGTGGATCTTCGAGTTAAACTGCCCTTGTTTGTTCTTTGTACATTTTGTTGTCTGGTTCAATATGAAGTTTGGTTGCCTTTGTAACTAAATTTCATATACATGTTGAAATTGACTGTGTTGTTGCCTTGCATTCATGTTGATGATGACTGGTATCATCCTCTATACATATTTGGTTGCATGAACATTGATATGGTGCATTGCTTCGAGTTGAATTATCCCTGTGCATGTGCATACTTGCTGTCATGTTGTATCTTCATGGGTCTGCATAGCTTGATGCTCTTACTTGAGTTGTGAGCATGTTTGAAGCTTTTTGATCATGTCTGAAGCCTTTGTACATTTGGTTGGGACTGATTCCATATGATCTAGTATCATGTTGTAATTGAACTTGCTTCGAGTTAAATGTCCAGTTCCTTGTATTCATCCATGTTGAACTGCTTGAACATTTTGCTTTGTACTCTGGTTGTATACATGTTCATATGACTTTGCATTGCACTTGACTGATTCTCGAGATGCTGGTCTGTTCTTGTTGCCTTTGTTATTGAATCCATGCATCATGGTGTTCATGCCTGAATGTAGCTCCATGTACATATGTTCATGCCTGAATGTTTCACTTGAGTCTGGTTGGTCTTCAAATGTTGCATATGTATATTCCACTGTTTGCTGGGTTATGATGGTCTGTGTTTGCCTGAATGATGTTTGCTTACAGTTTGAAATTTGAGGTTTTCTTGTCTTATTGTTGTTTTGACATGTTCACCTCTGGTTCACTTGAGTCTGATTGTATGTTGATCTGGTTCACCACTTTGTCATGTTGTTGTTTTGTTCCATTTTGTTCATGCCTGAAAGCAGCTTGATGCATTGCTCCATTGCTCCATTTCATCGATCTGGGTTGACATGTTGCATGCACCACTTTCGTATATATGCACTACCCTGTACTTGACCATTTGGTTGAAGTTGTGTTTATGCATTTACACTTGAGTTGAATCTAGTTTTTGCTTGGGTTTGCGTAACAACCCGCATATTTTACGATTGTATATTTAAATGTTTTATTTAAATATAACATCGTTAGTCGGATTTTTAGTCTGAAATGACACTTTTTGCAAACAGTCGAATTAGGACTCGAGACCACTTCCATTGAGTCCAAAATGGTGTTTGCGACCTTTTTGAGTATAAACATCGATATGTTTGGAATTGAGTGAAATTACGATATTTTCATTTAGGGCTTTGGGTTTGGGTTTCAGCCCATGAACCCAACTTAATACCCTAACACTCCACTCAACTCCTCTTCATTCACTCATTCCTTCATAATATTTCCTAACACTCTAGCTCAAGAGAAATGGGGGAAAGAGATTGGAAATAGAAATTCCAAACCCTAGTTTTATTTGGAAACTCAAGTTCTTGCTCCAAATTCAAAGAGAAGCTTAAGTAAGCGTCCTCTCCATCTTCTCCATCTCTATCTCTCTTCAATTTCAGAAATTCCTAAACTCTAACTTAGGAAATATTTGCTTAATAGCTTAGATTGGAGCCTTTTGAGATGAAGTTGAAGAGGAATTGGTCTCTCCTTTGTTTTAAGGCTTCTCACTTGTGTTTTGAGTTTAAAAGGTGAGTTTTTGAACTCACATCTACATCTATAGCTTTCGTTGTTGTTAGGTATGAATTCCTAACATCTATTCATGTTCATTTGTTTTTGATTTGGTGAATTTTCCAATTTTTGGTTTTTGAAGTCCAATTTTGTGAAAATCCTTTTATGGGTGTTTGAACATGTTTACCGGGGTGTATCGAAGAGCCTATTAGACTGGGTTGTCGCTTAGCATAAATCTGTAGTCGCCATTGCTCGATCAATCGTTTTCGGTAGAATTTTGCCCCACTTGGGGGCTAGGCTGATTCTGCTCTGGAAGCAGGTTCAGTCGACTAAACCAGTAGGTCAGTCGATTGAACCAGGGGCAGAAAACATTCTATCCCTGCATCAGTCGACTGACCATGCAGGTCAGTCGACTTAGCCTGGAAACCAAAAGTTTCCAGGCATTGTGTCAGTCGACGGACCACCTGTTTCAGTCGACTGACCTGCTTGTATCAGTCCAACTTGCCTATTTTTCGTGGGTTTCCAATTTTAATCGATTCGTGTTGATCCGATTTGTCATTATCATTTATTATCGACTTTGATGACTTCTTTTTTAGGATTTTTGAGAATATCCATTTTGATGGATTCGGTATCGATTTTTATGGATTTGATTCACGTCTTCATATGTGAATTTTTGGTGATTGATCGTTTCTACAATCATTTCTGTGACTTGTCACTTTAAAATACAAAGGTTTCTATACTAGTAGTAAATATTCAAACTCTTTCACAAAGATGATTTTAACCTTATTTTCAATACAAAGCTCGTTTATAAAACCGTTTTCCAATCTATTAGTATATACAAACCTTTACCTCATTCGTATGAGAAATCTAATTAAACGGCTTAGCAAAACAAGTGGTATGAAACGCTTGCGTTTACTTTGTCGGTTAATTCTTAGACTTGTTCGATTAGAACCTTGTGACAAATTTTGAGTGGGAATCTACAATTCGTTTGTAAATATTTAAGTTAAGCCAGTGGTTATGGGACATGAAGCCTGTGTAGTTAATGCCCCGCTATTACCCTGCTATAACCTCGCTATATCTCATAGCGGATTTCTACCGCTACGATTTTTTCATATAGCCTTTCCACTTTAAGCCCTGCTATTTCCACTATATCCCTTTATTCCCGCTATATTTCACTAATTTCGCTATATCTTCTTTAATAAAATGAATTGAAAAATTGCATTTATACATTATAAAAATTATGAAACTAATTTATTTGATTTAATTTTTAATATATTTTCAGAAATGAAAATACTCTAATATTCTACTAAAATCAATTATGTTATATAACAGTTTTACGTTTATTTAAAGTATATTCGCACATGTTTTTATTTAAAATTATTTATGTATTAATTATAATTCAATTAAATGATAATTTTTCATTTAATTACCATTTATATATTTGTAAAAACATTAAGTATGAGTTTTATATGCTATTTTAGAGCCATCCGCTATATCCCGCTATATCCTCGCTATATCCCCGCTATGACTTTTTGCACCTCCACCGCTTTGAATCTGCCGAGCGCTTTAACTACACAGCATGAAGCTAAACTCATTTATTTACTAGCTTAGTGTAATCGACACTTTTTATTGTTCTATGATGATCGTTTTGTGGTTTAGACTAGCAATTTGCGATGTCTCTTTGTCCACGTGGGGGGCTGTACCTCGTTTTATTGAGCTTCATCTCATTTCTTTTATAGGCTAGCGACCCATGTTCTTTTATGGTGTTCGGTTCATCGGATGTACCGTTATTGTACTACATCGATGCCCCGGCTTTTTGGTTTATCGGACGTGCCGTTATTGTACTGCGTCGTTGCTTCGAAGTTATGGTTAGCGACCATGGAATAGCGTTCCATTTGTGATACACGTGTTGGTGAGTTTTCATGCTCTCGTTTGTGATAGGCCTCCCCCTTTGTGATTTCTGGATTTCTGGTTGATGATTTCTAGAATTTGTGTTTCACCTCTTTTTGTGATTGGCATTGATATGTTTTGTCAATATTTGTGTTTTGGTGAATAATTTAAAGAATATGACATTCTTTTTGGTGCTTTGAGATTCTTGAGATATTGTATGATTTTTGTTGTAATTTGATGTATACTTGTCACAGTATGACATTTTTGTTATCATACCTTTTTGGTCATATCTCTTATCCTATCTCATTTTTATCTGATATTTATAGCTAGACTGATCCGTTTATTATTTTCTTCTTAAATAATACTCGGGTCAGACCGAGGTATTTCAGGTGCTCCTGCTTGACTTCTTATCAGGGTCCTTCACCTGATTTTTGGGCTTACTACTTTAGCATAGTAGTTTTTGTTAGTATACATTTGAGATAGAGACTCCTTGTTGTATACTTATTCTTTTGTCTAACACTTGTATCTATTATTTTGTGATGTAGTGGATCTAGTTTTACCACTATTTTGACGTACACTTTTATGTGTTATATTGATATCTGTTTCCGCCTTTGTGATATGAATATCTGTGACTGATTTGTGTTATGTTTATTTCTATATTTGTTTCCGAAGTCCTCATAGCCACTGTGTGGTAGCTTTGAGTTTGTATTCGATATGTCGGATTTCCTCTTGAAATGAAATGTAAGCTATATTATCTGACATATCGATACTCGCACGAAGCAATTACACAGATGGTCACTCCTCAACAGCCTTATTCTGCGTGCTAGTCGACGGCATTACTCAGTAGTGTCCTTGGCTAGTGTGAGTATAGAGGTGGGGCATCACAGTTTGGTATCAGAGCCAAACTTCGGAACATTGTAGAATAATCTAGCAAGGATCATTGTCCTAAGTCTTTCTTAGGAATCGTGCCATAGGATTTAATTCGAGTCTTCGTACCGTTCTATTCTATTTTCTTTTGTGATGTCTTGTTTTATCAATCAAGTTTGTTTGATATTCATTCTATGAATAACCGTTTTCCTCTTCTTTCTTTCTTAAAGAAGAGAAATGGTTAGATCTGGTCGTCCTAGCACCGGTCAATCCAGTGCTACTCCTCAAGATAGAGTATTTATGTCTGCTCAACAACTTTTAGATCTTATGAACAATGCCCAAGCTGCCGGACCGTTCCAGCGCCTACTCACCCTAAATCCGGGTTTGCACGCTTATGCAGAGATTATACCGCTTTGGGTGGAAGGCCATTCAAGGAATCCGAAAACGTTATAGAAATCCAAGCTTGGCTTAGATCGTGCGATCGCATCTTTTCTCGCATGAATCTTATTGATCTTCATCGAGTCCAAGTGGCTTCTAGCATGCTCCAAGAAAGAGTATTAGATTGGTATGGGTTTTTGATTTCGGAAATTATTGAAGCAGATCTTACTTGGGAGAAATTCCGGGAAAGGTTCGAATTGAAGTTTGTGCCAGAAGCTGAAAAGGTAACTTTAGCCCGACGCTTTATTGACCTTGTTCAAGGTGAACCTTCTGTGGCAGATTATGTCGCATCTTTTGAATCTCTCTCTCTAAATATGGGGTCGAATATATTAATACCCCATTGAAGAAAAATCAGAGGTTCGTCTATGGGTTGAATAAGAACCTCAAAAAGCCTTTACTTCTGAAACTAGAAGTTTCTTTTCGACCGACTTATAGATATCGCTCTTCGACTTAAAGAGGCCGATAAAGAAAGTGATATTGAAGTTGTGTGTGCCAAACAGAACTTCAACAATAACATGAAGAGGCATATTAAGTTCAAAGGCCCCAATCCCAACAAGAAAGGGAAGCAAGAAACTTCGATAGCAAAGTCTCCTACCTCTAGTCATGGATGATGCTACAATTGTGGTTCTACGGACCACTATGCAAATGAGTGTCTGAAACCTTTTTTTGTCGTTATTGCAAAGGTTCGGGACATCTTTTATCTTCATGCCCCAGACTTCCAAACAAGAGAGAGGGGAAGCTAAATGTTGTTCAAGCCCCTAGTGACACTTCTCATGGTCAAGGTATTTCTCCTTCTATCCTTGATGGCATTAATTTATTTCGTGATCTTCCTAAGTGATTTCTTTTGATACGGGTGCGTCCCATTGTTACATATTAAAAGAACTTGTTGATTCTTTTTCTTTAAATATTATAGGCTTGATTATTTCACCGAGAATCGCAAATCCGGTTGGTGGATCCGCAACACTCAATTTACTTTATGAAAATGTCGAGATTATTTTATGTGATTATTCTTTTCGAGCCGATTTGCATGTTATGCATTACTTAGGCTTCAAAATTGATTTTTTGGGAAAGGATTGGCTTGATCATTATGAAGCCCATATCCTATGTCCTAAGCGGACTATCTATCTTCGACATCCTCAATATGTTAAGCAGATTTTTATTGATTCTAATGATTTTGATTTCCAAATTCGGTGGCATCATTTTATTCTTTAAACCCACTTGATGAGGAGAATGTTATTTCTCTCATTCAAGTAGTTTGTGAATTTTCCGGTATATTTGAGCTTGTCTTGGGATTATCACCTAAGCAATCTATTGAGTGGTGCTAAGGTCTTTTCAGCTCGACCTTACCACCGGTTTTCATCAGCTATGAGTTGTGGAGGGTAGCATTCCACTTACCGCATTCCGCACTCGTTATGATTCTTATGAGTGGTTCGTTATGTCATTTGGTTTGACGAACCTTCTACCTTATTTCATCCATCTTATGAATCGAGAATATCTCGATGAGACCATCCTTGTATTCATTGATTATGGATGAAAACAACAATTTAAAATTTGCAAATCTTTTTAATAAGATATTTATAAGTATGATTGGATTTTGTTCTTAAAACGAGCAAAGAATATTCGTAAAAATTTTAAGTGACATGTTTATCATATAGAAGATGATTTTGTGTTGTTCTGCCCATTGAGTGCTTTAAGAATTCTTGTCAATGCGCTTGATCAACGTTATCAATAGGAATCTCCTAAACGTTATGATGAGACAGTCAGACACGGTAAATTGACTTGTAAAAAGTAAATTTTTTCTAAAAAGATGATTACACAAATTTAACTATAATTTTGAATGTCTTAGCTTTTCGGGGAAGAGGATCAATTAAAAGAACTCTTTTCCGATGCTTTTATTCTTGCGATTCCCGAAGGGAACCAAGACTTTATTGTTTGTACCGATGCTAGTCGTATTGGTTTGGGTGTCATTCTTTTGCAAAGGGAATGTGTTATCACATATGCTTCTTGACAATTAAAGCTTGTCGAAACTAGATATTCCATTCATGATCTAGTGCTCGCGGCCATTGTTTTCGCTCTTAGAATTTGGCGCCATTATCTTTTGGGAGAGAAAATTTGTTCTCTACACCGATCATAAATCTTTGAAGTATTTACTTTCTCAAAAGAAACTTAATTTGCATCAACAACGTTGGCTCGAGTTCCTTGCATCTTATGATCTTGATATTCTTTATACTTCTGAAAAGGGAAATCGTGTTGTTGATGGACTTAGCTGAGAGCAACAAGCGGATGTTTCTTTGTTGATATCTGAATGGAATGATCTCGAGATTTTATCCACTTGTGAGATTCGAGATCGTGAATCCGATTCATGTTCATCTCTTGTTTTGTGTAGCCTTGAGGCTCATCCTTTTCTTTTGGACCGTACCTCTTTTGGCTAAACTCTATGTCAAAGAAATTGTTAAATTGAATGGAGTTCCTACTTCTATTGTTAGCGATCATGATCCATTAGGTTACTAGTGGATTTTGGTAAGGTCTTCAAAAGCTTTGGGAACAAAGCTTAATTCTAGCACCGCTTATCGTACTCAATTTGATGGACAAATAGAGCATGTGAATCAAACTCTTGAAGATCTCCTTCGTGCATGTGTTCTTGATTTTAGTGGAAGTTGGGAAGATCATATTTCTCTTGTTGAGTTTTCCTATAATAATAGCTTCCATTCTAGTATTGGTATGACACCTTTCGAGGCACTCTACGGAAGGCCATGCCGATTTCCTTCATGATTGGCTTGAAGCCGGTGAGAAGCTGGTTTTAGCTCCAGATTTTATTGGTGTTCTTTTAAGTTTCACCTATGAGGGGTGTTGTGCGTTTCAGTCGATCGGGAAAATTAGCACCTCAATATATTGGTCCATTTCCTATCATCGAACGCATTGGTTTCGTGGCTTATCGCCTTTTATTACCGGCTCAATTTTCTGCTATTTATGACGTATTCCACGTCTCTCAACTACAGAAATGCCTTAGGGATTCCGATTCTAATCTTGAGCCTGGTATTATTGAGAAAATTGAAGTTTCACCAAATTTGACTTATGAGCAACATTCTATTCGTATCATTACTTCGAAGGTTAAATGCCTTCGAAATAAAGATGTTCTTCTTGTGGAAGTTCAATGGTCCTCAAATCCTAAGGATTTCTCTTGGGAATCTTGAGAATTCATCGAGCAAACACATCCGGACTTACTCTTTCATGCTCTTTGTGGTGAACTTCTTATTTCAAATTTTCTTTTGTGTTGATATGCTTTTACGGTTGTTACTTTTTATTCTCCTCTTAATTATTGCAAGGACGCAATTTCTTTAAGGAGGGGAGTCTATAACAACCCGCATATTTTACGATTCTATATTTAAATGTTTTATTTAAATATAGCATCGTTAGTCGGATTTTTAGTCCGAAATGTCACTTTTTGCAAACAGTCGAATTAGGACTCGAGACCACTTCCATTGAGTCCAAAATGGTGTCTACGACCTTTTTGAGTATAAACATCGATATGTTTGGAGTTGAGTGAAATTATGATATTTTCATTTAGGGCTTTGGGTTTGGGTTTCAGCCCATGAACCCAACTTAATACCCTAACACTCCACTCAACTCCTCTCCATTCACTCATTCCTCCAAAATATTTCCTAACACTCTAGCTCAAGAGAAATGGGGGAAAAAGATTGGAAATAGAAATTCCAAACCCTAGTTTGATTTGGAAACTCAAGTTCTTGCTCCAAATTCAAAGAGAAGCTTAGGTAAGCATCCTCTCCATCTTCTCCATCTCTATCTCTCTTCAATTTCAGAAATTCCTAAACCCTAACGTAGGAAATATTTGCTTAATAGCTTAGATTGGAGCCTTTTGAGATGAAGTTGAAGAGGAATTGGTCTCTCCTTTGTTTTAAGGCTTCTCACTTGTGTTTTGAGTTTAAAAGGTGAGTTTTTGAACTCACATCTACATCTATAGCTTTCGTTGTTGTTAGGTATGAATTCCTAACATCTATTCATGTTCATTTGTTTTTGATTTGGATTGATAAGGTGAATTTTCCAATTTTTGGTATTTGAAGTCCAATTTTGTGAAAATCCTTTTATGGGTGTTTGAACATGTTTACCGGGGTGTATCGAAGAGCCTATTAGACTGGGTTGTCATTTGGCATAAATCCGTAGTCGCCGTTGCTCGATCGATCGTTTCCGGTAGAATTTTGCCTCACTTGGGGGCTAGGCTGATTCTGCTCTGAAACCAGGTTCAGTCGACTGAACCAGTAGGTCAGTCGACTGAACCAGGGGCAGAAAACATTCTGTCCCTATATCAGTCGACTGACCATGCAGGTTAGTCGAATGAGCCTGGAAACCGAAAGTTTCCAGGCATTGTGTCAGTCGACTGACCACCTGGTTCAGTCGACTGATCTACTTGTATCAGTCCAACTTGCCTATTTTTCGTGGGTTTCCAATTTTAATCGATTCATGATGATCTGATTTGTCATTATCATTTATTATCGACTTTGATGACTTCTTTTTTAGGATTTTTGAGAATATCCATTTTGATGGATTCGGTATCGATTTTTATGGATTTGATTCACGTCTTCATATGTGAATTTTTGGTGATTGATCGTTTCTACAATCATTTCTGTGACTTGTCACTTTAAAATACAAAGGTTTCTATACTAGTAGTAAATATTCAAACTCTTTCAAAGATGATTTTAACCTTATTTTAAATACAAAGCTCGTTTATAAAACCGTTTTCCAATCTATTAGTATATACAAATCTTTACCTCATTCGTATGAGAAATCTAATTAAACGGCTTAGCAAAACAAGTGGTATGAAACGCTTGCGTTTACTTTGTCGATTAATTCTTAGACTTGTTCGATTGAAACCTTGTGACTAATTTTGAGTGGAAATCTACAATTCGTTCGTAAATATTTAAGTTAAGCCAGTGGTTATGGGACATGAAGCTAAACTCATTTATTTACTAGCTTAGTGTAATCGACACTTTTTATTGATCTATGATGATCATTTTGTGGTTTAGACTAGCAATGTGCGATGTCTCTTTGTCCACGTAGGGGACTGTACCTCGTTTTATTGAGCTTCATCTCATTTCTTTTATGGGCTAGCGACTCATGTTCTTTTATGGTGTTCGGTTCATCGGATGTACCGTTATTGTACTACATCGATGCCCCGACTTTTTGGTTCATCGGACGTACCGTTATTGTACTGCGTCGTTGCTCCGAAGTTATGGTTAGCGACCATGGAATAGCGTTCCATTTGTGATACACATGTTGGTGAGTTTTCATGCTCCCGTTTGTGATAGAGCTCCCCCTTTGTGATTTCTGGATTTCTGGTTGATGATTTCTAGAATTTTTGTTTCACCTCTTTTTGTGATTGGCATTGATATGTTTTGTCAATATTTGTGTTTTGGTGAATAATTTAAAGAATATGACATTCTTTTTGGTGCTTTGAGATTCTTGAGATATTGTATGATTTTTGTTGTAATTTGATGTATACTTGTCACAGTATGACATTTTTGTTATCATACCTTTTTGGTCATATCTCTTATCCTATCTCATTTTTATCTGATATTTATAGCTAGACTGATCCGTTTATTATTTTCTTCTTAAATAATACTCGGGTCAGACCGAGGTATTTCAGGTGCTCTTGCTTGACTTCTTATCAGGGTCCTTCACCTGATGTTTGGGCTTACTACTTTAGCATAGTAGTTTTTGTTAGTATACATTTGAGATAGAGACTCCTTGTTGTATACTTATTCTTTTGTCTAGCACTTGTATCTATTCTTTTATGATGTAGTGGATCTAGTTTGACCACTATTTTGACGTACACTTTTTTGTGTTATATTCATATCTGTTTCCGCCTTTGTGATATGAATATCTATGACTGATTTGTGTTATGTTTATTTCTATATTTGTTTCCGAAGTCCTCATAGCTACTGTGTGGTAGCTTTGAGTTTGTATTCGATATATCAGATTTCCTCTTGAAATGAAATGTAAGCTATATTATCTGACATATCGGTACTCGCACGAAGCAATTACACAGATGGTCGCTCCTCAACAGCCTTATTCTTCGTGCTAGTCGACGGCATTACTCAGTAGTGTCCTTGGCTAGTGTGAGTATAGAGATTGGGCGTCACAGTTTGACCTTGTGCTCACCCGTCCCTGCAATTTTAACAAGCAAGTGTATATCGGTGTGCACGACCTTGTGGCATGTACAGTGATAGACTGTGCATGTTACAAGTTGTTCGATGAATTAACAAAAATGACGATGAAAAACCCAAATAACTGAGGCAAATAATATTTTCAAAACACACACTTCATTGTGTACTGCAAAATATTTCTTTTTTCAATTTTACTGCGTTAGTGTTTATTTTGCACATAGTCAGATGCTGGATACAGGCTGGAACAAAGTTGAATATCAAAATACGAGTGAAGAGTGAATATGTAGTGAGGTGAAATATGTATGAAAAATTGTATATTGAAAATTATGTTGTAATTGAAACTTGTATAGTGAGAGCTTAAATTTGTACTATTTGAATTTGTAATAAAATATTTGTTTGAATAAAATATTTATTTAAATATGAATTCTGAGTTATTTATTTTATTCAACAAATATTTATTTAATTATGTGGAAAAATAAAATAATACAATAACAAATACATTTAAATGAATATATATATATATATATTTGTGTTTATTATCATCAAACAAAAATCATAGGCTATTGTATTCTACAACTTGAGTGTTTTAATTTTTTGTGGATACAAAATTGTACATAAGGATTTTCAGATATGTATGTATAGTTCCATTCATTTAAGTTTCAAAACTTTGCAGCTTATTCACAAATTTAGGTATATATCATATCTCGAATGAGAACGAATCTTAAAAATGTAATATATATCTCAAGTATGTATACAACTAGGTTTTTAAAGGAATACCATTTTTTGAGGATTTTGGATAAGAAGTTTCTTATAGTTTCACATATATAAATTTCAATTGCTGAAGATATAAGATTTAAAATACGTAGAATTTCAAATGAACAAAATTTCAGATAAGTATTTCTACAGTAAAAGCTTCAGACATGTGCATGCAGATTTTTCAAAAGAGAAAAGGACTTCAAGCGTTTGTATTTGATATAATGTTTTGAAAGTATGAAGTTTCTCATATATCTAGTTTTTGAAAATGAAAGTTTTAAGAATACTAAGTTTGAACATATAAGTTTACTACATGAATCTGGAATATATGATATGATTTTTCATATAGCAGTTTCCAAATATATTGGATTATGGATATGATAGTTCTAAGTATATTCAATTTCAAATTAATGCAGTTTTTGGACATATATAGTTTTGTATATCTGAAGTTTTAAATATGTATTGGTTTTATGAATGCACGCTTTGAGCATTTTTTTGGTATCCTAGATATGAATTTTTTATACATGGCAGATTCGCGTAAATAGATGTTAACACTGGTTTCAAAAAATAAATATATAATGCTTTTGGATATCAAGACAAAATGTGATTTCGAATGCATGAGGATTTCAGATGTATCAGACTTTGACATGTATAGTTTCGTGCGTACACACACACATATATAAGGTTTTAAACGGGTATAGTTTTTGTACATATACAAGTTCTGAGTGAACATGAACTTTGATATATAAATTTTATATGTTCAGTTTTAAACATATCAAGCTTTTGGAGATAAGAGCTTTAAATATTTATGACCCTACATATAATGGTTTTAATATATATATATATATATATATATATATATATATTGGGTTTAAGATATAACTGTTTCAAATGTATATATGGTTTCATACAAATATGATTCCAAACATGTATATAAATTCCAAAGTATATCTTATCAAGTTTTGAACAAGAGTGATTTAGTGCATGTGCACAATTTCAAGTCAGCATAATTTCGAAGCCTATACAATTTTATATAGGAAAACCATATGCATGATACCAAATTCAGGGAAGGCTTTGAGGTTCATGTAAAGATGTAATCATAAAAGTGGTTTTGAATATTATCAAGCGATATCGTATGGCTTAGACGATACCGAAAGAATAAGTAATGTCACATGGCTTAAATGATGTCGTATGGATAAGTGATGTTGATTAGATTAGGTGATGTCACAAGCATCGAGAATTTTGGGACATGTCAAGTAATGTTGGATGGCACCAATAATGTTATGATCATCGAAGATATCATCCATCGATTAATGTCGCGGGTAGCAAGTGACTTCAGCCATGTTAGAAAGTATCAGGGAATATTGGCTACACCAGTGGACTTATATGCATTAATTGGTATCACACACATTAATTTTCTATATCCTAAGTTTCTTATATGTAGTTTCATATAACGTGACTCTAAATATGTGTATATTTATTTTTACAAGCATGACTTCAAATCGTAAAGTTCTATAAATTAGACTTTCTTATACCGATGAATTTTTGACGATTCATATAGAAGAGAATGTTCTTGTCTATAGAGTCTATCAGTTTATGAATCAAGAATTTTCAGACTTATAAAAAGATATTTCTTTTAACTAAGTAAAATTTGACGTGTTACAATTTTACATCTGACAAAGGTGGAATAATGTACACCAGTATTTATTTAACAAGCAATTTTACTCAAAGAATTTGACCATGTACATTTTTGGAAAAACATTTTGTGTAAGTCAAAGGAGTTATTCCTAATTACCCCATGGATTAGGAAAACTTATATCTATTTATATCAAAAGGAAATTATAAAGTTTTTAGAGTATATACCATTGAAAATTACGTCTTCTAGAAAAGCTTTTAAAACTATCACAACCTATTTGTGCTACTAAAACTCTAATTAGAAGAGTCTACTCTCAATTAAAGGATTATTGGTTCATGAATCATGATAGTCCCTTGCTCAAGGTTTACATTTCTATTATGAGATTATAAGTATTGCAAAAAATTTCTTTGGACTTTGGACATGAGAATAGAATCTCTTATCCATGCCATTAAACTGCTCCAAGTGGCTTTTGAAGAATGGTAAAGCATCCATCAAGAGTTATGATCACAACAACCAGAAGGGACAAATCACAACACCAAACAGCTCATTTTGTAACACTTTTTAGCTTTCAATTGGTAACGGTAATAACTGTTATAAATTTCTAACGGTTATTTCCGTTACGATCATTTATCAAGGTTATAACCGTTACCAAATCTGGTAATTTGGTAAATAACTAACTGCAATATGGATAGAATTGTAAATTTATCTTATATTGCTACTTTATTCCATTTCTCATGAAGAAAATTTCATTCTTTCACGTTTTCCCTCTTTCGTTCGTTCTAGGGTTATCGCGTACCATTACCTCCGCCGTTTGCCACCGTCTTCTTCCACCGCCTTTGCCACCGTCTTCTTCCACCGCCTTTGCCCTTTTTTCTACCAACCTAATGAAGATGAAGGATGGTTTAGGATGCGTTCTATTTCAGTAATCGACTACAAACTAATTTCAAATTTAAATCAAGTAATTACTTCAACCTTAGTTTATTTTCGAATTAGGTATTTTGTGCATTCACCTATTGTTTCTAAGTTAAACAATTGAATTGGAATAAGAGACTAGGAATATTAGTTCGAAGAAAGAGGTGCAACAACATTATATGTTACCAATTCATTCTTTTCCATGAATTGTAATAGAATACAACGCCATTCATGTGAAGGAAATGTATTAAGCTTACTTGAAAATTCCAGGCTTTTAACCATGCCTTTCTTGAAATCTGGCCGCTTTATTTTTGTTGCTCTCTAACTTTTTCTTCATGAGCACGTGGAATTATTTTTTTCTTACTAAAATCTAGTTGAACAAAATGTTTTCCATATACATACCAAATGAATTATAAATCTATATATGTTTTTCTAGGGTTTATGATAGCTTTTTGAGATTCAGATAGTTTTATTTTGCTTTTTTCTGTTTAGTTTTCAAATTAAACACCCACCGTCAAATGTGAGCCTAATATTGATGATTGCTATTTTTATATAGCTTAGTCTAATAAAAGTTTATTATTATTTTCATTAAGTTTTTCTCGTTTCGAATTGAAGAAGCTGATATCTAACACTCGCTCGATCTGCTTATAAAGTAAGGGTAGTGCTCTATAGCATTTAAATGGATTCATCTATTGATTTTAACTGTTATTTTAAACCGTTGACAAGTTTTAATATACAGTAGTGAATTTCCATGAATTGGTAAATTATTCATTTTGGAATTTTATTAAAAAAGTTCACATTGGAACCTTTTTCCAATACCGGTGAAATTTTTCTTGACTATTATCGAAGATTTAGACTACATTTTATCCAATAAAAATTAAATCGTGTTTGATGAACTATTATAATACAGTTTCATAATTCCTTATTTGAGTTTTAATGTTTCTTTTTTCTAAATGTATCTGTGTTTGAATTATTATATTTTTATTTATCCTCATCGCATACCCCCGCTTTATATTATTTACTTTAAATTCTTGTAAACTAATAGTGGGAACTAAAGGAGATTGAAATTAAGTAGCTAAAAACTGATATAACATTGCAGGATTGTTTAACTAGATTAAACTATCACTTGAGTATGGGAGATTTGAGTCATATTTATAATATACATAAGTACTAGGTGTAACTCTGGTTACATGCAAATAATAATGGGATAAAAAAGAATTGTCCCTTTTAACCGATAATCTCAATTGAATCCTCACATTAATAATGTATCCATTCATGTTTCTACTTCTATGTATTTACTTTTCTACTGGTAGTTGCCATAGAATGAACATGGGATTAGTTCATTGCACTTGCATGAAGATTTAAGAAGTATTTGTGTGTTGTTTGTTTTGGGGTCATTATCTGTTTCTGGTCCCATTATCTGTTTAATATTATGGTAATTAAATATTGTGAACTATCAGTTTTAGTTTCATTATTTAATACAGCATATTTAAACATTTTTTTTTATTTTGATACTTTTTTTCTTTCTTTTTTCTATATAATTTTCTATAATTCCAGCTTATAATTTTAACCACCTTAGCTTGATGCCTGCTATATCAATATACATGCTCAACTTGGTACACATATATTATAATATAAAAGACTAAACAGTGCTATTCCTTTTAATTCTCCTATATGTATGTATGAGTTTAAGTAAATTCGAGTTTGGATCAGTAAGAATCTAGCTCATATTAAATGCATCTTTTGGTTCAAGTTTTGCATTTTGAAATACAAGGGGCCAAGAGCCATAAACTAGAAGCCTAATTTGGCTAATTATATTTGCACTGCTGGGGCACAAGTTTCACTATTTTGGAATAACAATGAAATTAAATAAAAATCAGTCTAGAGAGTAAAATAAAAACTGCTTCAGTCACACTCACCTGTTGCGGGTGTGGATAGGAACTACAAACCAATGGGAGTAAGAAGTGGCTGAGAAACAAAATATCTTATCCATCATCTTATCCAGATGAAACAAAAATTAAGAGGCCACATATATGCCTTTGCTTCAGTGCTTTGCAAATGAATTAGCTTATTATGATGCTTCCAAAAAAAATAGCTAGAGTGAAGTGAAGCAATATCGACACACTACATTATACATGGATAAGGCGGTTTTAGGTCTCTCACCTAATTCCATTACTAATGCTTTTTCTGTAGCTTCTTCATCTTCTCAACACTACTCCTCCTTCTCCTCTCTGAATTATTCATGTTTTCGGCTACTTCCAAGGCCTTTCTCATCTCGATCAACCAAATCGCATGCAAAAGCTAAGTAACTATATATGATTCTTTTTATTAATTATAACAAGTTTAAATCTATTTCAAAACATATTATAGATACATATCATAATACAATATGAATTGATTAGTTGACATGTACATGTCTGTATATATAGGTGGAGATGAAGGAGGAGGGCTAAAGCAACCAGCAAAGAAGAAGAAATTCATAACCAGAGAGCAAGAACCAGAGCAGTAAGCATATACTACTTCTTCCATAGATATACATAATTAAAAATGGTGATGTTATAACATATGGAATGTGAAATAGGTATTGGCAGACAGCAGGAGAAAGGGAAGAGGAGAACCCGATGAAGACGTCGTTGCCTATGTATATCAATAAATAAGAAGTTGAATCAAGGTAAACCATAATTATGAGCATATGTTCTGGAAATTGTGTTATCTTAAGGTTTTCTATTTCTTTTATAATGCAATTAATACTTTTATTCATAAGCATGCAACTCAAAGTTTTGCTTGCAGGAAAATTAAAGGGCATGTGCAGTAGATGAAACTTCCTATATCGACTTGCGGAGATGATATGACTCAGTTTCAGAAGTGGCTTACGACATCTTTTTTCGTTAATGTTGCTATAAAGGAAACAGATGGATCTTACAGGTTTGATTTTTTTTATAAACTTTTTTAGGGTTTAATTGTATTTTTTTAATCTTATTTTATACAAGAATAGCTTCCAACTATATTGATGACAAATCAAGATTCAAAGGTACCTTTGTCTAATACTCAGATATAAAGCATGTCCTGTTCTTATACAAACCTACTGTGCATGTGCATGGTTATATAAGTTGATGTTTAGTATTTTGTTAAAAACAAACTAGTTTTATTTTAGGTTGAGGATGAAATATACAATTATTTTTAGGTTGACTTTCTGTTATAGCCTTTGTTTAAATTTTAAACTCAACTTACAAATTTGCATATAACATTTTTCTAAGGAAATGGTCGCTTTAGCCTAAAGGCCTCATTTCAATTTTTACCCGTCCTATTTGCTTGATTAATCAATCTGTGCAGTAAAAGAAATTTTTTGCAGAACTCTTGATGTTTGTTTATCAAGATTACATGGGATCAGACAAATGTAGAGAGTTGAAATTAAAATGCAAAGACATGAAAATGAAAATAAAAAGGAAAATGCAGAGAAATGAAAATCAAAACAAATTTCTTTTTGGCGGCGGCTTGCGATTTTGTTCAGATTTTTGGTGATTGTTGGCTTATAATTTCGTGGTTCGAGGTGACGTTGTGGGATCGGTGGTCCAGGGAGTTGCTTATTTGGTCGTGATTTCGTGGTTAGGGCTTGATGTTAGTGGCGGGGGAAGCAGATTGTTCGATTGCGGGAGATGTTTGGTTGAGGACAAAGGTGGGTTTATGTTGGAGTGGATGATTGCATTAGGGTAATTTGGGTGAGTTTGTTTGGGCAGATTGGATGGTGAAGGAGCAGTTTAGGTTTGCTGAGGAGGAATGGTTGGAGAATGGAATAGTGATTGTTGTAGGAACAGAGGGTAGCCAGTTCAGATTTTTTGTGTATTGTTCACCTTTTGATTCAAAACGGTTTTCTTTACCATTGTAAGTTTCGTACTTTTTAGGACGATTAACATAGAGAATGGTAAATTAGTTTATAATACAACCTTGATCATTTTATCAAATGAGAAAACCAAAACCTAGTGTTTCCTTCTTCTATTTTTACAAGACACGAAACAAAGTTAGTGCTAAGGACATAGGCTAAAAAAAGGTTAATATCGGTGAGGGAAAAGGAGTTCAAATTTGTTTGACATTTAAGTCAATTTGCTTGCTGCTATATATGTTGAATCTATTTATATAAATGAAAAAATAAAACAACAATGAATTAAAACTGTCATGACTCAAAAGGTTTCTTTAAATTGGTTTAAAGGTATTATTTCCTCATGTACCAACAAAGCAACAAGCTAGAATCAATGATCTCTCAAATTATTATGAAGGGCATAATTGTTACGTCAAGTGTGTATGCAAATGATATTTATATAAATATCACTACTTATGTGTATTAACTGATTTTCTTTTCTAAACAAAAAGACATCCCGAATAACTTTCTTATATTACCTTTATGTGACAGGTAAGACAAAGGACCTAAATATATAAAAATAGTGAAGAAGACTAAGAACTGACTATTGTTGTAGGATGTGCTGAGGAGTTTGGTGGTTGTTGTGTTTTGGTAGCCGGTTGATGGATTTTAAGTGAAGAGGTAGGGAGGAGGCAGTTGAACTTGTTGGAGGAGTGTGGAATGTGGTTTGATGAGGATGTATTTTTGGCGCTTGAGGTGTGTTTGGTTTTGGGAATTGTAGTGGAAGTTTAGGGTATTGGAATGGTGGTGTATAGGGTTGGTGATTGGTCAAAGAGGGTGAAGGCTGTGGTTACCAGTAAGGAGGCAGTGTGATTGAGGAGGTGGATGCTGTTGCAGGGGTGTTGTTTTGGGTTTTGAAGTGATGGTTGAAAGTTGAAACTGAAGCAGGAATGTAATTGATTCAAGGATATTGTGATGTTGATTTTGGCTATGGTGGTTTGCCAAAGCGATTGAATGTTTTAGGTGGTTGCGAATGCAGGTTATTGGAGATGGTTGGTGATTGTAGGTGATGGAGATGAAGTGGTTTGAATGTTGTAGTTGAATTAGCAGTTTGGATTGTTTGGAATTGAAGTGAGGTGCTGTTGGTTTCCTATTGGTAGAATTATTCGATACTTCCAAAAACTGTACAAAATTCAAAGTTGTATAAATGTTTCCTATGGTAGAATCTTAGTAGAAATATATTTTCATTTTTAATGGTTTATGGTTAAAAAATAAGAAAAGTTGTGATTTTTGAAATTTTGTTGATTTTTGATATGAAATGTGTGTTTGATATTGTTTATCTTTAAATTAATTATATATTCATTGTTGTGAAGTTTAATTTAGATATTTAAAATTAATTATACGAAAATTTCCAACGGTTATAACTGTTGGGAATATGGACTTTGAGCTGTTGATACTAAGGACTTTCCCAATGGTTATAACCGTTGGGAAATTCCTTATTCCCAACGGTTATAACCGTTGGGAAATATATTACAGATTTTGTCAGGTACCTAATACTAATGGTTATAACCGTTGGGAAATATATTACAGATTTTGTCACGTACCTAATACTAACGGTTATAACCGTTATAAATTTGATTTGTAACGGTTATAACCGTTGGGAAATGACAATTCTGGTGTTGTGAATTAATTAAACTGATATTTGCTGAGAAAAGGAAAATCAAGGATTGAAAATGAATCACTTTGTAATTTCAGCACACGAACATTAGAAAGACTCCAGAGAAAGCATGTGACTTTCATCATCTGGAAAATAAGGCACTAGTGGAAACCGAATAACTATTGACCTAAGATTAGGGAACACCGCGAAGTCAGAATGATAGATTTATTTTCCCATATCAAAAATAACTTTGAGCTTATAATAGCAAAACCAAAAGGAATAAATGAAGCAACGAAAAGATTTCTATATGGATTACCTTAAAACATGTGAACAAGAAAAGGAGGAATCTAGTACCAAGGCAAGTAATGATGGTATGACCAATCTTTCAAGGAAAAATAAGTATCACAAGAAAACCACCTTCTAATTAAAAAGAGAAGGAACTCAAATGAACCTGCAATTCATGAATCAAATCAACATCCAATATGATAATATTTTAAGCTACGAAAATTCAAACTAGATCTATAAGGATCGTCTAAAAATAGGATATACAAGTAGTAAACGGTATCTCGGATTATGGCTTGTTTTGAATTCCAAAGCACTTGTGATTTTTAATCACAACTTGCTTCGAGTTCCAAAACGCTCGTAATCTCGATTTTTACCTGGATGAAATTGTTCTACATAGATTGACTCCGAGATCGCGGGGCTTCAACATGACTATGCTTATAACTTATATCAAATTCTAAAAGCATTTGTGATTCCTACATTAATATGGATTCAACATGAGATCGATTCAAAGTATCCAGAATAATAATGGGATTTTAATCTACAAGATCGAGAGTATTAATTATAGAAAGCTAGTCTTTGATTACCAATGAAACCAGAAAGTGCAAATTACCCATAAAAGCGTGAATTTGCTAAAGAGTTACATATACAAAGGATTACTCCCCATCTCTCACTACATAATTTCTAAAAAGCAAGTTGGATCGAATAACTATCAATCACACTTTAGGCATATCAGGCCACGACAAGATGAATTTCATATGCATAAGAAATAAAGCTTCCAATCAAAGTTGAGATTGCATCCCAGCAAAAAGTTGAGAGATAAAATCCTTGATTTTATCAATTAATCAAGGAGTAGGATGGCCAAGTAAGTGCCCGAATGTTGACAAAGGATATCAAAATGCATTGACCATGAATTCAGAAAAGACCGTTCTAAAGGAGGATTGGATATTCTAAAAAATTATGCTTAGAATAATCTCATCGAAAATTTACCGACTATGCCAATATGATGGCAATAAAAGTAAGATGTCGAATGTTTTGAGGGCATATTTCCCAATAGTGGATGAATAAAGAAAAATTTCTTACGTGAATCTACTAGATCAACCATAAAAAGGAGAAAGATTCTCCTTAAATAAAGGAAAAAAACCATTATCCCCACCAAGATGACCTGGTCCAAGCACCTTCTAGAGGGAGGTCAGAGTAAGCCTTTGGTACTGTTTGAAAAGACCTGACCAAAGCATTTAAACCCTTAGTCCAGCCAACGTGGCCTAACCAAGGCACCTCCTAGAGGGAGGATGGAGTAAGCCTTTGACACCGCCTATGATGGCTAGGTCAAAGCACGACCCGCCTTTAGTACCGCCTAAAAGGCCTGATTGAAGCACTTACTAGAATGAGAACGGATTAAGCCTCTGACACCGCCTAAGACGACCAGGTCAATGTACCGACCCGCCTTCATTACTACCTATAAAGCCTGACTGAAGCACCTCCTAGAGGGAGGAAGAGTAAGCCTTTGACACCGCCTAAGACAGCCAAGTCAAAAAACCAAACCAGCCTTCAGTACCGTCTATAAGGCCTAAATAAAGCACCTCCTAAAGGGAGATCGGGTAAGTCTTTGGTTCTGCTTAAAGATAGCAAACTCACCAGACAAAAAAAAACCTAAACCATCACCTAAGATGGTGATAAGGGGTTTGATCCAAGTTGTGATTATCACCTAAGATGGTGCCACAGCAATCTTCTAGAGAAAGATTAATCAAAAATGAGCATTTGTGCTCCAAAGCAACATCAATCTTCTAGAGGAAGGTCAACCAAAAAAGAGCCATTTGTGCTCCAAAGTAAAAAAAATTCTATAGGAAGATCAATAAAAAATGAGCTATATTGTGCTCCGAAGCAAGAATCAAGCAACCTTCTAGAGAAAGATCTATCGTAATTCAGAGCGGGATTATTTCGTCAACCTGAAGGAAAACATTATTGCCAGATGGATTTTTTTGGTCTTCTATTTATATTACCAGATGGGTTTTTCTGATCTATTATTACCAAGTGGATTTTCTGTTCTTTTATTATTATCAGATGAGTTTTCTGGACTTCTATTATTATTGCCAAAAGAATTTTTTGGTCTTCTAATGGATTTTTCGGTCTTCAATTCTGAATATTATTATTGCCAGATGGATTTCTGATCTTCTATTGCTAGATGGATTTCTGGTCTTCAATTATTTTTCCCAAATGGATTTTTGATCTTCTATTATTATTGTCAGATGAGTTTCTGGTCTTCTATTATTATTGCTAAATGGATTTCTAGTCTTTTTATCACTATTACCGAGTGGTTTTTGATCTTCCGTTCAAAATATTGTTTTTATTGCCAAATGTTTATCTGGTCTTCTAATTAAGAGATTATTATTATCAGATAGGTTTTCCGGTCCTCCCTCCTATGATACTTTCAAATGATTTTCTGGTTGTCTCTTCAAGAATATACCATTGCCAAGTGGTCTTCTGATTTGGCATTTATGAAATCATTATCACTAGATAATTTTCTGGCTCTTCAAAAAAAATATTATAACTGGATAAAATTCTAGACTTCCATTCGGGAATTATTACTATTTATTGATTCAAGAAAATCCATTTTCGTAACTTAGATGAATAGTATAAAAATATACACCTATTTATGGCTCAATCAAGTCCAAAAAGGATTGCTTAAAATCAAAACTGACTTTAAAGTTTATAATAAAAGTCTTCACTTGTTCTGTATTGTGCAGGTAAGCAGAGTTAGAAAGAAAACCTTAAGGGGGCAAATATTATCCACATAATTTCCAAAGGATATAAGCAAAGCAATTTATAAAAAGATGTCATAATCAATGATGCTAAATGTTTGCTAATCTTGAAAGTACATAATTTCGAGCCTCAAATCTATGTTGAATTAAAGATCAATACCCAAGGGTGGTTGATGTCGAAGCTAAGAGCTTCATATTAAAGAATGAAACATTAAGCCAAATAGAAGAGTCAATGTCAAAATTAAGTGCCTCATGTCGTAATTCAGCACCAAGTCAAAGTTAAGGATTCATGTCGAAGTAAGTAATATCGAAAGCTTATGGTTAATAATGATGTCGCATTCCATCAACGCCGCCCTCCATTAATGCCCCTAATCTGATGATGTCGCAAGTCGATCAATATCGCAAGTTATCAATGCCGCATGTAGTCCACAATGTATATTATCAATGCCACACTTAATCGATGCCGCATCATATCAATATCGCATCTCTTTGATGTCGCTTCCTCTTCAATGCCGCTTCTATCTCATGCCGCCACTCTTCAATGTGGTCTCTCAAACAATACCATGCTTATTCCATGTCGCACTTACTCCATGCCGTGTAATAGCCATACCATGCTTTATTAATGCTGCATGCCATCAAGTTTACGAATATTGACTAAAAACACGCCGTAAGCCACAAATGAATGCCATATCTCATGAATATAGTGTAATTGCCGATGTCGCACATCATCTATATTGTAGGATGTCAATGGTCATGCAAAGAGAGAGGAATAAGATCATTCACAAAGGCAAGTTCAACAGGATTTAGTGTATACTCCTCCATAAATCTTCAAAGACCTTATATTCATTCACAAGCTCCATGTTGAGGTCACCATCAAGGTAGAAGAAAATGGCACCATAAGTCTTACATCGTCAATGGAAGCAAGCCTACCTCCCTCCAACTACTATAAATAGAGATGCACCCACCCATGGAAAGGGGCCCTTAACCTCTTTCTCACTCTTATCACTTTTTCCAATTCAGATCTTCTCTAAGTTCTCTTCAATGAGAGCTCGAGGACAAACTAATGGCATAAAGGATAATGAGGGGGAAGATGACATATTTGTAAACAAAGGCCTATGCAATTTGAAAATTGCACATTGACAAATCTTGTAACATGTTCACAATTGAATAAAGGAACACGACTTGAGCATATTCCCTATTTGTTTATTCATTTTTGGACTTGCTATTTTATTATTTGAACTTATGAATTGTGTTCAAACTATCTAGTGAATTACTACAAAACCAAGCGGTATTATTGGAGTTTCTTCGAACATGCCTCTTATACATACATTTAAAACGTTGAACCAAATTTCGGTTTAACAATACGCATACACAGAGAGAGAGAGATATGAGTGTATAAACTAATTAGCAGTAATAAAATAAAGTAAATAAGAACTAACACACCAGGATTTTTATGCTGGTTCGAAACACCATCATACATCCAATCCCAGAAACCCTATTCTGGTTTTTCGCTGGCTAATACCTTCACTTCATCCGAAAGAATAGGTTTACACAATGTCTGATCCTCTGGACAGGTCTTTTACTCACTCAAAAGAAAAACTACCTTCGACAACAGCTGTGTCTCGGTACACTGATTTATCGACTTGAATACAAGGGTCCTATAAGTCACAGAAATATTTATGGAGTTGAACGAGCAAGGATTTTTAGGACAAATCAAAATTAGGTAATTGATTTTATAATTGAAAGACCGTTGATCATTGATTGCTTTCAGAAATCAAGAGATTTATAAATCAAAGAATAGAAATCAGAAAAGCAAGTTGTACTTCTTTTGAAATCAATACTTATTATAGATATTGAAGGGTTTTGTTCAAGGAAGATGTCTATCCCTGTGAGGCTCTGTAGAGAAGATTGCGACCGATTGAAGAGAAGAGACACGACGTTTGAATATTCTCACGTGCTTTAAATTTTTCAAAAATTTGTGCAATGGTGCACCAGTGGACTGTTGTACATGATTTTTCAAAAAATCTGAAGCTGTTAAAGCCTTGGAATACTATGGTGAGATTCTTGTGAGTTTTAACAAGATATATCAATGACTACGGACTCACATGTTAAATTCTATGATGATTTTCTCCTTCGTCGATACTCCAATAAGTTAGCAAGCATTTTCTACTTCAATCTGATCTTCGTTGATATCGCTTCATTTTTTTTGCTATAACTAATGTATGAAGTTGTCGTCATCAAAGTTACAGGAAATCTTGCTCTAACACAATGGATAATGAACAAAGGTAAATAATACTCGAGTATAATCCAACAAACCAACCAAATCTATCCATTTATTATTTTAGGTTTAGTTCAATTTCAATTTGTAAATAGTTTCAGTTCATTATTGATTTAATTTGACAAACCAAACATTTATCGAATTATTTAAATTATTAATGTTTTAATAATTTCTCTGATTATTTTAGAAATCAAATTTTCTTTTATATTCATAAATAAATCAATTTTACTAACAAAACACATTTTCCTAAATAAATAAATTTTAACCAGTTTGTGTTTTCACGATGTACGAAATGCCATTTTAAGCTCAGTTAAACCAACAAAACTATCGAATTAACGAAAGCTAGTTAGTGGTTTGGTTTGTTTTTTATTTTGTTCTGTTTTAATTCGGGTTAACATTTTTCATTGTAAAATTAATGAACTAAACAAACAATCGTCCTTAAAGCACTGCTAATAGGGGATCAGTCAGCGAGTGACTTGACCCCAACAACGAGTCGGTGAGCCCAAAAATAGGATCACAAGTGACTCACGGGGTCACTTTGGCTGTGAGTTAAGGGGTTAGCCAGCATTAATAATGCCGGTTAACTATCACGCATTATTAATGTCGGCAAAATCAACGTGCAATGGTAAAAAAATTATCATTGTCCAATTATCCGACATTAGTAATGCAGAATAGGCAACGGTAATATTTATTTTTGTTCCTTTCACCCATTCAAATAAATGTTATTCTCTATTTCTACTTCTTAATCCCTTAAATCACAAATATTACTAACAAGTTTAACCTAAAAAATGTCCAACGCTCATAGAAGAAAAAATCCAATGCACTTCACATATCCAAGATTTATCTAATCAAAATTTTTATGTTTAAGATAATTCTCCATCTAACCGATAGAGCAATCAAAATTATCAATCAGATTCTCAATATACAAATCAAGTACGTTCCCATCACCAATCGCAGCAAATAAGTCAAGACTACAATAATCAAACAAGCAACCACCACTCGGATATCAGTCCATGATATCAATTTGAATCATTTGATGGAGGATTCAATCAAAATGAAAATGAGTTTGGAGTTTAAACGGAAGATGAAAATTTATGGAATGGAAACAATTTGAAACAACACACATATCCGTCTTATGTTAGGGTCATTTTTTGTAAAAAAATGAAAAAAGAAAAAAATTCTGAAGAACAGGAAAGGGTTTAAAATTGAAAATAGAGCTTTCGGGTTGTAAAAATGAATGGAAAAGAAGAAGCCAATCAAAAGAAATAGACCGGATCATATGTAACAATTTATGTGACATTATTAATGTTGGATAAACTTTTACTTATATTTCACAACTATAAATCGCACGTATTGTGAACCATGTGGCTGTGATGAAACCATAGTTTATCCAGCATTATCAATGCCGGATAAATCGGTAAATTTTTTTTCTATTGGTTTGCAATAGAGATTAGTCGGTCACTCAAAATTAGTGTTGAGAATGCTCTTGGCCGTCATGGATATTTTGCACGGTTTATAATCACTTTGAATGCAGCCGGCAGTGGAGGTGAAGTGATCTTTTCGCCAAGTAATCACCTATACGAGTGATAATGAGCATTTGAGTACCACTTCTGTACGATTTTTGATCGATTCCGATAAACAGCAAAAAGGAATCTTTTCTCCCTATATATGGTCTGATCCGGACAGTCAGAACAATCAAATTAGTAGGTTCAATATTAAAATTCCGTGTATACGACACTTGGCTCTCTTAAAGGTCGCTGTTATGATGAATAAGTCAGATGGTGCATTTTCATTTTCCTAGTCTATCTTCAAAAAATCCGTTGCTTTTTCCAATATTAAAATACAAGTGTGGCTGAGGACGCAGAATGCACTGGCAACACAAACTTCAGCGACAAATGTGGCACAAAATCTACTGGCTATAATAAAAATTTCTTCAAATAATCTATCATGCTTTCTTATAATCTTTGAACTCATGATTATATTCAATCAATCTATTCATATAATTTTACATAACAAAAGAAGCAAATAACATAGCTCAGTTGATCAGAGAACAAAAAACTGAACCCAAACAAGACCAAATTTTCATAGACTCCGTAAGCTTACAGGTTATGTTACTGCTTTTTTCTTCATGATTTCCTCCACGGTAGCCATTAAAAAAAAAAGAATTCTGTTCAGGTTATATTTACATTGTTGAATATGAAACAACATGTAACTTATAGGTTGACATAAACTTTTCATCTTGTTCTAGTCGAGCAAACATGATAAACTCTGCGATTCAATGCAAGATAAATCGACGAAGAACAACTCTGCATTGAGTTGTGTTGGAAGAGATCTTTCTCCATGCAAAAGAGAGGAAGCAAATCTCGCTGCCATCCTACTTTAAAGGCAGATTAAATCATTAGCACAAAATATGAAACCTTGACATTTACAATGTTATAAACAACTCTATTATTTTATAGCTAGCTATTTGTTTAAAATTCCTGGCCCAGCCCAACTTTCAGCCCAACGGATTTTAGCATACATTTTTAATGTGGATCAATGTCCATACTTCAAGAAGCATGTATAGCAAGCAACGAGGCGTTAAAACTTATAAAATCACTATGAAAAATGATATTTTGCAATAAGTTTAAAAATACATATGACGTTTTGCAATATACCTAAGCTGGAAGGCTGGAACATACATAAACAAAAACAAGACTGTTGATTCCTTTGCAAAATGTTGGCTTGCATATGAACCTCTAATAGAATATACAGCTAATTTATACCAATGTCTGTGCAATCCACGTGAATTACAATGGGTGAAATAGTATTTCAGGTCTCAAATCAATAGACATGCATATAAACCCACTTGCACACACGGATAGGATCCTTTCTATGCCTTAAAATTCCAGAAGCAATCTGAAATCTGTTAGCTGTACCTTACAGATGGCCATGTCATTCAGCGTTGAGTTGGGTCAAAGTGAATTTTAGGAATGAATTTACAAAGGCATAGGAATGAACCAAAGGATAAGGTTCGTACAAGAAGTGGTCCATAGTAGTTAGATATGTTATAATTCAATATTGCAACATGGGGAAAAGTTAATGTGTTCGCACTGGGTACACATTTAAGATTAATTATTTTAACATGAATTGTTCGCGATTAGCTATTCTAATTATAAGCATACCATTAGACCTTCACTTTCTTTTTTCTTTCTTTCTTCTTCTTATTTCATCTTATTTAATTTATGTTTTTTACAATATACAAACTCAGCACTCAGGTATTATTTAGTAGCTTAATACCCGGGTTCCTTGCTATCCTAGGGGGTTCCTGTTATCTTATCAAGAAATAAGCTCAGGTGTATTAACATGTTCCCTCTACTGGGTTTATGTTGTAGTATAAGTTTTTAGATATGAGCATAATAATGCAGAAACCTAACTTCAAGGTAACAACACCATATTTTACTTTCTAACTTTATTTCCGAACTTCAAATATATTAGAAAAATGATATTGCTATTATTATATCATGATTCCCATCTGAATTCTATGATGAAGACGGGTGATCCAAAGGCATATCAATAATTTCATGTGTTATATCACAAACATGTAATATGTACATTCTTGGTTACAACACAAAGTCATATTTGTCACATGATAGAATTTAAGAAAGCGTGTATTGGAGAATATATATATAAAAAGGAATTAAAATATGATGTATAACGGGACAGAGAGAATAGTTAGTAGATGCATGCACTTGTACATCTCTGTACCGATCTTACTATATTTTAATAAGAGAACATGATTGGATTCAATTCCAATCTTCAAAGATGCAGACTGAAAGGTACTGGAACAAACATCATCCTCTCATAAAGATATTCTGATATTTTAAGATTACAATCTATAAACGATAGCAGCACATAGCTGGTAATATACAATATTCTAGGATATATGAAACGATAAGTTATTTATATGCACCCATGGTTTTAAGATGCAAAATACTGTTGCTGCGCTCTGAGTTAATATTTGAGTTTCTTAAGCTTCCTACTTTTAAAAAAAGGTTGAAAAGGATATTTTTCAAAAGATGAACAATGAGTTCTGTCTGACTAGACCTAGACCTTATCTCTATTGCAAAAATATCATGTATCAACCTTCAAGTGTATAATTGAACATGTTATTTTAGATCCTTTGCTGTTACAGTGAACTAGTTATTACAACTAAAAATAGAGTTTTTGTAGTGCATCTAGATAGTGGCATGCCAATTAGGATGCTATACTCGCATGTATTTTTCCTAGTGCATGAAATATCTGAATCATCTAACTACACAAATAGAAGACTAAAAGTCCTTTATTTGACCAGGATATCTAGATGTGCAGGAAGGATTTCTCAGGATATCAAAGGACTAAAAGTCCTTTGAAATTCATGGTTACGCTATCAGAATTTGACCAAAAACATTATATAAGTAGTTAGTGTTAATACCTCAGTATTGATTTTGATGACAACCATATAAATATTACAATTAATGTTTCTTCGAACTATGCAGTAATTTCAAATATATTATGGAGACATTTTACAAGATAAACAAAGACCCGGTGGAAGTAAAGAATTTATATATATGAAGATTAATCAGAGTAAATGAAAAAGCAAAACTGACTCAAGACGAATGGAGCATGAGTGCTTCAACGACATAAATATGTGAAGTGTTTATTAATTAAGTCTACCAGAGTCTTAAAATTTATGTTAAAGGCCTCATAGTAAATATCTTTGATATTTCTCTCTAACTAAACTCTATTTTCCTCTCTAATATCTTTTTTATATAGAATACAATAATAGTTTTTTAAGTTATAAAGATTAAAACAATTTTTATAAAATATATTTTAAAATTGTCTAGGATATATCAACATATCTTGAATCATGTGTCGACATAAAGATGGATATGTCGACATACTTAGGGCTCTCAATGAGTATGAAAATTCCAAAATTCGTCTGTATCCGTAGCCGAAATATTAAAAATTATCTAATATTCGAAAAGTGAATACAGATGCGGATATGGACATAACCACATCCGATAATTATCCGTCCAGTTTTTATCAAAATTATAGTTATTTTTTACATATTTTAGCATATTAAATTACTATCATTTACTATTTTATTTAGGTAAATAAATTAATGTGTATAATGATCAAGGTTCGAGAACTCGATTTCGGTCTCGGTTTCGGTCATTTGAAATTGTATTGGTTTCAGTTAATTTCGGTTTGGTCATGATATCCGAGTTTTGTATTTTAATGAAAAAGTAACGATAAATGATGCAAATCGTATAGAAAAATATACTACATATTCAAGTCCAATATTCGGGTCCATATTCAAGTCATTTGATAATTATTCAGCCCAAACATATTAAATTTTACGTCCAAGCCCATCTATTTACAAACACCTTTTCATTCGCATAAACCAAAAAAAACTAATACACCATCAGAAAAAATCCCCTGCACATGCAAAAAAAAGGCGAATAGAAAAAACAGCGAACGAAAAAATTCACTATTGAAGAAGTCGAACTCACTGCTGTGCTCGAAGAAGCTAATCCTTGGTACTCGAATATGATCAACAGCGCTCAGATTTGTTGAAAGCTTGAAGCTCGATTTGCTGAAGCACGAATTTGTGGTAAATTTTGTTTCTCGATCGTGTTTTACTTGTCTCTCCTCTCCTTTTCCTCTGATTAAAGCAAATCCGTTTTTTTACATTCACGATAACGGAACGGGATTTTGGCCTAATCCCGTCCCGCCACCGGTCAAAACCGATATGACTTGGTTGGAATCTCGTAATTCCAGCTGGAACTTTACACCTTAATAAAAAAATCAATATTTACCGTTTAAAATTATTTTTCTTAGCATATTCATTATTTTTATTACAGAAACGAACTTATAATGGATCAAAAAATTTATTTATTTATTTATATTTATTAGTTGTGAACTGGTTAAAAAATATCCGATATCTGTCTGCATCTGCGGATACGATGTAGTAATATATAGAAAATATAAAATGTTGAAAATTAAAGAGAAGAAACATGTTTAGAATAATCCACACAATTCACACACTTAGAGGGTCTTTTACGATAAACTGAGAATTATATTAAACACACAAGATAATGATCATATATTTATAGTGGACTATACATCCTTACGAATAGACACAACTTTTTAGATATATATCTTTTCGTTTCATCGGACATGACTCTTTATTGAACATACATGATTATTCACTTGAATAGACATTTCTTTTTACTTATAGACATGTTGATTGAGTTTACTTTTCAACATCTCCCTTAAATCCAATTCAATATGCAATTTTAGAAAAACATCAATTTTTAATGGCTTTGTGAAGGTATCCGCGATTTGGTCGTGTGACTTCACAAACTCAAACTTCACTTTCTTTTTAGATATGAAGTCTCGAATAAAATGATACTTTGTATCAATGTGCTTACTCCTATCATGAAAGACTGGATTTTTCATCAATGCAATAGTAGATTTATTCACGGTGGTTTTCGCTTTTTCACTTTCGGTTTTACCACTGCAGACGCCTTCTTCAATCGGTATACTCGCCATTTTTCTTCACATTACCCGAAGGTTGATCAATGTACACTTTTTTATAATACTTCATTTAAGAAAGCGAATTTAACATCCATTTGGTAAACTTGCCACCTGTTTTGGACAGCCAAAGAAAGTACCAAATGGATTGTTTGAAGATGTGCCATGGGAGCAAAAACTTCTTTGTAATCAACACTATACCTTTACTTGCAATCTTTTACAACTAATCGTATCTTATGTTTTTCAATTCACCTTGTGCATTCAACTTTGCCTTGTAAACACATTCAACTCCAATGGGTTTCTTTTCCTTTAGTACTTCAACTAACTTCCATGTTTAGTTTCTTTCAATTGCATAAATCTCTTTATTCATGGCTTGCCTCCATTTATCTTCTTCTGCGGCATCTTCAAAAACAACCGGATCCGTATTTACATATAAAACAAAATCAACAAATCCATCTTCCATAATTCTTCTTGTTTGCCATAAATCTCAAAAAGAGGTCTTGCCTTTTAGATGGAGATTCTAAACAAGAAGATGATGAAGTTGATGTAGATGATGAGCTTTGAGGAGAATTAGATGGTGGAGTAGGAGTGAAGCTTTCTTCTTCAATTGGCTCAAGGAAAATACTTGTACTTTCTTTCTCATTTTTCATTCTCATGCTTCATCCTCATTGAAAATTACATCACAACTAATAATAGTCTTCTTTGTGACGGGGTTGTACAATTTGTATGCCTTGGAGCTTTCACTATAGCCAACAAAGATGCATATTTTAGATTTGTCGTCAAGTTTACCTCTCTTTTCATCCGCCATACGAGAGTAACAAATGCATTCAAAAATTCGAAGGTGAGAAACACATGGCTTGTGACTAATGCAAGCTTCTTGTGGAGCCATTCCTTGAACACTTTTGATTGCGGCACGGTTAAGAACATAGCATGCTACAGCTTTCACCCAAAACATTTTAGGCAATCTCTTTGTCTTTAGCATGCTTTGAACAAGCTTCAAGATAATTCTATTTTTTCTTTCGGCCATCCCATTTTGTTGTAGGGTTGAGCGCACCGTCAATTGATGATGAATGTCAAACTCTTTCATATAATCCCCAAATTCATTATTCATGTATCCTCTACCACGATCAGTGCGTAAAGCTATAGAAGATGACCACTTTATTTCTCCACTAGCATTTTACAATTCTTGAAAACTCCATATGTTTAAGATTTTTCTTTGTGAAAATAGATCCATATCTTGCGACTACAATCATTAATAAAAGTGAGAAAATAAAGATTACCTCCAAGTGAGTTTGTGCGCATAGGTCCACACAAATCAAAATGCACCAACTCCAAAGGTTTTTTGCTCGTCATGTCTTTCATCTTGGAAATGGATCTCTATGGTGCTTGTCAAAAACACAACTTTCACATACTTGATCTTGCATGCTAATATTGGAATACCTTTCACCATATGATCTTTGCAAATCTTGGATAGAGTGCTAAAACTCAAGTGATTATATCGAAGATGCCAAAGCTAAGACTTGTCATTAATAGTATTGACAAAACAAGGAAGAACCATTCTTTGAAATCGCAGCGGAAACATTTTATTTGGAGTCATCTTAACCTTTGCAATGAGCACCATTTTTGTCCTTGATCTTACATAATTCTCCTTTGAAATCAACATTATGTCCCTTCTTTACAAGTTTTCCAATAATCAAAAGACTGTGTTTGAGATTTGAAATATAATAAACATTATAAACAAGCTTTGTACCTTGCTTTGTTTGGATCAAAATGCCGCCTAATCCGTTGACATTTAACCTCTTACTATCACCGATCTTGACTTTATGCTGCATATGCTCATCAAAATTCACAAAACAACCTTTATTTCCGGTCATATAGTTTCAACAACAACTATTAATATACCAAATATCATCAGGCGACACTTCCTGATATTACAATCAAGAAGCACACTTTCTTCATCTTTCATCTTCATATTTTCATGTAGAAAATTAGAATCATCTTTTTCAACATTGATTCTTTTAAAACAATCTTTCTTCATATGGCCATATTTATGACAATAGTGACATTGAACATTATAGAAATTACCTCTTCCTCTTCCTCTTCCTCTTTAATTATATCCTCTACGGTCTCTTCCGCTTCCACCTCGTCCTCAAACACCACCACGGTTGGTATCTTGAATTTGAAAAGCTTACTCGGAAGGAGTGGAGTCAAACTGCTTAATGCGAAGCTCATGAGATTGGAGTAAGCCAAACAATTCTTCAACATAAACATTATCCAAATCTTTTCACTCCTCAATGGCCACAACAATATGTTCATATTCTATTGCCATGCTTCGAAGAATTTTTTCAGCAATTCTCCTGTCCAAAATTTGTTCATCATTGATACGAAGTTGATTGGCAATAGAAATAGTTCTATTATAAAATTCCTTTACCGGTTCACTTTCTTTCATTTTGAGTAAATCAAACTCACCTTGTAGAGCTTGAAGTCTCACCAATTTTACTTTTTCTTCACCTTTGTATGCCTTGTTAAGGATGTTTCGTGCCTCCTTTGATGTTGATACCGTAGAAATCCTTTCAAAAATTGTTTCATCCATCGCTTCGTAGATAAAGTAAAGGACATTCTTGTCCTTCTTTCGATTCTCCTTCAATGTATTCAATTTTATGTTGATAGGGTTGCTTGAATCTCCGGTTCTACATATCCATTTTCAATAATCTCTCAAAGATCTTGAATGCCATATAGTACCTTCATTTGGATGCTCCATTGTGGGTTGTTCTTTCTGGTCAAACAAGAAAGTTGATGCTATAAGATGTTGTTGGAACCCATCTTTAAACTTGTCTTCGATACCATTTTGTAGTAATATATATATATATAATATTGAAGATTAGAGAGAAGAAACATGTTCTCAATAATCCACACAATTCACACACTAAAAGAGCATTTTACAATAAAACTGAGAATTATATTAAACACACAAGATAATGACCACATATTTATAGTAGACTACACACCCTTACAAATAGACACAACTCATAAGATATGCATCTTTTTGTTTCAACAACACGACTTTTCACTGAATAGACATGACACTTCACTTGAATAGACATTGCTTTTCACTTGTAGACATTTTGATTGGGTTTAATTTTCAACATACAAATAGCCGATGCCAAAAATGATTTCTGATACGGATATAGATATGGCACTATCAAAATCTGTATCCGACCATGCACATGCCTAAATATACTAGACGTTGGATACATTTTCAAATTTAACGAATGGATAGTTCTCTTCATTCTTTCGTCATTCTTTCATCAAAAGGCATGTCTCTTATTTTCTATATCAAAACTTTAAAATTGAATTTTAATATACAATTCTCTCATTTTCTCTTACTCTTTCTATGTAAGAAAGTTCCATTAAATATTCATTCTCTTTCTTTGCAAATTCATACCCTTTCACTCCAATTCTTCAAGTATTTGCAAACCAAACACTATCAAAGAGTTTGTACTTGAATTCTCAATCATTCTCTCTTTACTTTTGTCATATTCCTCATAGATTTTAAAGTTATATTGTTGTTGGAGGTTTATAGAATTATTGTACTACATTTGCAAGAATATGTATTAAAGATACAACTACTCGCCATAATTTGCTATTATTTGTAAAGAGAAATGTGCTCTTGCCAACCGAGGAAAGTCAAGATGAAAGGTGTATCTGGTCATCCGAGAAAAGTCAAGATAGTAAAGGTGTACTTATCACTTGTGGAAAACAAGAAAGTGATATGGAAATTTTGTACCAGTATAGGACTTGATGTAAAATTGAAGATCTGAACCTGTATAAAAATTCCCGGTATCATTTACTTTACTGTTTTACTCTTCCTTATATTTATTCTCTAATTATCGCTTCATTTGTGATTTGATTATTAATCTGAGTGATAAACTTTAATTTTACAAATTAACTTTTAAATAGCTGATAAACACTATTCATCCACTTCTAGTGGAATATAGCATTAAGATCCATTCTGCATAAGTATGGTTAGAATCTCTCATTTGATATTAGAGCATAGCGACTAACGTTTGGTATCGAGCATACAGTTATCAAAAAATTCATTATTTGATTTTTGAAAAATTAAATGGCTAATAACACTAGTAACACACTTTAAAACATTTCTAATGAAGACAATCCACTACTAGACCACCACCATTTAATGGTAATAATTATGCATATTGATCATGTAGAATAAAAGTTTATTTATAGTCCAGTGGTTTAGATGTTTAGAACATCTCACAAACTACACACACTGGGCCTTAGACGAATTATGCACAGTGGACTAATGAACAAAAGACACAAGCATTCAATAATTCAAAAGTTATGAATATTCTATTATGTGCTTTAGATAAAAACGAGTTAAACAGTGTCTATTTATAAAATTGCATATGAAATTTGAAGGACTTTACAAATCACACACCGAGACATTACTAAAGTTAAACAAACTAATATATCTATGTTGACTAACTAGTTTCAACTTTTTAAAATGAAACAGAATGAATCTATATCTAACATGTATTCTAGATCAAGATATTTTGCATGCACTAGCATCATTGGGAAAGTCTATCTCTAAAGAAGATCGAATCAGATTGATTTTGATTCACTCAACAGTGAATGAGATCAAAAGACTTTGGTCATGAAGAAGCAATGATATTAGTATCATGAAAATAGAGGAATTTGGACGAAAACTTATGTTCTATGAAGTACATTTGTAAGATAGAAAGAAAAGTCGAGCAACTGAGAAGAAATCATTGGCATCCACCACAACAAACAACAATCATGATCAGACGATGATGATGAGAAGGAGAAAATCGAAGAATTTCAACAAATTCTTGAAATGCAGGAAAATGAATGAACTTTAAAAGACCGACAACTATATTGAAAACAGAAATGTTGTTAAGTGTTTCGAACGTGGTAAAACTGATCATTTAAAAAGAGATTGCCCTAAAGTGAAGAAATCAAAGTACTCTACGAATATTGACACATTCAACAAGAAAATGAAGCGAGCTTACAATACGACAATGGATGATTCAGATATATCGTCAAGTGGCAGTGAGTCAGAAACTAAAAAGGTCAACATGTACTTCATAACAAATGATGACCAAATATAAGATTCAAAAGAAGAAATTATGAATGTTTTAGATAATATGTATAAGGAATATAAATTGCTTAGCAAACAATATAACAATAGTCTAGTAGAGACGGATAAGTTAAAAATATTTAATGAAATTCTAATTGAAGAAAAACAACATCTGGAAGATGAGATTAAAAAACTCAACAGACTTAATGATGAAAAAGGTTCAAAACTGGAAAAGTTTGAAAACCTAAGAAGTGAAACTGAATCTTTAAAAATGGAGAATCTTTCAATAAAGTCAGAGATTACTAATCTGGATGACAAAATAGCATCTCTTGACAATGTTATTTTCAACTGTAATAAGGATATTGATCAAATGAAAAATGATGTTAATAAATTTAACCAAAAAAATATAATTTAGAATATTTATTTTCTGCATCTAACTCTCAAATAATAAACATGGACTTGATATACCCCTAAGCTCAAATCAAATAAAACGAGTACTCAAAATACTAAATTTGTCAAAGGCTTCCAAGTTCAAACCCAAACCTAGAAAATTAAGATTAAAGTATCCTAACAAATTCATTAACATATGGTTTGTTAGATAATAATGATAAGAAGAAATATACTGATAATGTTATTGATAAAATTCATTTATCAAATGATTATAATTTTAAAGGGTATTCAAACTCATTATGGGTTTGCCTTCCAAAAATTAACCCTACAGACCCTAGAATAAAATATATACCAGTGGGCATATAAATAATGAGAAATGAATACTGGACAGCGGATGTTCAAAGCATATGACGGAAAAATCCATAGATGCCGAGTGATATTGTAAACAAAGATGGAGAAACCGTGAACTTAATTCAGAAGGATATGTCACTGATATCAACAACATCGGTAATTCTAAAAACTCCTTTTTATCAAATGTTTTTAAAAAGTGATTGATTTTGATTTCCCTCGTGAGTTTCGTTTACATATTTTATAAACTGTTCTATATACAAACTCTATATTTATCTATTTGTGCTTATTCAGTTCTTTTCTGTCCATTTTTGTTGATGATAAAAAGAGAGAATATTTATAAATATATTACGCAAAATGATCAGGGGAGTGCATAGAGTCAGGAAAAGTCAAATATAAAAATTATATATTTTATCACTCAAATATTTATATGGTTTTCATCGTCAAAAGGAGATAAATCGTTAATAACTTGGATATTGATTTTGATGACAACAATCATTGAAATATTACTACTAACGTTTCTGCAAGTTGTGCAGCATTTTCAGTCATGTTATGAAGACATTTCAAACAGATAAATAAGAACTCGGATAAATTAAAGGAATTATATGTATGAAGATTAATTAGAGCAAAACTGACTGAAGACAAATGGAACACAAGTGCTTCAACGACAGAGATATGCAAAGTGTTTAGTAAGTTTGTCAGAATCTTAGAATTTATGTCAAAGACCACATAGCAAATATCTTTTATATTTCTCTTTTACTAAACTCTATTTTCATCTCTAATATCATTTTATAAAAATATAATAATAGTTTTTAAAGTTACAAAGATTAAAACAATTTTTATAGAATGTTTTTTTATTTGAGTAAGATATATTGACATATCCTGAAATCATAGTGAAATAGAGATGGATATGTCGACAAACTCTGAAATTATATATCGGCATACTAGCCGTTGAACAGATTTTCAACTTTAAATGAATAGA
This sequence comes from Allium fistulosum, assembly GCA_030737815.1. Lineage (NCBI taxonomy): Eukaryota > Viridiplantae > Streptophyta > Magnoliopsida > Asparagales > Amaryllidaceae > Allium > Allium fistulosum. The sequence goes on from CM060901.1 coordinate 1,253,034,619, forward strand.
AACTTCTCTTCATCCTCATCAAAAGCCATCTCTTCATTCTCTATATATATGCTCCGGAAAACGAATTTTAATATACAATTCTCATTTTCTCTTACTTTTTCACTTTTATACTTATGTAAGAAAGTTTCATTTTTCACTTTCTTTGTAAATCCATACTCTTTAACTTCAATTCTTTAAAGATCTGCAAACCACATAATATCATAGAGTTTGTACTTGAATTCTCAATCATTCTCTCTTCGATTCATCATATTCCTTAAAGATTCAAAGTTATATTGCTATTGAAGGTCTATAGGATTATTGTACTGAATTTGGAAATTTATATTGAAGATACAACTACTTATCATGGTCTACTGTTGTTTGTAAAGAAAAATATGTTCTTGTCACTCGAGGAAAATCAAGAGGAAATGTGTACCTTATCACCCGAGGAAAGTCAAGATGGTAAATGTGAACTTGCCATCCTGGAAAGCAAGAAGGTGATAGTGAAAATTCTGTATGTGTATAGAGCTTGATTTGGAATTGAAAATCCGAACCAGTATAAAATTTTCTGACATTATATACTTTACTGTTGAGTTTCGGCACTTCCAGCGCGTTCCGTGTACGCGCGCTTCATTGTGTGTGATGACGTAATATAACGAAGTTTTCAATGTGTCCACGTCTCGATTGGCAGTCTCTTCATTGCCTCCCAACGAACGCATACATGGTCTTGGTAACATTTGTTTGTAACAAAAGTAATTCTCAATGTTACGTGCTATCAATCTCATATATATATATATATATATATATATACACACACACACACACGTACATACATACATATATATATATATCATGTTATCAGCCATATTTCTTGTGATGTTGGACTTATCCGTCCAATCCATGCCTCCACAATGCGAGCCGCACCTAACATTTACTTTTTTTTACTATACTTTATATTTATTCTCTGATTATCTGCTTTGTTTGTAATTTAATTATTAATCTGAGTAGATAAACTTTAATTCACAAATTAACTTTTTAAATAGTTGATAAATACTATTCATCTGACTCTAGTGTAATAATAGTCTTATGATCAATTCCGCATAAGTACATTTACGATCTCCCATTTGGTACCAGAGCATAGCGATTAACAGTTAGTTAATTATGACTTGCAAGAAAATTATGGAAAAAAAATCGTTTTACATAAAACTCATAATCAATCGCTTATTGCATAACTAGACATGGACATTCATAATCTATTTAACAAAACCTCATGCAGATTGAGTTATTATACTTAATGTCCATTGTCCAATGTTCATTTCCTATGAAGTTATAATTGCAACAAAAAAAGGTTTGAATTGGTTTGAATTTTTTTTTTCACTTTTAAAAAAAAACAAAATTAGTATAACCCGATAGACAATAAGAGGTACATGTTTTGTGAATACTTCATAAGTGGTTCAAAATCCCATAAATCAATTTTACTTATTTTAAATACCAATAATTTTAGAATCTGTAAAATTCAAAGAATGCCTGATCAATTTTTTCACCTAATATTCTCCACTAAAGATCGAAAAAAGAAAGAAGTAGAAAATCTAGTGAAAGCCAATAGTTTTGCTAGAATTTAAGATTATGGATAGAAGTTGTATTTAGAAAGTGATGTGAGTAATGTACAAGTGGTCCTTAACACTCTCTTTAGTCTCTTTCAATAACAGGTTTCATTTTCTTCTTGTAAGAATTATATATATACATATATATACACACATATATATATACACACACACACACACACACACACACACACATATATATATATATATATATATATATATATATATATATATATATATATGAAAGTAGTTCAACACAAAAGTAAGATTTTAGTTCCCATACTCTAATAAATTAATATAGGGATGGAAAATGTTATGAACAATTATATCAATTAATGTCGAACCAATATGAAAGTCATATTATATTCAATGAATCTGATATAATATCAAGATAGAAAAACATCATGATAATTGCCACCAATCATCTACATACCAATTTCTAATCGAGAAACTAGAACAGATAAATCAAGCAACTTAACTCAGTTCTCAAATTCAAGATAAGGTTAACATAGGAAAGTAGATGAGGTTAAATCTAAGTGCAGGCTTCAGTACATGTACATAAGATATACTAGTTCAGATATCTTACAGGTACATAAACTTATAAATAAATTGCTAACCCTCAAAGTCGAAGAAGTGACCACCTTCTGATCAGATGTATAAATTTACAGCATGAATCGTGTCATTATTAAGAAGACCCACAACATGGCGAGCTAGTTTCAGTAGCCTGCATTAGATCAAGGACCACAAAACTTGAAATCAGATTACACAACAAAAAACTAACATGCCTCAGACATAGGTTCAGCATAAGATAATATAAAGAGCTGAAATCATCAAAATAATTATATGGGGTCTCTACTTCATCCCATAATTGGCAAATGAAAGGAATCTTTGGACAACGCATGAATAATACAATGACTTTATGACAGAGTACCACTTGCTCTTGATTTTAGTTTCTCAGAGATAGTTGTACTTGTTTTTCTCCTGGTCAGTTAGACACAGACATAACAAGCTACTTGGAAATGTAACAGATATAGAAGGCATGGAGTATGAGTGGAACCTAGGAAATGCCAGTAAGAAGCTGATAACATTTTCAATTTAATTTATAAAAAAAAACATCACATGCAAGTTGTTGCCTTATAAATGTTTATTGGTATGATGTCTTATTAGATAATATTTCACATTTTAGCAAAAATGTTTATACTATGTATGTGAAATTACAACCGAATTAGATTACCTGGACTGGTACTAAGTAATTTCAGTAAATACTTCATGAAATACTGGTGAAAAATCAAGCTGGTGAATTATTTATATTGAGATTTTAAAGTATGGATCTGGGCAAAAACCAAGATAAATTGTATATAGTTCTTTCTTTGCTATAGGTGTAGAATCATGTTCAGTCAGACTAATATTTTTACTGCAATTTTATAATGATGTATGCAGGAACAGAAGCAATAATAACTTATGGAATGTTAATACAGGAACGAAAGACAAGAAGACATTAAGACAGGATCAAATTATTGAAATGTTTCATTATTACAGTAGGAAGATAATTGTAACATCTTACTGTGTGTGTGTACACACACATGTATGTATGTATGTGTACCACACACATACATACATACATATATAAAGAAAAATATAATTCATACCTCAATTTGCTTGTGTTTTTAATATTCACCGGCAAATGAAAATCAGAGGAAATATGCTAAAGAATAAATTCAGAATGAGAGCACTAAGTTATGCACTCCAAATATGATCACTGTCAATCGAAATAAAGCATTAAAGATGATAATATATATACATATACAGTGAGTTTTCTATGTAGATAAAAAATAAAAAATAAACAACAACATTTACAGTGAGAAACTAATAAGTTAATGCTTAATAACATTAAATAGGTTCATATACTCCGTTTTCATTGCATCCAATAAAACAGCACATCAACTATATTGGCATGCATGGACCTAGAAAATCAGATTCAAGCTGCATGTAACATCAAATCAAAAGTGAATAACAAATACATCATGACAGATAACATACATTTGGAGATATAGAAGTTACTAAATTAATGGCTATGCAGAACATATAGTTCAACAATTAGCAAAGTTGATTTCCGATAATATATATTTGGAGATATAGAAGTTACTAAATTAATGGCCATGGAGGATATATAGTTCAACCATTAGCAAAGTTGATTTCCGATGGTATACATTTGGAGATATAGCAGTTACTAAATTAAAGGCCATGGAGAACATATATATAGTTCCACAATTAGCAAAGCTGATTTCCAATTTGATGTGTTGTAAAAATTAGGCATCCCAGGACTTGGTAGAAAACAAACTTGTAAAAGATATAAAATGAATCTGAGTCATAGCAAAGTATGTATTATAAAACATGAGATTGTGATCATAATACACCTAGACCCTTTTTCAAAAGGGTCCAGCCAGTCATCCAGATCATTATGGCAATTTCATGTTTTATAATACAATTCTATTTACAAGCGTTACGGCATGCGCTTCGCGCATGATGATGACACAAGTTTCGTGTGTGAATTGTTTTTCTACAAAATATATATGTTTAACACATTTAAAAGAAAATAATTTGCACAAATTTTTTGACATATTTTTGCATTGAAATTATGTATAGTTTGTTTAAATTTATTATTTCTAAGTGTAACATCTTTTTTTTTGTTAGTTTAAATTTTTATTTCTATTATTAATTAATAAAGAACAAATTTGTAAAAGTAATTTATTGTTAGATATTATATTTAAATGATATTAAGAATTGATAATAGCTGTAGGGACATTTTGAATTTGTTAAGGAAAAATAATTGTCAGATCCTATTTTCAAGTGATATTAAGATTTACTAATATCTATAGAAGGACATTTTTGGTAGTTCACGCCGATACACTAAAAGTATTACAACTATCACTAAAGATTTTTGAAAAGAACTTAAAAAATGGTGCTCGTTTATTATTTAGAAAAATAATACATCAATGATCAATTTAATAGAGAACATTATAATAACGATAGATTCAACGACAAAGAAAGGGAACATGATTCAGCGGTTAAACATTAAATCATCACAACGGCTTTCCAGAGAGCACATTCAACAGTTTCTCTACATTGTGTACAAAATATATCCTTTGCCCTCACCTTCCCTTTTATATGAACTGGTCCAAATATTCCATAACCCATATGAAAAAATTTCTTTGTATTAACCTGTCCATGTCAAGAAAAAGACATATAAACCTATTAGATATAGATATAAATTCATTGATTGGTTCATTTGTCACTAGAAATGGATCGAATAAAACTTAGATGGATTTGCACCAAGTAAAATAAAGTGATGCATCCTAAGAACAATATAGTACATTCGAAAATGACAAAGATATGTGTAATACCTTCGCATTTGATACATTAAAGTAGTGACAAAAAAGTATATTTGATATTTATAGAAGAAGGTGATAATTTCAACTTGTCAAACTTGATACCCAACCCCACTTCCTATGAGACACTAAAATTGAGATGATATTTTTCTCAGTAGATAAGTTCAAGGGTACAAACCATCACCACTTGTTAATTGGACGTTCAAAACTCCTAATAAATGTCACAAATATTTAAAAAGCCTGAAAATTTGTTTTAATTCGCATTTACCTAAATGACCGTTTTGAATATTTTCAGAAGTAATGACAGCTGTCGGCAAGCTATTGCTTCCAGCTACCACTGGTGTCTGGTTAAGCTGCACCATGTTAGATCCATATGTATATAAATTCATACCCTGCATTATTACAAGTTAAATAAGAGCCAATCTATGGACATTATAAAACAACATACGATAAATGAAAAGAAGGTTAGAAACCTGAGGAGGCATTTGCATGTGAGGATAACCGAGATAACCATTATATGATACAGGCATATGGGCATTTTGTATCCGAGTGGAAAAATTAACTGGATTCATATTTTGGGATGAGTACATAGGCATTTGATTTCTTGGAAATTGAACTTGATTACTGATTGAAGGTGTAGAAATCTGAGACATGTATTGTTGTATATTAGGAAATATAATAGGTGCCATTCCGCTTCCCATCCACATCACCTGAGGCAATAATGATTTACATGAATATATACTTGATTTTTCCATATTAATATGTAGCTATTATAAGGTCTGAAAATTTTAATACCTGAAGTTGTAGTTGCAATGACTTCAAGTACTCAATTGCCTCATCCAGCATTGATGCTTTGTCTGACTGAAAAACGATTAATTGTTTTGAAATAAATAGTCAATTTTTGTAAGGTTTAGTTATAACAATATCAACAATAAAAAATACAAGCATCAAATTTATTTTTCAACTTCAACTTTACCTTGTTGCAATGAGGGATGAGCTCCTGCAAAGCTCTCATCTTTTCATTAATTCTGTCTCTTCTTCTCTGTGTTAGAAGAAACATTAATTTGTACTTTACATTGTATACACATAATAAACAGTTGTAGATAATACGATTCTTACCCTTTCTGATAGATTATGAACTTCGGCTGCACGGCTTTTACGTGTATAGGAAGTTTGTTGACTTGATTTGTTTGCTTCCATGGACTCATATTCAGCCTCCTGTAAATTTTGTAACCAAAATATTTAATCGCTTGCCTATGAAAAAGAGTACAATACCTTTAATCTTTTTAAGCCAAAATTGAGTCAACAGTGTAGATTACTGTTAACTATAAAGACACTCGTGAATAAAATATTCTGAGTACATCCTCAGGTTTGCTAAATGTTAATATTCGATCATATCAAATAAAGCTAAGCACATAACCAGTAAATAAAAATAAAACAAACCTCTCCATCACACTCGGATTCTGCTGCATCTCTTACCTTTCTCTTGTTATTCAATCTACCAGTACTCTGTTGCGTGCTGTTCCTACCGTGACTACACCCAGACCCACCAGACGATGAAGTCAATGTAGTATTAAATGTGTTTGTCCTTGATTTATCTTGGGCTATATTCATCATGCAGCTTACATCATTTTGATAGTGAACTTGATTGCTACCACATGCACTTGCTCCAACGATAGAATTTGATAATCCAATATTACCTTTACTTTGTCTTGAAAAATGAGGAAAATTTATTGATTCGCTATTGTTTAAGCCAGACAACATTTGGGTTGTCTTTGGAGGTGGCATATCTTCTATAGCTGGTGGCCTCAAGAAATGAGGAAAGTTTAAGGATTCACAATTTCCCAAGTTAGAATTCATTTGGGTAGATTTTGGTGGTGCCATGACTGCTTTGTTCAGCTTACCACTGTATAACGTGCTAGTTGTTGGAATATCGGAAAGCAATTCACACCCGAATGCGTTTTCTAATGAATCATCCATTGCGTACTGTAACCATTCGTCATCCTGAATCAAAGTGCTTGGATTTATAACAGAAACATCAGGTTTAACATCCATTTTTTGAGAAGGTTTCGTCTGAGTAGATTCTTGGTGTTTTCGATTGTTTTGGCTTTGCATAACCACGCTACCATTTTCCCACAAGAGTTCTACAAGCTCATTGTCTGCCCTGGAAATTGCATAGCAAACATTATCAACAAGCCAGAACATTCTTTTGGAACATAACAAGGAACAGAAATGGAGTAAAGAAACTAACTGCGTAGATATTTTCTCGTTTGGTGTGGGATAGAGTTCATGAAATGATCTCAAATCTTCGTCCATAGTCCAACCAGGAACAGTGAAGTTCATTTGCTCAGTTCCTGCTTCTAATACATGTACAATATATAATCAATAAATTAAATATATAAATTACTTGACAATAAAATGCGACATAAACTATCCATGGCGAGATTAGAATATTTGCTGATTATCATTACATGAAAATACAAGGAGAAGTGCATAGAAATCTATAGCCTGAGCTTTATTTATTATATTTTATTTCAAAATGTTGCAGATGAAAGTACACTAAATTAAACAAGAAAAAAAAACTAGTGATTCACTAACCAAAAATTGCAGTTCAAAAGTTACACACTAAAGGAATATACGTTATACAATGTTCGAACTATAAGCTTATACACTGTGGATTATAAAGATAAACAGACAACTGCAGAATTATTAACTTGAAAGAGAAAAATATAGGCAATGCTCAATTTTTAAGACAGCCCAATTGAAAATCATACTAAATTCCCAAATAAACATTAGAAACACAAAAAATTAAAAGTAAAATAAGGAAAAATATTGATGACCCATATGAGGGAGTTAAACGTTTTGTTCATGCAACCAAAAAGATCAAATACTGAATCGCATTTAATGGCGAAAAGAAAGGCGGAAGAAAGAAAAACGAAAAAAAAAAAAGTTCTAACCTTGAATTTGAATATAAAGTAGGTTGCCTTTTCTCTTTGCTAAAACCTCTGCATGAACAGCAGATGGAATCCGAAATAGAAACTTCACTGTTTATACAGATTTTGTTTTTGACGTCAAATTTAGTGAATAATCTGTGATTGTTCGTGTACAAAAATAGCAATTTCTGCGCAGTACTCGTGATTGTATTTATTTTCGCTGCGAGTGTGCAAATGGGTATGGGCTGATTTTGGCTTGTGCGGATCCGATAATGGTCTAAGGTTTCTAACCAGTGGAAATTAGGCCCATACCCTATAAATGGGTTTTATCATTGAAAACCCTCCCGAATCTAACTTTATAACCCCATCCCCGCATTTTATTTCTTTTGTTTTTTCAATTTTTGCCATTTTTCTTCATTTTGTTTTTTGTTACCAAAAAATTTCAATCATTCGTCTATCAATTTTCCGCTTTCAATTGGTTCACTTTTTGTTAACCCAAAAAATGGATCAACACCGTGATTTGAGTTTGAAAGCACCAGCCCTGTTTTTACAGAACACTAATACAGATAATAGGTATATAAAAGAACAGTAAAAGAAAGAAGACGGGATTTTTATAGTGGTTTGGCTATTAATGAAGCCTACGTCTACTTTATAGTTTTATTATAGACTGATTGCTATTACAAGTAGTGTTTGGTTACAAGACTTTTGATTATCCTTAGCTAGATTGAATCCCAATTCCATTGGAGAATCACAGTGAATCCCTTTTGAGATTGTTGAGAGGGAGACAAAGAGTGAAGAATGTTTCCAGCAGAGCTTCAGCAACCAGTCCGGTGAAGATCCAGTTTATGTTGCAAGCAGGTCGGTATTTATAGATATTGGAGGGCCTCTGGACCAAACACGCATGTCAATCACTTGCAGATGGATACATAACGACCTAGAGGAGTTTAGCTCGTGATCCGAGCCAAAACCATGGATCGCTAGCGATCCATGGTCTATGGATCGCTAGCGACCCATAGACTTGGATCGCTTGCAAGCTAACCACTTAGTTGCTTTCATTCCATACTCCATTACGCAAGGTCGCAAGCATCATGGCATTATATGGATCGTTAGCGATCCATCGTGTGTGGATCGCTAGCGATCCATACACTTGGCATTTTTCCAATTATATCTTCGAGGCTCCTTGTCCCTTGTTTCCATTTACGAGACATTTCATTGCACGGATCACTAGCGATCCATAGAGCATGGATCGCTAGCGATCTAAGGACTTGGACCATTTTTGGAGCTTGAGGTGTGGAATGTCTTCATGGCCTTGTTTCAATGTTGTTCGTGTAGTCCTGTTGCACGTTGTTCCGTTCTGATGACTATCTACTAGTTGGTTATGCTTAGTCGTCGATTGGACTGGACAGACGCTAGTTTCTTGGTTTAGTCAGATTGAGTCGTCGCTTCATTAATATGGTTTGACTCTCGTTAACTCCTTGTTTTAGCCTTTTTTGGTTAAGTTCTAAGCCATTCTGATGTCACATAATTGTTCTGTTTTCTGTTGGATCCTGCTGGGTTAAAAACCCGGATAACATTTTCCCCCCAGAGTACGTATTCGTTGTAAACGAGGCGTGCTCTGAAAGTTATCGCTTTCAATACTTGTTTGTCAAATTCAGAGTGATCGCACTAGAGTTTTACGGATACATGGCAGGTCATGCTGTTGATCTCCTAACTTCAGTCTTGACTGTTATTACTTGTCGTAACAGATCAAATTTCTTCTTATAGTTTCCCGGTATGCTTCGAAACGATGGATAGATGTCAGAGCATGAGTTCTAGAAAAGTCTTGCCCAACTTTATGGGTCGCTAGCGACCTACCTACTTGGAAATTTTTACTTCGAAAAGATGGGTCGCTAGCAATTCATGATGGATCGCACGCTACCCCATGACTTAGCAATTTTTTGCTTCGTTCTTTTATTTGCCTATATACATGACTCGAGCCGACCCTTCCTTCTACTTCTTACACGACCCGAACTAGCTTTCTTGCAATCTGAAACCCTAGGCGATTCGACCCATCTTGCTCAACTCGATCCATTGCTTCCTTAGATGCATCTCATCCAAGCAATCCACCGTATATTCTCTAATGCCACCGTCACCAGAGCATCACTGCTTCCCCAGTTCGCCACTGACCAAAACCCTTGCCTTGAGAATCGTTTGCGACCTTTCCTTGGATCTCAAGCGACCTGATTCCTGAGCTTGATTTCAGTCTTTGAACCTTCCCGTGTTCTTGAATTCAATCTCGGGTGGGTTTTCTAATTGGTTTGCTAATTACAGTGCTTGTTTGGCAGCGAGTTCGTATTCGCGATGTGGATCGTGAGAAGTTTGAGGTGATTGCGATTTAATGGAGGAAGATTGTAAATTGAGTCTTGAGTTTCCTCCTGGAACGATATTCGGGCTTTGGCCCAATGCTTGACGCGTTTTGCTATCTTCGTCCATTAGACCAGAATTGACTTGTGCCCAATTTCGTAGCTGTTACTGCATGACACATCACTAATCGATCCCGATTCTTCCAGAGAATTTGAACTTCTCTCGCTTGCTTGTTGCGCGCTCGGTGTCCCTGTAGTGAGAAGAGTTTTCCACGTCGCTTCAGACAACGGGTCCGTTATCGATCATTGATCGGTAATAGGTAAGTGTACAGTGAGTAAAAACAAGTGGAAACGATGTGGGAGACTTTTTTCCTTTTCAATTGCGAGCGAACTATCTAAATGGGATAGAGCGTTTGTAGTGTTTCGGATACCAAGCTCACCCCCTATAGTCAGCATGATGCACTTGCCTCGGTATACACTTGAAGTCCGTCGCACGGAAGTGAATTGATATCTCTCCGGAATTCAAGTGTAGTAGGGGGAAATTACTAAGTTAGAATAAAATCACCTGACCGTTTTGCATGCGAGTTCCGTTGTTTTAGAAGCATCCATCTTTGCACTGTAAATCGGGCGGAGGAAGCCAAGCACTTTCCGCCGTCGAGTCGTCATCTGTCGCTCTTTCTCCTACCGCTTCACAAACGGAATACGGTCAATTGGTCCCGGTTGGGCCAGTCGTGGATCGAACACCTCCCAACTTTAGAGTTCTACTCAATCCGCCCGAGTGGGCTTCTTTGGTGGTTTCTGCTAAAGTTCTTCATAACATCTGTGCGCAACACAGTATTCTAGAGGAGGATGCACGTCTGCCAGAGAAGGACGAGTTGGCTCATATGCCTCCTTTGGGGTACACCGCTTGCCACCGGTACATGTGTTTGAATGGAGTCGTGCCTCCCTTTAATGACTTTCTGCATGAGACTCTTTCGAACTTAGGCATTGCCCCATTTAAGATTCATCCCAACGGCTATGCCATCTTGACTTGCCTACATGTTCTTTTCATGCGGACATTCAACTACGCTCCAAGCTTTGATGAGTTGCGATACTTTCTGTCGTTTAAAAGGAGAGATGACTGCCCCTTCTTGATTGTAATTAAAGCCCAAAGAAACTGAAAAATCGTTCTACGTCTGCAGTGCAACTTGTCGCAATTCAAGATGCAATAATTCTTTATTAGATGCCCCAATGGGTTCAATCGTCGGTGGACAACATGGAGTAAGTTCCTTTTAATACTTGTCGATCTTCGATGCATTGCTATGAAATTTCTAACAAGCTGTGTACTTCTTGCAGTTATTCTAAGGCCAAATAGGGATGTGTCTCTTGATGAAATTTCTCAAACTCTAAAGGCTATTGATGCCGAGGAGAGATCCGTCAAAGTTTTGTTGACTGATGAGAACATGCATCGACATGGATTACTATATCCGGGTAGATCCGCTGTTCAAGTTGAAGTCCCCTCTCATGCCCGATCCAGAGTTCGTACAAGACGTACTTCTTCTTCTCATGGTTTTGAAGAAGGTGCCTCTCAAGAGAGAGAGCCTATCCGGAGGATCAACCGAGGAGACCCACGAAGGAGGAGATGCTACTGCGACTGGATTTAGCGGTCCGGTTGGACTGCCTCCGATCCCGGAGGAAGGAAAATAAGAGTTCAAGCAAAGAGAAGGCAAGGCCGCATTGGACTCAGAAAAGGAAGAGGGGGAGTTTGAGAGTAGTAGCGATGAGTCTACTACAAGTGATGACCTTTACGCAGAATTCGATGACATTACTCGGAATCATGCGATGAGACATTGGGCATGAGTCTCGTCCTTCCGAGCTCTCCTCCTCCAGATGCGAGTGGCAAAGATAATGCCTCAGAGAACAGAGAGCATCAGGATGCCCCAGATAAAGATGTGGGCGCATATTTTGGGGACTTGAGTGACATCTATGTCGATTTTGATGCGATTATGGGGAAAGACTTTAAATTTGAGGGGGTGCCCCTTCTTCGGGCAATACTGCACCCGAAGTTAGTCTGGTCTTGCCCACGACGACTGCCCGATTCGGTTCGTGACGACGCTTTAGGCCCTTCCCCAAAATACACTATACATCTTATTAGGATTGCACTCACTTTCCCCGCTTTCTTTCCGTGCCTATTTTCCATTTCTAAAATCTTTTCTTTATGCTTTGTGCCAGGTATGACGAGAGGACGTGACTTTTACGATGACTTTGAAGAATTCACTTACTCGTAGCGTACTCTAAGCGCACCTCCGGTGTAACAACCCGCATATTTATCGATTTTATATTTAAATATTTTATTTAAATATTTTAATCGTTAGTCGGATCTTAGCCCGAAAAGCTACTTTTTGCATACAGTCAAATTAGGACTCGAGACCACCTCCATTGAGTTCAAAATGACATTTGCGATCTTTTTTAGTGTAAACTTCGATATGTTTGGAGATAGTGGAATTTTCATCACTTTTTGCTTTGGGCTTTTGATTTGGGCTGAACCTCTTCTAACTCAGTCCCAACCCATCTCCCCTTCCTCACTTCTTCAAAAACAACAAAGCTTCATCAAAAATGGTGGAGGGAATGGGAAATTAAAATTCCAAACTCAAGTTCATTAGCAAATGCAACATCCAACTCCAAATTCAAGAAGAAGACATTGATTCAAGCTTGGGACTGTTCTCACTTTGCTTTCAAGCTCACTTTCCATCAATTTCCATGAAAAGGTGAGATTTTTATCTCACATTCTTGCCTATAACTATCTTGGACTGTTGGGAATGATTCCCTATCACTCTAGCATCAACATTTGCATTTGGTTTGGATTGGATTGGCGAAAAACTTTAATTTTCGGTGTTTTGGTGATTTTTCTGGCACTAGGTCGTTCTGGCCTTCGCTAGGTCGTACGCGAGTTAAGGCATTAGGTCGCTGCATTGAAAAGTCACTCTGGTGAATTCTTTGGTCGTCTCCGACTTAACATCCCTCGGCAAAGGTTAGGTCGTTCCAGCCTTAGGTCGGCCATGCTATTTCACTAGGTCGCGCGGGCCTTAGGTCGTAAGTCGTAGGTCGTTAGCTCGAACCCACTAAGTCGTTCGAGTTAGGTCGGCCAGTCTATCTCGTAGGTCGTCTCCGACCTAAGCTCCTGCTAAGTCGTTCGAGTTAGGTCGTTGAACCATTCACCCTAGGTCGCTCGTCCACTAAGTCGGCCTGGTTTATCTCGTAGGTCGTCTCCGACCTAGGCTTCTGTTAAGTCGTAGGTCGTGTGGTTTTTAGGTCGCATGACCTTTAAACCGATAGGTCGTTAGACCTATAACTCGTTGGGTCGACCCCCTTTAGGTCGTGAACCTTGTTAAGTCGTTCACCCTCCATTTCGTAAGTCGTAAGTCGTTACCGACCTTAAATCTCCTCTGCTAGTTAGGTCGTGTGCTTTTAGGTCGCTCGACTCTGTTAAGTCGTAGGTCGTTGGACCTTAAGTCGCTCGGCCATTGCATTAGGTCGCGTGAACCCTTAGGTCGTTAGACCTCATTTTGCTTTAGGTCGTAGACCGCTTGTCTTCACTCAGGTCGAACCCCGTAGCGGGGACGTTGCCCCCGCACCCCCACCTAGGGGGTTGCCACCCCCTGGACCCCCCTCCGTAGGGGATCTTATCTGAAAAACATTCAACAGAATTTCTACTATGATGATTTTGGGATTGATTTCTTTGGACTTTACTCACGTCTTCGAACATGAATTTATGTGATTCGATTTGTTTCAACAATCGTTTTGTGACTTGTTACTTTAAAAATATAAAGGTTTCAATACTAGTAGTAAATATCAAAACTCTTTCATCAAGACGATTTCTACACTATTTTAAATATAAAGCACGTTTTCTCAAACCGTTTTTCAATCTACTAGTATATACAAGCCTTTACTTCACTCGGATGAGAAATCGAATTAAACGACTTAGTAAAACAAGTGGTACGAAACGTTTGCGTTCACTTCGTCGGTTAGCTCTTGGACTTGTTCGATTGAACCCTTTTTGTGACAATTTCCTAGTGGAGATCTACAGTTTGTTCGTAAATATTTAAGTTAAGCTAGTGGTTATGGGACATGAAGCTAAACTCATATATTTACTGACTTAGTGTAATTGACACTTCCTAATGATCATGACGATCATTTTTATGATTGAGACTAGCAATTGTGCGATGTCTCTTTGACTGCACAGTTAGACTAGACCTCATATGTGTGATTTCGAATCACACATATCTCTTTGGATACGAGGTTAGTCTAGACACCATTTGTGTGATTTCGACTCACACATATCTCTTTGTTGCGAGGTTAGACTAGACACCATTTGTGTGATTTCGTCTCACACATATCTCTTTATTTTCAAGGTTAGTCTATACCTCATTGGTGTGATTTCGGTTCACGCATATGGGGTAGCTCCCCATGGTCTTCGGACCGTTATGTGATAGGCCTCTTTCCCTTTTTATGATTTCTGGATTTCGTGTGATGATTTCTGAAAATTTTATGCTTCACCTATTTTAGTGATTTCTATTGATATGCTTTATCAATTTTCACATTGGTGATTTCGTGTATCATTGACTTGTTATGAATACAAGTTTTGGGTATGATGCCCTCTTTGGATCTTTGAGAAGATTCTTGTGATATTGGTTAATCTTTTGTTGATTATCATTTACATACTTATAGTAGTATGCCGTTATGGTTGTTACATGTTCATGTCATATTATTTATCCTATACCTTATCATCTGATATTTATAGCTAGACTGATCCGTTTATTATTTTCTTATAAATAATACTCGGGTCAGACCGAGATGTTACAGGTGCTTCTGCTTGACTTCTCTTTAGGATCATTCTGACTTTTGGCTAACTACATAGATTAGTAGTTTTTGGATGTACACATTTGAGATATAGACTCTATGTTGTGTACTTATTCTTTTGTATAGCACGCGTTGCTATTCTTTTGTATTAACGTGGATCTTTCTAACCACTACTCTGATGTACACTTTCATGTGTTATATGTTTATTCATATTTTCTTCCGCCTTTGTGATATGGATGTCTGTGACTGATTTATGTTATGATTATTTCTATGTTTGTTTCCGAAGATTATATATAGCCACCGTGTGATAGCTTTGAGTTTGTATCGGTATGTCGGATTTCCTCCTTAAATGACATGCATTCTATTTTATCTGACATATCGGTGCTCGCACAAAGAAGTTACATGGATGGTCGCTCCTCCACAACCTTATTCTCCGCGCTAATTGACATCACTACATCGTAGTGTTCTTGGTTAGCGTGGGTATAGAGGTGGGGCGTTACAGCTTGGTATCAGAGTCAAACTTCGGAACAATGTAGAATAACTTAACAAGGATCATCGTCCTAAGTCCACCTTAGGAGTTGTGTTTCAGGATTTAGTCGAGTCTTCGAACCGATTCATCCTGATTTCTTTATGATCCCTTGTTTTATCTATCAAGATTGCTTGATAGTCATTCTGAGAATAACCTTTTTCTTCTTCTTCCTTTCTTTCTTAAAGAAGAAGAGATGGTTAGTTCTGGCAGTCCAGGCGCGGGTCAATCCAGTAGTTCTTCACTGGATGGTGCATTCATGTCTGCCCAACAACTTTTGGATCTTGCTAAGAATCAAAGGTTTATCTGTGCTTTGGGTAAGAACCCCGAAATGGTTTTACCTTTGAAACTTGAAGTTCCTTTCAATCAACTTGTGGACATCCCTCTTCGACATGAAGAGGCTGGTAAAGGAATTGATAGTGATATTGGGATTTCCAAGAAGAGGCATATTAAGTTCAAAAGCCCAAATCCCGATAAGAAGGTAAAGCAAGAAACCTCGGTAGCTAACACTCCAATCCCTAATCAGGGAAGATGCTACAATTGTGCTTCTAGGGACCACTGTATAAATAAGTGCCCTAGACCTATCTCTTGCCGCTATTGTAGTGGTGCAGACCATTTTATGTCTTCCTGTTCCAAACTTCAAAGAAAGAAGAAAGTGGAACAAGAAACTCCGGTAGTTGATACTCCTACCGCTAGTCGTAAACAATGCTTCAATTGTGGTTCCACAGACCATCATGTTATTAAGTGCCCGAAACCCCTTTATTGCCGCTATTGCAAAGGCTCGGGTCATTACTTATCCATCTGTCCCATACTTCAAGATAGGAGAGAGGGAAAGCTGCATGCCCCTAGAAACCCTTCTCTTGGTCAAGGTATTTCTTATTTAATCCTTGATTACACTTGTTTTGTGATTATCCTATTCGAGTTCTTTTCGATATGGGTTCATCTTATTCTTTAAGCTCACATGTTGAGTAAAGGATTATTTCTCTCAATTGAGAAGTTGTGAATTTTCCAAAATCTTTGAGCTGGTCTTAGGATCATCACCTAAGCAATCTTTTAAGTGGTGTTAAGGTCTTTCCAGTTTGACCTTGCCCTCGGATTTCATTAGCTAGGAGTTGCGGGAGTTAGCATTCCGCTTACCACATTTCGCACTCGTTATGCTTCTTATGAATGACTTATTATGTCATTCGGTTTATCCAGCTTATTTCATCCAATATATAAATCGAGTATTCTATGAATATCTCAATAATTCCATTCTTGTATTTATTAATTTTGGACGAAAAATCGAAATTTAAAATTCTATAAATCTTTGTCATAAGATTTATTTATAAGTACAATTGGATTTTTAATTAAACAGGCAAAGAATATTCTCAAAACTTTTAAGAGATATTTTCATCATATAGAAGATGATTTTGTGCTGTATTGCCCATTTAGTGTTTTAAGAATTCTGGTCGATGCGCTTGATCAACGTTATCGATAGGGATTTCCTAAACGCTTTGATGAGACAGTCAGGCACAATAAATTGACTTGTAAAATGTAAATTTTTCTAAAAAGGGTAATTGTGATTCTGAAAGTTTTAGCTTTTCAGGAAAGAAGGTTGAATTCTTTCTTTTCGGTACTCTTATCCTTGTGATTCCCAAAGGGAACCAAAACCATATCTTTTGTACCAATGCTAATCGTATTGGTTTGGATGCCATTCTCTTGCAAAAGAGAGCGCGCAATCACTTGAGCTTCTAAATCCTAAAAGCCGATCGAGACTAGGTATGTCACTTATGATCTGGTGCTCGCGGTTATTGTTTTTGCTTTCCAAGTTTGGCATCCTCATCTTGGGGGAGAAATTTGTTCTCCACCTCGATTATAAATTATTGGGACATCTAATTTCTCATAAGGAACTTAATTTGTGTCAACCACGTTGGCTCGAATTCCTTGCATCTTATGATCTTGATATCCTTTATACCCCGGGAAAAAGGGAAACCGTGTTGCCAATGCACTTAGTCGCAAGCGACAAGCGATTGTTTTCAGGATGATATCCGAATGGAAGGATCTCGAGGTTTCATCCACTTGTGAAATTCGAGATCGTGTTTCCCATTCATGTTCATCTTATGTAGCCTTGATGCTCATCCTTCTCTCTTAGACCGCATTCTTGAAGCTCAAAGACTAGATCCCGAATTAGCTCTTCTTAGCCAAAGTTGTAGGGATAAAATTAATATTGAAAGTTGAAAGACTTCGATATTGATTTTCGTGGCGGCATTCGAAAATTTGGTAGACTTATCGTACCAAATATTAGTGATCTTCGTAAAGATACTTTAGAAGATTCTTATCATTCTGAATTTACCATTCATCCCGGTAGTAGTAAAATGTACGCCGAGGTGAGGCGGCTTTATTATTGGGAGTGAATAAAATCTGTTATTGCTAACTTTGTTAAGTGTTGCATGACTTGCCAACTTCATAAAGGCATGGTGGGTTATTGCAACCTTTAGAAATTCCAATTTGGAAGTGGGATCAAATTTCCATGGATTTTAGTTATGGTCTTTCTCGTTCTTGTCCGGGTCATGATAGCTTATGGGTGATAGTTGACAGACTTACTATATCCGCCCATTTTACTTCCGTTCGATCTAACCGAACCGTTTCTCTTTTGGCCAAACTCTTATCAAGGAAATTGGTAAATTGCATGGTGTCCCTACTTCTATTGTTAGAAATCGCAATCCATTGTTTAATAGTGGATTTTGGGAAAGTCTTCGAGATTTTTAACACCGCTTATCACCCCCAGTCCGATGGACAAACTGAGCGTGTGAATCAAACTCTTGAAGATCTTCTTCGTGCTTGTGTGCTTGATTTCGGTGGAAGTTGGGAAGATCATATTTTACTCGTTGAATTTTCCTATAATAATCGCTTCTAATCTAGTATGGGTATGGCACTTTCCGAGACACTCTATGGAAGGCCATGCCGATCCCCTTCTTGTTGGCTATAGGCCGGTGAGAAGCTGGTTTTAGGTCCAGATTTTTATTCGTGTTTCACATATTAACGGTGTTTTACGTTTCAGTCGATCGGGAAAGTTAGCACCTCAATATATTGGGCCATTTCCTATCACTGGACATAGTAAATCCATGACGTATCGCCTTTTATTACCGGCTCAAATTTTCTGCTATTCGTGACATGTTTCACGTTTCTCGATTACGGAAATGCTTTTGAGATTCCGATTTTTATTCTTGAGTCTGGCATTGTGGAAGAAACTGAAGTTTCACCTAATGTAACGACCCGTAAATTTCAACTGTTTTAATAACGTAATTAGTGAAATTTTGTAAAATTTTAAACGATAAAATTTTGAAATAAAAATTTAATATTTGGAATACGTCTAGTTAAACATAGCAACTGATAATTTTTCGTCCGAGAATATGAAAGTTTATTTCGCGCGTAAATTCACTTCAATTTAATCAGTTAAAAAGCAATGAAAATAAATGTTTTCGGAACCTAAATAATTTTACATAGAAAAATTCTAAACCATCTTCTGAGCAAGATGTCTGTTTGTCGTTTTTTCCAAATTCGGACATCTTTGGCTCCGTCGATCTTATTTTTCAGCGTTTTTCTTGCATTTTCCGCTATTAGAAAATTCGAATTTTTTATAATTAAATTGTACCGCCAATATCAGTATACCATTGTGATCGTCTTATCATACTGATCTCTATGGTATATTCGATTGTAAATTTCGGAGTTCGATGTGCGGTGTAGGTCTATAAAACAAATTTCCGTCTCGGTATTCATATTGGTGCTATTTGATTTCCATCCATCCTTTCGTTTCATCCATGAGAAAGCGGTTAGCTAGTAGCAATTAATAATTGTTGAATTCAACATCTGACTCCTGCTATTCCCATTGATCTTGATAAATACAATATGGTCCATATTGCTTGGTTTGGATTCATACTTTTACTCTCAAAATACACGTCTTCCTCCTCTGTCATGCATGCACGTTCATTTACATGCCATAGCTTATTCAATGAATATGCATGTTCATTTATAATAGACATTCATTTGCATGCACGTTGTTTATGTCCATTCAAATCAGTTTATACGTTCTATTCTTTTGCCTATTCATATTCAAATTTTTGTCTGCCATTCATTTTAAATCTTTGGTGGCAATATTTTTGCTCTGCCCTTTTTATTCCAACCTCATCTTCTCCTCTTTCTCTTCATCCCCACCGAATAACCGACGCCTCCTACTCGTCCATGCCATCCTCCGATCTAGTAACAGCCCGCTTCCTTGCAAACAGGTAACCGCCATCACAGACCCGAACGCCAGCAAACCCCAGTGCTCCAACGCCTCCGACCTCACGCACCCACCTCCATTTTCGCAGCCTTCTCCCCATCTCCCGCCTTCCCCATGACCGCAGCCTTGCCGAGACTTCATCTCCTCCTCCCTGACCTAACCCGCATCCCCAAACTCGGCCGTAACACACCAAGCCCGCATACATGGCCTCCCATAGTCTAAACTCCGCAGACCCGCGCCTCTGACCTACCCACCACAGCCTATCCTCCATCACTGCCTCGATAACTCCTCAGCCCTTCAGATCTACCATCTTCGGCCACAGTCGCCTGCCGTCTTTCCCCTCGGTTTTTCGTCATAGAGCACGGTACTATATATAAATATATTTTGGTTATTTGTTGAACTGAACTTTGTTTTCTTTTTTGTAATAACTTATATTATGGGTAAATAAATAATGTTGAAAGGAAAGAAAAACAAACTTTGTCTTCCAGAGAAAAAATTATATAGATTTTACTGCATATAGAGGAAAGTTTGTATATATATAATAATTTACATATATTATATTTGCTGTTATGTTGTAGCTTTGGTAATAATTGTTATAAGTTTAGTGTATACGAATTTTGAAACTGGTCAGCGTTTGTTTATTGTTGTTTAAAAAAAAATGTGATGTATTGTATATTGGTAGGGTTAGAGTTGCAGTCGACCCTTAGTTTATAAACTGGTTAATTATGTATTGTATATTGGTAGGGTTAGAGTTGCATTTGTTGTTATATATATATAGAGAAAAAAAAACTATATGACATGGGTATACATTTTATGGTTATACACACGTCTGTGTTCAAGCTATAAAGGTTTTACAGTTTAAAGAAATTATATAGTTGTCATGTAAATGGTTGCTAACTTTTGCGTTTACTTGAATATAAGCGTGTTGCATTTTATTTTCTAAAAAGCTATTTTATGTACCAAGCTTATATTAGCATTTTTCTTATCTGTCTGTACTAGTTTATATATATTAGTATATATATAATTTTTGGTCTGCACAAGTTATGGCTCATGTATGTAAGTTCAGGCTTTGATTAAGTGGCCGCATTCACATTGGGTTTGCTACAGACGTTACATGAATTCTGGGGGCATAAGACACTGGTATTAATAGTGATGTTTAAATGGTATATACACACACATATATAGATCTGTGTATATAAGTTAAGGCAGTATTTTAAACTATAAACCTTAGTTGGTCTGGTAGTAGATGTGTTATAAATTATTAGGAGTATATACTGCATATGTGAGTAGTGTGCATGCTGCAAGTCTGCATAAATGTTGGTTAAAAATCTTAGTGCATACCAGTTTATGAGGAAGGTTGATGTTTAGATATATATATAAAGTTTGTGGTTTACGAATATGACATTTCATATGTTGGTTTATATAAGATTTTATGGTATATATTAGCGGTTGTATATAAGTGGTCTGCACTCATATTGTAGTATATATGGTTTGGAAAATAATATATAAGATTCTGGATAGTATAATATGTATAGATTTTTAATATTAAATTATGTCTTGTTTTAATATTGGTTATATATATAATGATCTAAATTTATAATGTATAAAGTTCATTTTAAACTTGTATTTCCAAATCGATTTTGAGAAATGTCATAATATAATGTGTGTATCTTGTTCCAGTATGTAAAGCTAGTTTTGATTCACCGTCTTTATTCCTATTTATCAGCCTGATCGTCAAACTTGTTTCCATCGTGCTTTGCTTCGAAAGCCATGCTTGCAATTCGTAACTCAACTTCATTGTCTATCCTCTCTAACCTCGGAAGGTGAGCAAATCACTCACGATTAACGTTCTTTTATTTATTAAATTTGATTTCAATTGAAACGACAATTGAAATATGCTGTTGTTAGATATTTACACTGTTATTACCTGTATCAGTTCACCTATAACATCTGACACCATTATCTGTTATATATGCAATGATAATCCTGTTTGGTTGTTAAATGATTGATTGTTTGATGTTGACATTGAACGTTAAATTGTTAATGTTGAAAGTGATAAATAATTTGAAATTGAAATCGTCGTAGGATAGTTAAATTTGATATATGTGTTAAATTTGATTTGATGACATTTGCATAATATGACCCCTTTTAATAGTTAAATTAATTGACATGTAGAATAGTGATAGTTACACTTTGAACCATTGAACGTATATTTGATTAATTGTTGTAGTGTTAAAATTAAAATCGAATGACAATTGAAGAACCGTATAAATAATTAGTGTAATAATCTTTAATCTACATGAAATGATAGTGTAGATTCTAGAAATAATTATATTAATTCGCACAAATAACAATGCGAATTAATACGGTTATTTCGGGATTATTTGAATTGATTATTGGATTGTTATTGTTTGTTGTTATTGCTTGTTTATTTACTTTGACACCATCCCAGTTATCACACTGCAAGTTCCCTTTGTTATGTTTTGATTTTTTGAATTGAATTGGAATCGGGTTGAAATGATAAATACCCAAATTAAACTTTGACTTTGGATAGAGAATTAAATAAAAAACCCGATTGGTCAATAATTTGATTTAAAAATAAAACGAAGATTTTATTTGAATAAATAATATGGTTTTGAAATGAAGTTGAAATTTGAATTTTTAATGAAAGGAAAATGTTAATATTTAATAATCTGAAAACAAAATATTAACAATGTAATTGATGAAAGAATGGTGTTTAATTTGAGAAATAATTGAATTAAGTTTGAAATGATTTAATAATTAAGTTTGGAATTATAATTAAGTTTGAAATTATTAAACTTTGAAATTATTTAATAATTAAGTTTTGAATTATTTAATACTTAAATAAGATTGAATTATTTAATGATTAAATTGAATTGAATTCTTTAATAAGAAAAATTGAACTTTTGAATAAGTGAATTTTACTTCGTAAATAATTGAAATTGAGTTTTCTTTATTTATTAAGTTTGGAAAATCATTTAAGTAAGTAAATAAGTGAAATTGAATTTCTTTATCAAGAAATAAAATGCGATTTATTGAAATTAATGTAAGACTTGAAAATTAAAGGATTTGATTTGATGAATTTAATTTAATTCAAATTGTAAGTTTTGATATAAGGAAGTAGAATTTAAATAATGGATTTAATGAATTGGAAATTAAACAGAAATCGTTTAAATGAAAATTTACTTAACGAACATTGAATGAAATTGATAAATGGATTTAAATTGGTTGAATGTTAAATTAATTTAAATGATTTCGGAATGAAACTTATATACGAATTTGAATCAATATTTGAATTGTTTTAAATAGAAATTGAAATTGAATTATAAGATTTTGAAACGGTAACTTGGATGTTTTGAAACGTAAATTATTGGAAATTGGTTTTGAAAGACAAATGAAATGTTGATTTACGAATTCTAATTGAATTGAAATTGATTTGGTTTTTGAAATATATAAACGACCAATCGGTGTAATAATTACGAAAGTTATTAAAGAGACCGGGATCGGTAATGGATATACTCTCTATCTGAACCGAAACCACTTTAATAACTATACGCGGAGTGATGATCCAGAATGAAGTGGTTGGATTGATGTACGTGATGACTGAAGAAAGAGAACGATAATGGATAGCCTTGACACTTGTGTCAAATTGGAAATGACTAAAACAGGAGCTGTGCCCGGCCAATGGAGGATTAGCTACCTCAAGTGGACACACTTCTTCGAACTACTTATACTTGTTGTCGATTGGTGCACCCTTGATTTTGGGAGTGTTGTTTCACGGTGTTGCGGGCGCTGCGGCGTTGCGTTCTCACCAGTCTGGATCAGGCGAACGGTAGTATCACTACCTTGGGTATTGCCTCATGTGCCTTGTCATACTTGTATTCCATTTATACGCGACCACTATGATTTTGATTTGTACCTTTAGTATATGGATTGCCCTCTGGTGACTTCCGGTTTTGGAGAAACTACGGTCTTGTATATGCTTTTGGGAATAAAAATGTGTTAAGGGTGGAATGTGCCATGACTTAACACTATTTTGATATCTTTATTATTACTGATAGACATTATCTACTTATCGTACACTACTATATAGTAGATAGTTTAATGGATCCTTAAAGGATGGTTATTCCAAACATCCTTTGAGTTACTTGTATTTCAATTGCTATTTCACTTGAGTTGGATTTATTAATATAAGAATGTTAATCCTGACTCGAGTGTCTTGTGTTTTTGCTTTACGCTCGGGTCAGACTGAGTGTACCAGTATTCGAGACTCACCTTTGAAGTTGGAGCTTTGATTGAAGATCCAACCATCTATTCTGCTTTCAGTATTCGATGATTCCAGTGATGCATTCTGATTTGTATCTGATGTATCGTATTACTCTTCTGTTGTAAACTTTGATGTATTTTATATATTCATATAGTAGCTTCATGAACTACTATCTCTTTTATTTCCGCTGCATTTATTACTCTATGTCTGTGATCTGTGATTATTTTATTTACTGTATATGTTCAGTTTTGCCAAATTTAAATTAACAACGCGGTATTTTGAGCAATTCAATTCCGGCATGAGTGTCTACCTATACACTTATAATGGATGCGAATGGTCCAAAATTCTGGGTCGTTAAAGTTGGTATCAGAGCTTTGGTAGCTCTAGGCAGAACTTAACATATATGGTAAATGTATTTACAAAATCACTCTCATTCGAGTTTCAATCTCTTCCTTTGTCTCAATTCCATTGAATTTCGGAACGTTCTCCTCGGTTCCAAAATTCATTCATGTCCTTCACTATTCGTCTTCTTTCAATTCTGGAGCACCCCATAACTCCATTTTGAATGTTATCTATAATAGATCGGCAGTTTCGCCAATCTTAGAATGATTCGTAAAAGAGTAAACTCCTTTACAATAGGCATTGATTTACCGGAGATTTCTGTATCCTCGGTTTACGATGCTATCTATTCCCTGCTATACCTGAATCCCATCTCTAGAGATCGAGTGTTGATTTACCTCGGGATTCCGCATCGATCTTATTTTTGGAGTCACGGTCGATCGGTTAAGGTTGCCCGCGATTTATATCCATCGCCCTATTTTGTTATTTAATTATCTTATCTTCTGTTTCAAACTTATTCTCAAATCAAAATTTTCTTTGATTGAATTAATCAAACTTGAACCTCTATCTTTGCTTTGAAATCTATTCTTGTATAGTCGAGCAAGGAAGTGTATTTGTAAATTAATTTTTAAAATGTTTTAAAATATATTGTGTTGTTTGAGTTGTTGATGTTGATTTGGGTTTCCGATCGATTCGTCTGATCAACGCTATCGATAGGATTTCCAAAACACTTGAGCAGAGCAAACTGACACAATATTGTTTAAAATTTGGTAAATGAAATAAATTTGTATGATTATATTATAAATATATATAAGTAAAATTTTCTGAAATTTAATAAGTTAATTAAATCGGTTGTTGAAATGATAATAATTGATTATCATTTATTGTTCTATAAATGAATTTTTTTACATGGATTATAAACTGATTTGAAATTTAAATGAATTTAAAATTTAGAATTTGAGAATTTAATTTCCAGTGATTTCAAGCTTTGGTTTTTAAAATTTTAAAATGTATATTATTGAAGGTATTTTCAAATAGAAACCGTTTTCAAAGAATTTTAAAATGTTGAAATCAGTGCTCTTCTCTTTGTCGCTGGAAAATAATTTCGGTGATGGCGGCCGCATCATCGACATTCATTTTCGAGTTTCGAAGTGGAGAAACCATTCTGTAGCTTTGCTACGGTTTTGTTTTGAAAAATATTTTGATTTGAATTTCTTCAGTATAATTTGATTTATATATATATATATATATATATGGGTATCTTATTTTAAAATTTAATTTGATTTGATATAAATAATATTAGATATATCTCTAAATTGTTTAAAGTTAATCGGAAATCTAATTCTTAAATTTTGTTAAAAGATGATTTTAATTATAAATAAAACCAAAATTTGGAATAAATATTTAAACTCGAATAATTGGATTGGGAAAATTTTATTTGTACATTGTTCAACTGCATTCTAATACAACTTACCTAAATCATTCAGAAGTTGAATATGTAATTGGATAATATATAGGATAAATTGAATTTATAAATAAAATTTGAGTGTTTATAATAAATGTTATACACTAAATTTTGATTATAAAGATGTTAATAGAGTTAGATAGGATAATAAGTAAACTCAGTTAATAATGAAATAAATTTGTTTTGAAAGAATTAATAAATTTGTTTTGAAAGAATTAATAAATTGAAATTTGATCAACATATGAAAATACCTTGAATTTAAAAGCAATTAGTAGATGTAAATTAATTTAAATCGAAACTTTTATGGTTTAAATAAATTTATATGAGTTAAATATATGTGATTAGATATATTAAATAGAATAAATTTAACAATAATTTGGAATAAAGAAGAATTTAAATTGCTGAAAAAAAATATGATTATAATAAAAGACTATTCAAAATTATGGTTTTAGAAATTGTAAATTTAAGATAATTAGATAATAAGATAATGAATTTAGAAATAGTTGAGATTGATCTTAGTGAAATCAAATGGATTAAATCAATTATTGAATATCAATTAATTTAAATTTGAATTTATATGGTTTAAATTAATTATTATTTTGTATTTCAAATCTGTTTTTCTTTCTGGTTGTTTCTATTCTCCTACCTCGTTCCTTTTCGGGGACGAAAAGTTTTGAGTGGGGGAGAGTGTAACGACCCGTAAATTTCAACTGTTTTAATAACGTAATTAGTGAAATTTTGTAAAATTTTAAACGATAAAATTTTGAAATAAAAATTTAATATTTGGAATACGTCTAGTTAAACATAGCAACTGGTAAATTTTCGTCCGAGAATATGAAAGTTTATTTCGCGCGTAAATTCACTTCAATTTAATCAGTTAAAAAGCAATGAAAATAAATGTTTTCGGAACCTAAATAATTTTACATAGAAAAATTCTAAACCATCTTCTGAGCAAGATGTCTGTTTGTCGTTTTTCCAAATTCGGACATCTTTGGCTCCGTCGATCTTATTTTTCAGCGTTTTTCTTGCATTTTCCGCTATTAGAAAATTCGAATTTTTATAATTAAATTGTACCGCCAATATCCGTATACCATTGTGATCGTCTCATCGTACTGATCTCTATGGTATATTCGATTGTAAATTTCGAAGTTCGATGTGCGATGTAGGTCTATAAAACAAATTTACGTCTCGGTATTCATATTGGTGCTATTTGATTTCCATCCATCCTTTCGTTTCATCCATGAGAAAGCGGTTAGCTAGTAGCAATTAATAATTGTTGAATTCAACATCTGACTCCTGCTATTCCCATTGATCTTGATAAATACAATATGGTCCATATTGCTTGGTTTGGATTCATACTTTTACTCTCAAAATACACGTCTTCCTCCTCTGTCATGCATGCACGTTCATTTACACGCCATAGCTTATTCAATGAATATGCATGTTCATTTATAATAGACATTCATTTGCATGCACGTTGTTTATGTCCATTCAAATCAGTTTATACGTTCTATTCTTTTGCCTATTCATATTCAAAATTTTGTCTGCCATTCATTTTAAATCTTTGGTGGCAATATTTTTGCTCTGCCCTTTTTATTCCAACCTCATCCTCTCCTCTCTCTCTTCATCCCCACCGAATAACCGATGCCTCCTACTCGTCCATGCCATCCTCCGATCTAGTAGCAGCCCGCTTCCTTGCAAATAGGTAACCGCCATCACAGTCCTTATTCCTCCACCCTACCCTGTTCTCCACACCCGAACGCCAGCAAACCCCAGTGCTCCAATGCCTCCGACCTCACGCACCCACCTCCATTTTCACAGCCTTCTCCCCATCTCCCTCCTTCCCCATGACCGCAGCCTTGCCGAGACTTCATCTCCTCCTCCCTGACCTAACCCGCATCCCCAAACTCGGCCGTAACACACCAAGCCCGCATACATGGCCTCCCATAGTCTAAACTCCGCAGACCCGCGCCTCTGACCTACCCACCACAGCCTGTCCTCCATCACTGCCTCGATAACTCCTCAGCCCTTCAGATCTACCATCTTCGGCCACAGTCGCCTGCCGTCTTTCCCCTCGGTTTTTCGTCATAGAACACGGTACTATATATAAATATATTTTGGTTATTTGTTGAACTGAACTTTGTTTTGTTTTTTGTAATAACTTATATTATGGGTAAATAAATAATGTTGAAAGGAAAGAAAAACAAACTTTGTCTTCCAGAGAAAAATTTATATAGATTTTACTGCATATAGAGGAAAGTTTGTATATATATAATAATTTACATATATTATATTTGCTGTTAGGTTGTAGCTTTGGTAATAATTGTTATAAGTTTAGTGTATATGAATTTTGAAACTGGTCAGCGTTTGTTTATTGTTGTTTTAAAAAAAAAGTGATGTATTGTATATTGGTAGGGTTAGAGTTGCAGTCGACCCTTAGTTTATAAACTGGTTAATTATGTATTGTATATTGGTAGGGTTAGAGTTGCATTTGTTGTTATATATATATAGAGAAAAAAAACTATATGACCTGGGTATACATTTTATGGTTATACACACGTCTGTGTTCAAGCTATAAAGGTTTTACAGTTTAAAGAAATTATATAGTTGTCATGTAAATGGTTGCTAACTTTTGCGTTTACTTGAATATAAGCGTGTTGCATTTTATTTTCTAAAAAGCTATTTTATGTACCAAGCTTATATTAGCATTTTTCTTATCTGTCTGTACTAGTTTATATATATTAGTATATATATAATGTTTGGTCTGCACAAGTTATGGCTCATGTATGTAAGTTCAGGCTTTGATTAAGTGGCCGCATTCACATTGGGTTTGCTACAGACGTTACATGAATTCTGGGGGCATAAGACACTGGTATTAATAGTGATGTTTAAATGGTATATACACACACATATATAGATCTGTGTATATAAGTTAAGGCAGTATTTTAAACTATAAACCTTAGTTGGTCTGGTAGTAGATGTGTTATAAATTATTAGGAGTATATACTGCATATGTGAGTAGTGTGCATGCTGCAAGTCTGCATAAATGTTGGTTAAAAATCTTAGTGCATGCCAGTTTATGAGGAAGGTTGATGTTTAGATATATATATAAAGTTAGTGGTTTACGAATATGACATTTCATATGTTGGTTTATATAAGATTTTATGGTATATATTAGCGGTTGTATATAAGTGGTCTGCACTCATATTGTAGTATATATGGTTTGGAAAATAATATATAAGATTCTGGATAGTATAATATGTATAGATTTTTAATATTAAATTATGTCTTGTTTTAATATTGGTTATATATATAATGATCTAAATTTATAATGTATAAAGTTCATTTTAAACTTGTATTTCCAAATCGATTTTGAGAAATGTCATAATATAATGTGTGTATCTTGTTCCAGTATGTAAAGCTAGTTTTGATTCACCGTCTTTATTCCTATTTATCAGCCTGATCGTCAAACTTGTTTCCATCGTGCTTTGCTTCGAAAGCCGTGCTTG
Organism: Allium fistulosum; assembly: GCA_030737815.1. Taxonomy (NCBI): domain Eukaryota; kingdom Viridiplantae; phylum Streptophyta; class Magnoliopsida; order Asparagales; family Amaryllidaceae; genus Allium; species Allium fistulosum. Next base: position 1,253,064,090 of record CM060901.1, read on the forward strand.
CAATTCGTAACTCAACTTCATTGTCTATCCTCTCTAACCTCGGAAGGTGAGCAAATCACTCACGATTAACGTTCTTTTATTTATTAAATTTGATTTCAATTGAAACGACAATTGAAATATGCTGTTGTTAGATATTTACACTGTTATTACCTGTATCAGTTCACCTGTGACATCTGACACCATTATCTGTTATATATGCAATGATAATCCTGTTTGGTTGTTAAATGATTGATTGTTTGATGTTGACATTGAACGTTAAATTGTTAATGTTGAAAGTGATAAATAATTTGAAATTGAAATCGTCGTAGGATAGTTAAATTTGATATATGTGTTAAATTTGATTTGATGACATTTGCATAATATGACCCCTTTTAATAGTTAAATTAATTGACATGTAGAATAGTGATAGTTACACTTTGAACCATTGAACGTATATTTGATTAATTGTTGTAGTGTTAAAATTAAAATCGAATGACAATTGAAGAACCGTATAAATAATTAGTGTAATAATCTTTAATCTACATGAAATGATAGTGTAGATTCTAGAAATAATTATATTAATTCGCACAAATAACAATGCGAATTAATACGGTTATTTCGGGATTATTTGAATTGATTATTGGATTGTTATTGTTTGTTGTTATTGCTTGTTTATTTACTTTGACGCCATCCCAGTTATCACACTGCAAGTTCCCTTTGTTATGTTTTGATTTTTTGAATTGAATTGGAATCGGGTTGAAATGATAAATACCGGAGGCATTGATTTACCGGAGGCATTGATTTACCGGAGATTTCTGTATCCTCGGTTTACGATGCTATCTATTCCCTGCTATACCTGAATCCCATCTCTAGAGATCGAGTGTTGATTTACCTCGGGATTCCGCATCGATCTTATTTTTGAAGTCACGGTCGATCGGTTAAGGTTGCCCGCGATTTATATCCATCGCCCTATTTTGTTATTTAATTATCTTATCTTCTGTTTCAAACTTATTCTCAAATCAAAATTTTCTTTGATTGAATTAATCAAACTTGAACCTCTATCTTTGCTTTGAAATCTATTCTTGTATAGTCGAGCAAGGAAGTGTATTTGTAAATTAATTTTTAAAATGTTTTAAAATATATTGTGTTGTTTGAGTTGTTGATGTTGATTTGGGTTTCCGATCGATTCGTCTGATCAACGCTATCGATAGGATTTCCAAAACACTTGAGCAGAGCAAACTGACACAATATTGTTTAAAATTTGGTAAATGAAATAAATTTGTATGATTATATTATAAATATATATAAGTAAAATTTTCTGAAATTTAATAAGTTAATTAAATCGGTTGTTGAAATGATAATAATTGATTATCATTTATTGTTCTATAAATGAATTTTTTTACATGGATTATAAACTGATTTGAAATTTAAATGAATTTAAAATTTAGAATTTGAGAATTTAATTTCCAGTGATTTCAAGCTTTGGTTTTTAAAATTTTAAAATGTATATTATTGAAGGTATTTTCAAATAGAAACCGTTTTCAAAGAATTTTAAAATGTTGAAATCAGTGCTCTTCTCTTTGTCGCTGGAAAATAATTTCGGTGATGGCGGCCGCATCATCGACATTCATTTTCGAGTTTCGAAGTGGAGAAACCATTCTGTAGCTTTGCTACGGTTTTGTTTTGAAAAATATTTTGATTTGAATTTCTTCAGTATAATTTGATTTATATATATATATATATGGGTATCTTATTTTAAAATTTAATTTGATTTGATATAAATAATATTAGATATATCTCTAAATTGTTTAAAGTTAATCGGAAATCTAATTCTTAAATTTTGTTAAAAGATGATTTTAATTATAAATAAAACCAAAATTTGGAATAAATATTTAAACTCGAATAATTGGATTGGGAAAATTTTATTTGTACATTGTTCAACTGCATTCTAATACAACTTACCTAAATCATTCAGAAGTTGAATATGTAATTGGATAATATATAGGATAAATTGAATTTATAAATAAAATTTGAGTGTTTATAATAAATGTTATACACTAAATTTTGATTATAAAGATGTTAATAGAGTTAGATAGGATAATAAGTAAACTCAGTTAATAATGAAATAAATTTGTTTTGAAAGAATTAATAAATTTGTTTTGAAAGAATTAATAAATTGAAATTTGATCAACATATGAAAATACCTTGAATTTAAAAGCAATTAGTAGATGTAAATTAATTTAAATCGAAACTTTTATGGTTTAAATAAATTTATATGAGTTAAATATATGTGATTAGATATATTAAATAGAATAAATTTAACAATAATTTGGAATAAAGAAGAATTTAAATTGCTGAAAAAAAATATGATTATAATAAAAGACTATTCAAAATTATGGTTTTAGAAATTGTAAATTTAAGATAATTAGATAATAAGATAATGAATTTAGAAATAGTTGAGATTGATCTTAGTGAAATCAAATGGATTAAATCAATTATTGAATATCAATTAATTTAAATTTGAATTTATATGGTTTAAATTAATTATTATTTTGTATTTCAAATCTGTTTTTCTTTCTGGTTGTTTCTATTCTCCTACCTCGTTCCTTTTCGGGGACGAAAAGTTTTGAGTGGGGGAGAGTGTAACGACCCGTAAATTTCAACTGTTTTAATAACGTAATTAGTGAAATTTTGTAAAATTTTAAACGATAAAATTTTGAAATAAAAATTTAATATTTGGAATACGTCTAGTTAAACATAGCAACTGGTAAATTTTCGTCCGAGAATATGAAAGTTTATTTCGCGCGTAAATTCACTTCAATTTAATCAGTTAAAAAGCAATGAAAATAAATGTTTTCGGAACCTAAATAATTTTACATAGAAAAATTCTAAACCATCTTCTGAGCAAGATGTCTGTTTGTCGTTTTTCCAAATTCGGACATCTTTGGCTCCGTCGATCTTATTTTTCAGCGTTTTTCTTGCATTTTCCGCTATTAGAAAATTCGAATTTTTATAATTAAATTGTACCGCCAATATCCGTATACCATTGTGATCGTCTCATCGTACTGATCTCTATGGTATATTCGATTGTAAATTTCGGAGTTCGATGTGCGATGTAGGTCTATAAAACAAATTTACGTCTCGGTATTCATATTGGTGCTATTTGATTTCCATCCATCCTTTCGTTTCATCCATGAGAAAGCGGTTAGCTAGTAGCAATTAATAATTGTTGAATTCAACATCTGACTCCTGCTATTCCCATTGATCTTGATAAATACAATATGGTCCATATTGCTTGGTTTGGATTTATACTTTTACTCTCAAAATACACGTCTTCCTCCTCTGTCATGCATGCACGTTCATTTACACGCCATAGCTTATTCAATGAATATGCATGTTCATTTATAATAGACATTCATTTGCATGCACGTTGTTTATGTCCATTCAAATCAGTTTATACGTTCTATTCTTTTGCCTATTCATATTCAAAATTTTGTCTGCCATTCATTTTAAATCTTTGGTGGCAATATTTTTGCTCTGCCCTTTTTATTCCAACCTCATCCTCTCCTCTCTCTCTTCATCCCCACCGAATAACCGATGCCTCCTACTCGTCCATGCCATCCTCCGATCTAGTAGCAGCCCGCTTCCTTGCAAATAGGTAACCGCCATCACAGTCCTTATTCCTCCACCCTACCCTGTTCTCCACACCCGAACGCCAGCAAACCCCAGTGCTCCAATGCCTCCGACCTCACGCACCCACCTCCATTTTCACAGCCTTCTCCCCATCTCCCTCCTTCCCCATGACCGCAGCCTTGCCGAGACTTCATCTCCTCCTCCCTGACCTAACCCGCATCCCCAAACTCGGCCGTAACACACCAAGCCCGCATACATGGCCTCCCATAGTCTAAACTCCGCAGACCCGCCCCTCTGACCTACCCACCACAGCCTGTCCTCCATCACTGCCTCGATAACTCCTCAGCCCTTCAGATCTACCATCTTCGGCCACAGTCGCCTGCCGTCTTTCCCCTCGGTTTTTCGTCATAGAACACGGTACTATATATAAATATATTTTGGTTATTTGTTGAACTGAACTTTGTTTTGTTTTTTGTAATAACTTATATTATGGGTAAATAAATAATGTTGAAAGGAAAGAAAAACAAACTTTGTCTTCCAGAGAAAAATTTATATAGATTTTACTGCATATAGAGGAAAGTTTGTATATATATAATAATTTACATATATTATATTTGCTGTTAGGTTGTAGCTTTGGTAATAATTGTTATAAGTTTAGTGTATATGAATTTTGAAACTGGTCAGCGTTTGTTTATTGTTGTTTTAAAAAAAAGTGATGTATTGTATATTGGTAGGGTTAGAGTTGCAGTCGACCCTTAGTTTATAAACTGGTTAATTATGTATTGTATATTGGTAGGGTTAGAGTTGCATTTGTTGTTATATATATATAGAGAAAAAAAACTATATGACCTAGGTATACATTTTATGGTTATACACACGTCTGTGTTCAAGCTATAAAGGTTTTACAGTTTAAAGAAATTATATAGTTGTCATGTAAATGGTTGCTAACTTTTGCGTTTACTTGAATATAAGCGTGTTGCATTTTATTTTCTAAAAAGCTATTTTATGTACCAAGCTTATATTAGCATTTTTCTTATCTGTCTGTACTAGTTTATATATATTAGTATATATATAATGTTTGGTCTGCACAAGTTATGGCTCATGTATGTAAGTTCAGGCTTTGATTAAGTGGCCGCATTCACATTGGGTTTGCTACAGACGTTACATGAATTCTGGGGGCATAAGACACTGGTATTAATAGTGATGTTTAAATGGTATATACACACACATATATAGATCTGTGTATATAAGTTAAGGCAGTATTTTAAACTATAAACCTTAGTTGGTCTGGTAGTAGATGTGTTATAAATTATTAGGAGTATATACTGCATATGTGAGTAGTGTGCATGCTGCAAGTCTGCATAAATGTTGGTTAAAAATCTTAGTGCATGCCAGTTTATGAGGAAGGTTGATGTTTAGATATATATATAAAGTTAGTGGTTTACGAATATGACATTTCATATGTTGGTTTATATAAGATTTTATGGTATATATTAGCGGTTGTATATAAGTGGTCTGCACTCATATTGTAGTATATATGGTTTGGAAAATAATATATAAGATTCTGGATAGTATAATATGTATAGATTTTTAATATTAAATTATGTCTTGTTTTAATATTGGTTATATATATAATGATCTAAATTTATAATGTATAAAGTTCATTTTAAACTTGTATTTCCAAATCGATTTTGAGAAATGTCATAATATAATGTGTGTATCTTGTTCCAGTATGTAAAGCTAGTTTTGATTCACCGTCTTTATTCCTATTTATCAGCCTGATCGTCAAACTTGTTTCCATCGTGCTTTGCTTCGAAAGCCGTGCTTGCAATTCGTAACTCAACTTCATTGTCTATCCTCTCTAACCTCGGAAGGTGAGCAAATCACTCACGATTAACGTTCTTTTATTTATTAAATTTGATTTCAATTGAAACGACAATTGAAATATGCTGTTGTTAGATATTTACACTGTTATTACCTGTATCAGTTCACCTGTGACATCTGACACCATTATCTGTTATATATGCAATGATAATCCTGTTTGGTTGTTAAATGATTGATTGTTTGATGTTGACATTGAACGTTAAATTGTTAATGTTGAAAGTGATAAATAATTTGAAATTGAAATCGTCGTAGGATAGTTAAATTTGATATATGTGTTAAATTTGATTTGATGACATTTGCATAATATGACCCCTTTTAATAGTTAAATTAATTGACATGTAGAATAGTGATAGTTACACTTTGAACCATTGAACGTATATTTGATTAATTGTTGTAGTGTTAAAATTAAAATCGAATGACAATTGAAGAACCGTATAAATAATTAGTGTAATAATCTTTAATCTACATGAAATGATAGTGTAGATTCTAGAAATAATTATATTAATTCGCACAAATAACAATGCGAATTAATACGGTTATTTCGGGATTATTTGAATTGATTATTGGATTGTTATTGTTTGTTGTTATTGCTTGTTTATTTACTTTGACGCCATCCCAGTTATCACACTGCAAGTTCCCTTTGTTATGTTTTGATTTTTTGAATTGAATTGGAATCGGGTTGAAATGATAAATACCGGAGGCATTGATTTACCGGAGGCATTGATTTACCGGAGATTTCTGTATCCTCGGTTTACGATGCTATCTATTCCCTGCTATACCTGAATCCCATCTCTAGAGATCGAGTGTTGATTTACCTCGGGATTCCGCATCGATCTTATTTTTGAAGTCACGGTCGATCGGTTAAGGTTGCCCGCGATTTATATCCATCGCCCTATTTTGTTATTTAATTATCTTATCTTCTGTTTCAAACTTATTCTCAAATCAAAATTTTCTTTGATTGAATTAATCAAACTTGAACCTCTATCTTTGCTTTGAAATCTATTCTTGTATAGTCGAGCAAGGAAGTGTATTTGTAAATTAATTTTTAAAATGTTTTAAAATATATTGTGTTGTTTGAGTTGTTGATGTTGATTTGGGTTTCCGATCGATTCGTCTGATCAACGCTATCGATAGGATTTCCAAAACACTTGAGCAGAGCAAACTGACACAATATTGTTTAAAATTTGGTAAATGAAATAAATTTGTATGATTATATTATAAATATATATAAGTAAAATTTTCTGAAATTTAATAAGTTAATTAAATCGGTTGTTGAAATGATAATAATTGATTATCATTTATTGTTCTATAAATGAATTTTTTTACATGGATTATAAACTGATTTGAAATTTAAATGAATTTAAAATTTAGAATTTGAGAATTTAATTTCCAGTGATTTCAAGCTTTGGTTTTTAAAATTTTAAAATGTATATTATTGAAGGTATTTTCAAATAGAAACCGTTTTCAAAGAATTTTAAAATGTTGAAATCAGTGCTCTTCTCTTTGTCGCTGGAAAATAATTTCGGTGATGGCGGCCGCATCATCGACATTCATTTTCGAGTTTCGAAGTGGAGAAACCATTCTGTAGCTTTGCTACGGTTTTGTTTTGAAAAATATTTTGATTTGAATTTCTTCAGTATAATTTGATTTATATATATATATATGGGTATCTTATTTTAAAATTTAATTTGATTTGATATAAATAATATTAGATATATCTCTAAATTGTTTAAAGTTAATCGGAAATCTAATTCTTAAATTTTGTTAAAAGATGATTTTAATTATAAATAAAACCAAAATTTGGAATAAATATTTAAACTCGAATAATTGGATTGGGAAAATTTTATTTGTACATTGTTCAACTGCATTCTAATACAACTTACCTAAATCATTCAGAAGTTGAATATGTAATTGGATAATATATAGGATAAATTGAATTTATAAATAAAATTTGAGTGTTTATAATAAATGTTATACACTAAATTTTGATTATAAAGATGTTAATAGAGTTAGATAGGATAATAAGTAAACTCAGTTAATAATGAAATAAATTTGTTTTGAAAGAATTAATAAATTTGTTTTGAAAGAATTAATAAATTGAAATTTGATCAACATATGAAAATACCTTGAATTTAAAAGCAATTAGTAGATGTAAATTAATTTAAATCGAAACTTTTATGGTTTAAATAAATTTATATGAGTTAAATATATGTGATTAGATATATTAAATAGAATAAATTTAACAATAATTTGGAATAAAGAAGAATTTAAATTGCTGAAAAAAAATATGATTATAATAAAAGACTATTCAAAATTATGGTTTTAGAAATTGTAAATTTAAGATAATTAGATAATAAGATAATGAATTTAGAAATAGTTGAGATTGATCTTAGTGAAATCAAATGGATTAAATCAATTATTGAATATCAATTAATTTAAATTTGAATTTATATGGTTTAAATTAATTATTATTTTGTATTTCAAATCTGTTTTTCTTTCTGGTTGTTTCTATTCTCCTACCTCGTTCCTTTTCGGGGACGAAAAGTTT